>PVIA01000502.1:306631-429679 GCA_004024845.1 Tonatia bakeri | reverse complement strand
ACAAGCCCACCCACATGGGAATTGGCACCAGAGGGGCCCAGTTTGTTTGGGGGAAGCAGCAGAAGGGACTGAGGTCCCACTAGCAACCGCCATTGTTCCCTCTCGACCCTGCCCCCACATACAACATCACAACCCAGTGTCGGGGTGCCCTGCCCTAGTGAACACCTAAGACTCCGCCCTCTACTGTAACAGGCACAACCAGACCAAAAAGAGAGAGAGAGAGAGAGAGAGAGAGAGAGATGGCTCAAACAGAACAAATCAAAGCCCCAGATCCCATCCTTTTAAGTGACCGAGAAATAGCCAACCTATCAGATGCACAGTTCAAAACACTGGTGATCAGGAAGCTCACAAAATTGGTTGATTTTGGTCAGAAATTAGATGAACAAATGCAGGCTACGATAAGAGAAATGAAGAAAAACGCACAGGGAAATAATAGTGAGGGGAAGGAAACTGGGACTCAAAACAATAGAATGGACCAGAAGGAAGAAAGAAACAACCAAACAGGAAAGAATGGAGAAATAAGAATTAAAAAAAATGAGGAGAAGCTTAGGAACCTCCAGGACATCTTTAAATGTTCCAACATCCGAATTATAGGGGTACCAGAAGGGGAAGAGGAAGAGCAAGATATTGAAAACTTATTTAAAAACATAACGAAGGAGAACTTCCCCATTCTGGTAAAGGAAATAGACTTCCAGGAAGTTCAGGAAGCTCAGAGTCCCAAAGAAATTGGACCCAAGAAGGAACACACCAAGGCACATCATAATTACATTAGCCAAGGTAAAAATGAAGGAGAGAATCCTAGAAGCAGCAAGAGATAAGGGGACAGTAACCTACAAAGGAGTTCCCATCAGACTGTCAGCTGATTTCTGAAAAGAGATTTTACAGGCAAGAAGGGGCTGGAAAGAAGTATTCCACATCATGAAAGACAAGGACCTACATCCCAGATTGCTCTATCCAGCAAAGCTTTCCTTTAGAATAGAAGGGCAGATAAAGTGCTTCTCAGACAAGGCCAAGTTAAAGGAGTTCATCGTCACCAAGCCCTTATTTTATGAAATGTTAAAGGGACTTATCTAAGAAGATAAAAAAAAATCATGTATAGTAAAATGACAGCAAACTCACAATTATTAACAACCACACCTAAAACAAAACCAAAAGAAACGAAGCAAACAACACGAGCAGGACCAGAACCACAGAAAGGGAGATCACATGGAGGGTTATCAACAGGGGAGTGGGGTGGGGAGAGAGGGGGTAAAGGTACAGAGAATAAGTAGCATAGATAGTAGGTAGAAAATAGACAGGGGGAGGGCAAGAATAGTATGAGAAAGGTAGAAGCTAAAGAACTTATGACACGTGAACCAAAGGGGCGAATGTGGGTTGAAGGGGTGGGCAGGGTGGAGGGAAGTGAAGGGGGGAAATGGGACAACTGTAATAGCATAATCAATAAAATATATTACAAAAATTAAAAAAAATAAAAGTTACCGTATCAAAACAAACAAACAAACAAACAAACAAACTATGTTTTGCAGAGCTCAATGTTATAAAAACACCTATCTAATAATGGTGACTCAACATTTTGAGATGGTCACTAAGGCCTATGAAACTTCACTTGAGTAACTTCATGAAACCAAAGATGTTTGCCCTTAAAAAAACATGACATCAAACCTTCCTCTGTTCTGGCACTCTTGTGGCTCAATTTTGGCCTAAGGCTACTAAAACAAAACAAACAAACAAACAAACAAAAAACTCCACTTTCCCCCCTGTGTGGGAAATGACATACCCAAAATGAACCTTCCTGGCAAGAGGGACCAATAATGACATAATGTATCCCCAAATTAGCCATCCTGACAATGAAAGATAAATGATGCTTTTAATCACTGATCAACACTGCTCTCCAATGATTGATCAGAAATGCCTTCAAGGATCTCAATCAAAATGGAGGAAGTGGACAAAAATGAAAACAGAGCCAGAGCAGCCCTCTCAGAGGACCAGCCCTGCACATTTCAGGCCTCACACCTTTGGAATGTCACGACAGGGCAAAATAACCTCAGGACTGGGTCTAAAGCATCAGTCTGTCCCAAAGAGCTGTTTGCAAAGATAACAAGAATGCAGATATTATGACTTCTGGATAGATAACTAGTGGACTGAAAATTTAAAAAATAGCTGTTTAGAATTAGCATCACTTATGTTCGCTTATCTGCATCAGAAGTGCCTTCCTTCCACTGATGTGATTGTTACTCTTCTTTCTCATAGATACCCCTTGCCTTGGTCTCTAGATCAGAACACTGTTTGGATTTCAGCCTGAATCACTGCTGCCTGAATCACTATCCTTTTTTAAAAATCTCAAATAAATGCTTGTTCCATTTCACTAAGAACGGCCTTTTATTTTATTTTATGTTTTTGCTCATCACTAGTTGCCTGGGTCTGAAACAAACAACAGTAATCCCTGCCTTCTACCTACCACCGCTGGCAACCACCAATGTGTTCTCTGCAGTACATATTATTTTATATCCTCTCTCACTGGCCATTATAGCATGACCATTTTTAAATGTCCCAAAATCTTTCTCTAAAACAGGGTGTCAAGTGGCTACACCATCTCCTTTAATTTTTGCTATACTTTACTGGGTCACTCATGTCTCTGACTGCTCCATGCCTTCCTCTTCCTCTGCCCCTTAAATGTTGACGTTCCTCAGAGTTCCACTCCATTGGTCCTTATCACTTCTCAAACTCTCCCAGAGCAGTCCCGTCCACTCCCATAGCTTTAGCTACTGAGAGTTTCAATGAAGTGTATATACAGGGTTTAGCACAAATACTGCCCGTTTTTATTGCAAAATCTTTTATTACAAACTCATGAGCATGGAATTCTGTAACATAACAATAGCACACTCAAGCACAGCATATGACATTTTAGGTGAAATGTTCAAATTAAGATTATGAATCATCACACCCACATTATTACCCTACCAACCACACCTAGGAAGGCCTTATATCTGCCAGACCCTGTGTGTTTGCAGTCATGATGCTCCTTTATTCTGAAATACTTCAGTGTCAATTTCCTATGAACAAAGACATTCTCTTATAGAAGCATGGTATAATTATTAAAATCATGAAATTAACATTGATATAACACTATCATCTAATCAATAAACCTTATTCAGATTTTACCAATTGATTTCACTAATATATTTAGAGCAAAATAAAAATAAATTCTTTCTCTGGTCCAGTATCCAGTCCAGTCTCCTTTCATTTGGATCAGCGCCCCATCTGTCTTTCTCTTTCTTGACGTGACCTTGCCAGTTTTGGAGGCACGGGCCATCTATTTTGTGGAATGAATGGTCCTTACTTTGATTCTGCCTCTTATTTCCTCAGGTTTATGCTTGGGTTACACGTTTTCATCCAGCATCCGCCAGAGGTGATGTTTCATCCTTCTTAGCGCATCATATCATCAGGTATGAGATGTCTAGTTGTCCCGTTGCTGGTAACGTTCACTTTAACCACCTGGTTAAGGTGGTGTTTGCCAAGTCTTTCCACTCTAAAGATAACACATTTTCCTTTGTAATTCATAATTAGCTTGTGGGGAGATATTTTGACATTATATAAATATCTTGTTTCTCATCATACTTTTACCCACTAGTTTCAGCATCCATTGATGATTCTGGCCTGAAACAGTCATTACTGTGATGGATGCCTAATGACAATCTCTAATTCCAGCATTACTTCCACCTTTATTAGTTGGTTTTCTACTATAAGGAAGAGGTTTTTTTCTGTCTCCATTTGTACATTTATTCATTTATTTACATCAGCATGGACTCATGCATTCTTATTTATTCTATGTGCCATATTCTGTATTTTCATTATTTATTTTGATACTCAAATTGTGCCACATTTGACCAGTTGAAGTCCCTTCGAACTAGCTTCTGTGTCCTTTTGACATGCCCCGAACATTCTTTGAGCATGTCCTTACTTTTTGGCATACCAAGATGTTCCAGGCTCATTTGTAATTTCTTTTTTTTTTGCTCTAGTCCTGAAAGTAGCCATTTCTTCATTTTTAATGGACAACAGTATGAAACCAATACAGATGGAGTTCTCAGAGGATGGAGCTAGAATAAACACAGGTATAGACATATACTTAAAACTCTACTGATACCTCCAATTCCAATCCGATACCACATGCTTCATTCTAACCATCTTCCTTTCCATATTTGTAATTCTTTAACAGTGAATGTCATGACTCCCATTTTCCACAATATATTTACTTATGTGCTCAATCTTCAAGCACACATAAAATACTTTTGGGAAAAATAAATCATACCACTGTATAAAAAAACAAACCAACTAACTAGAGTTTGATATTTTCTTCGATTTCTGTTTTCTTTTGCCTGAGAATTTACAGTCAAAATTCTGTGTCTAAAAGTTATGTGGGTTCTTTTTTTTCTTTCTTCAGTGAGGTTATGTTATTTGAATTATAGTTAGGTTTATTTTGTTTCTCTTTGTATTTCATTTTTGGTTTTCCTTCACTCTTATTGATTTTATTTGTTTCCAACCAGGTTTTTAATGCCTTTTAATAAAATATGAATGGAAAAATCAAGAATGTTCAGACAGATGATGAATGTGTCCAACACTGTAGACAATAGATAAACAGATAAAAGGATATAAGAGAATTAATCCCAGCAAAGTCTTGAAGCTCCAGGATGATCAGAACAGTGCATCTAGCCTACTGACCAACCAATTCAGCTAGAAGCAGTAGGATGGCATCTGATTCTGCAGCAGGGGTGGGGGGTGGAAGAGGCCTCAGAATAAAAGGAACCGGCTAGAATACCTAATATACTAGAGAGTTTGAAGGAAATCATTGATGATATGATCAAAATAACTTGTCAAAATGATGGGAAGATTAAGGCATAAACAAAGTTCCACAAGAAAGAAAATGTATGAAAGTTCACTGTTTGGTTCTTCAGTGATTAATATTTACAAAGAAATAATGATATGCTAGGTTTATTGCTTTTCAATTTTTCAAATTAGTGTCATTTTGTTACCTCTCTTTTAATAAACATTGTGTTGAGCACGGAAGTTAACTTAGGGAATTCCCACTTACATAGCAGCCCTCAATAATGTGCAGATTCAGCAACATGTGGGTCTTTTTTTCCAGAGTAACTTTGTAATGGTTCAGATTTATTCAGAATTATTTGAGCTCACTGCAGTTTAAGTTCACATTTCCAATTCCTACAGTTTATTCTTGAGTTCATATTGTATATTTGAAATAAGCTTTGATATTACTGATTTTTAATAAAGTGTCAGTGAAATGTTCACTCTGTGTTTCCTTAGTGACCATAATTATCATAATTATTAATAAAAATAAATTTCTATATAGAGAGGGAGGGGTGTTAGAAAATTATTCTCCCTTCGTCTTTCCTTCAGACTTTCTGCTAACTATTGCCATCTGTACTTTCACTTTTACATTGACGTGTTGATGATATTTATATCATTTCTACTTTGCTCTATATCAACATTTGTCTCCTGTGCTATTTCCTCCTTGCCTAATGGGGTGGAGGGGGAGGGAGAGTGGTGGGAGGAATTCTTAGAACAAGAAGCCAGCAGAGAGACCTGTAAAAGCTCAAGCAAGTCACTTGCCCTCTCAACCTAGTGAAGAGAAAGTCCCTATTTCCCCAGTATGTATTTGTTTCAGAATGGGTCCTGGGGTTCATGAGCACTCTCCCTCTCTTCTATACCCCTCTAAATATAAATGCACCCCACTCCCGAGGACTGGTTCAGAGGACTAGGAGTGGGCCCCTGCGGACAGCAGCAGGGCCCAGTAAGGTGAACCTTCAGGATGCTGCTCCTTGTGTATGTCAGCTCGGAGCAGAGCTGAGAGATTCACTGGACCTTGCCCCCAGTTCCATCCCACTGTTGCCAACAGATACGTATATATACCAGCAGACGTGGTATGTCCCACAGAAGTGTGGCTTCTTTATACCACATTCTTGCCACATATGCTATCGCCATGTCTTCACACAGCAACCCCATGTGTATTTTTGCTCTTATTTTATACGGGAGGAAACTAAAGCTCAGAGACGGGAATGTGAGTGGCAGAAGTCTGGGATATTACTTCCAAGGCCACATGAACTTGATTCCAGGCTCCAGAGCCAGAGGGAGATTCATACTCTACAGTTTTATGGAGTTGCCTGTGAGCCCCTGCCACTCCCTCCACAGGAGAATTCTTAGGCTATGATGTAGAGTAAGGGGCTTGAGTCTGCAGAGATGCGCCAGGCTGGAGTTTTGGATTTGTCTCCCTCCCCCTTTCCTCTCTTTCCTTGTGGTCAGCCCTGGATCTGGTTCTTATACTTGGAGGATGAAAGCAGCATAGAAAAGGTGGGATGGGAAACAAATCATGGAAGAAAGCTGCAAACTGTCCAAAAGCAGCATTCTTCCATGGGTAAGCAAAATGGAATGGGCTGATTGTTACACAAGGTGACATTAAGTGTCAAATAATTGACTGCAATGTGAAATGCCCTTTTGAAAAATTCCAGATGAGGAATAAAAATGAGTCAGGCTCAAATGGATTCAAAATTCCAAAAGGTTAGAAAGTGAAAGGCTCTGTGAAGTATGTTTCTCTTTTTTTTCTTCCTCCTACAAAGAGCTTTCCAGAAATCTTATCTTCCAATGAATGCTGAGCAAGGAGAAAATACTTTTAAAGGTGCTTCTTACAGTATCGTTGGGGTCACCTGTTTTGTTATATGAAAGGAATGTCTAAGAGACCAGAATGCAATTACAGAATGAGCCATGTCTCAAATCCATAAGGAGACGTGGATTTGAGCCCTAGCCCTGCCATGAATCCTCTTTGTCATTCTGGTGAGTTCTGTCTGATCCATCATTTTCTTGTTTCTTAAATGGAAAACAAATGGTAGTGACAAGGGAAGATGTTCAACTACATGATTCTTAAAGTCCTTTCTGGTCCTGGAGACCCTGTCCAGCCTGTCTTTCACCTCTCAGGAGTATAGTCTCCTTGTCACAAAATAGGAACATTGCGCTATATTCCCTTGAAGGTCTTGTCCTGTTTTTCCATTTGGTATCTGAGATGAGGAGACACTCCTGGCCCAGCTGTTCCCTTCTCCAGACCCCCACATTAGGCACCACCCTCTCTTTGAAGCTGAGGGACCACCCCAGAATCATGGAGTGTACATGTGTCCAGGCAAGGAGCAGAGGAGGAATTATGGCGTGGTGGGGAAAATGCAGAATTGAAATACAGAAAGATGGATTCAAATTCCAGCCTTACCACCTCCCAGGTGATTTAAGGCAAGTCAGATAACCTTTCTGAGCCTTAGTTTACTTATTGTCAAAACATGGATATCTTCTACCTTGTGGGATGTTGTAAAGATCAGCTGAAAGAAGATGTATGAAAGGGCTTAGGACAGTGTTCATTGTTCCACACATATCACTTATGGTCAAGTGTGAGGATAATCAATGGGTTCACACAGGTATGAGGTCCATTCTGATCGGTCAGAGCTAGTGCCACAGCAGTTGTGAAATATTTGGAGTATCACTCCCTGGTGGTTATTATTATCATTACCCAGGGTTTCTAGAAGGCCAGTACTCTCAGGAAAAAAAAAACAACAACCCTGGAAGGCTCTTCTCTCCAGGCCTCAGCCAGTCCTTGTTTCTTTCCAAGGCAGTTTGTTCAGATACAGGTAAAGAATAATCATCAGGCATGTGCTCTCCTTTGGGCTATGCCATTACCAGGTGCACAGCCATAAGTGAGCTATGACGAACATCTTGAACAGACAAATTGAAAAGATATGTGAAGTTGCTGAAGACAAGTTATAGGATGGTTTTCGACAGAGATTTGGGTGAATAGAAGTCTGATTTGCTTGGAGTTGAGCAAATGCCATGTTTTTCCAAGGAGAGATGGATCGACTGTCCTGTCTTTCATACTGAAGTGTGCATAGGAATCACCTGAGGATCCTGTGAAAATGGAGGTTCTGATGCAAAGGTCTGGGGTAGGGCCTGAGACTTTACATTTCTAACAAGCTCTTAGGCATTTCAAGGAACAAGTTGCTAGGTGACCTGATTGGGATCATGTGCCCTGAGGTGATTACTTCTCTTGGGAACAAAAGACTGACTGACTGTTATATTTTTGGTTTTTCTACTTCTCATCAAAGTCAGATACTGGTGGTCAGGAAAAAGGGGACAAGTGCTTACTCTAGCCAGAACAGTGGTGACCAGATTTGCAACATAAATGGATCGAGGACCTCTACTATCCACAGAACCATCCCCTTTTCTGAGTTTTGAAGGTCCAAACTAGCATGGGCTGAAGCAGAACATTCAGAGAAATGGACTATTTACTATCTCCTACCCCAGCTACCTTGGTTAGTTCATTCATTCACTAACCATCTAACCATCCATCCACTCAATAAGCATTTGCTAAGTCTCTGAATGGTGTCAAGACTAGTGGTGAGCACATTCATTCAAAAATGAATCATATATAGCCTCATCCCTCAAGGTGGATTACAGTCTAATGGGAGAGAGACACATAGATAAATTGCAATTATAATAAAATATAAGCAAGATAAAATGGATTCATGAAGGAGAGATGTTTGCCATTTCTGGGCATAGGCTGATGGTTAGAAAGGCTTCATAGGAAAAAAGGTGACACTTAAGATGGGACTGGGTGCATGAGTATCTGTCACACAGATGTGGTGGGGAATGCATTCCAGGTAGAGGAAGTGGCAGGCACAAAGAAATGTACTAGTATTGTGTTCATGCAGTTACAAATTGTTGGATAGGGTGTCTCTCAGTTAGTGTACTTTCAGTTGCAAGTAAGTGGATATCCAAGTAAAAGGGTCATGAACACATGAACATAAATTGGTGCATTATCTCACATGATAAAAAGCCCATAGGAAGGTGGTTCCCAGGTAGGCTGAGTGATTCAATGTGGTCACCAAGGACCTATAAGCTTTCTTATCCTTCTGCTCTATCAGCCTTGGTTTGTCAACAGTATCTCTCTTTTGGGCTGCAAGATGGTTATTGTGTCAAGTGCAGGCACAAGCACATCCAGTGAAGGACAAGAAGACCACCTTATTCCATATGTGTCCTTTTAGTAGGCAGCAAATCCTTTCCCTGATGTTCCCCATCAGACATCCCACCCAGTCCCTCGCCTGTGCCCTAAATGCAAGGGAGGCTGGGAAGGTGAGTATATGGTATTTTCAGCTTCTAAGCAGGAGGCTTGATCACAAGGAAGGGATGGCAGGAAAAGAGCCTAAAGGAGGCCTTACGTGCCTGGCTAAAAATTTCGCATTTTCTCCTGCAGATGATTTGGGGGAAATTGGATCAGAGGAGTGATATAATCAAATCTGCACTCTGGAAAGATCACATTGCTGTGTGCATACATATGGATGTAACTACACAGAAAAGGTCTGGAATGATAGTCGTCAGCTGATACTAATGATCATCTCTGAGGAGGGGAGTGGGATTGGTGGAGGTGAAGGAGGCATGCACTTTTTACTCTATAGCAGTGGTTCTCAACAGGGGGAAGTCTTGCCCTCCAGTGGATATTTCCCAATGTCTCCAGGTGTTTTTTTGTTTGTTTGTTTTTTAGTTTTCACAGCTGGCAGGGTGCTACTGACAATCAGTGGACAGAGGCCAGGGATGTTGCTAAGCATCCTACAATGCATGGGACAGCTCCCACACCAAAGAAGAATTTAATCCAAAATGTGAGTAGTGCAGAAACTGGAAGACCACACTCATAGACTTCTTCATTGCTTGGACTGTTTACTTTTTGAAAAACCGTATTCATGTAGCATTTATGTTTAAAAATGCTTAGAAATCATCATTGCATAAACCACAATTCATATGCAATGTAGTAAAGCAGATTGGAAGGATGGAGACTGGAGGCAGGGAGACCAGTTAGGAAGGTGTTACAATATTTAATTCAATGGTTTTCAGTTTTCTGTTCTCCCTTCCTCCATCTTTACCTTTTTTCTTTTTCCTTCTCTTTTACTTTGGGAAGTAGGAGCCCTTATTCAATGACATTTGCCAGGATCTCAGTATACAAATCAAGGAACAAATCACACTGGTCTGGTGGAAGCAGGAGTGGGGCCAAGCACCCTAACTTTTGGCATTGGGCCTCTTCTCTCATGGTGGCCTGACATACTTCCACAGATAACTTTGAATGGCACCCCCAGGCCAGGCCTGAGGCCCGACCCAGGCCAAAGATGCAAAGGATGGAGAGGCTGAGAAGATTCAAAAGTTAGGTGTGTGTACTTAGTGTGTTTGCTAGACCAGTCATGATAGTTACTTACATAGCCAATTACAAAGTGTTAATTACAATTTTGTGAGCAAGAAGTGGCATTTCTGGACCATTTCTAATTTGCAACAAATAACGCCCTTAACATTAATACCAAGTAAAGGGAAAAAGGGGCAAACCAAGAGAGGGCAGCAGGTGAAACTGACGGAACACAGTGGTTGGATGTAAGAATGAGAGAGAAAACTTGGAGGATTCCCAGGTTTATAGCTTAGGTTACTGTGGGGGTTCGGTAGGGGGGTGCTGCTAGTCATTAAGGTGAGGAATACAGGAAAAAGGAAAATAATGAGTTCAATGTCAGATATGTTTGCATTTGATGTGTCTGTAACATATTCAGGCAGAGCTGTTGAGTTGGCAACTGGACACAGGGGTCTGAAGCTCAGGAGAGGTCTGGCATGCAAACAAAGGTTGGGAGTCATCAGCACACACATGGTGTGTGGAAATGAGTGGACCCAATTCAATTAAAAGTACTTTAGGCAAAAAAAAAAGTATAATGTAGGGTTAAAGAACTAAACCTTAGGAAAGGCAGAGATACAGTGGGGTCTCAGGAACAAATGGAAGCAAGGCCTTGAACAGTGCCAGGACTTGAATCCAACTGGATCTCGTGAATCAGCTTCTCTCTGTGTGTCGTCTTCAGCATCTCCTGCTACAAACTGTCCCTCCTTACATGATAGCATGACCTCTGTGCCTAGTATAACCAGACAGTAACTAAATCCCTTTATAAAAGTCAGTTCAGTGGTTCAGGCTTAGGTCAGCCAATCATCCCTAGACCCATCTCTGTGTCAATAAGCTTTGGTCAGGAAGTATGTTTTGGGAAGCAGTGGTAGTACTGAGTATCTAAGAATATGACAAATTTTATATAAAAATGGAGGATAGAGAATTTATCAGAAGAAGGGGAAGGAGAACACTGACTGGCATGTGGCTCAGTGGGCTGGGCATCATACTCGCAAAGCAAAAGGTCACTGGATTGATTCCCAGTCAGGGCACGTGCCTGGGTTGCAGGTTCAGTCCCCGTTCAGTGTGCATACGAGAGGCAACCAATCAATGTTTCTTTTACACATGGATGTTTGTCTTTCTCTCTTTTTCCTTCCCTTCCCCTCTCTAAAAATAAATTAATTAAATCTTTAAAAAAGAAGGTTGGGGAGAGAGTTGCTGAGCAGACAAAACAATTGGATGTGAGAGAGTAGGGAGCAGTCCCTGAAGTCTTTGCTCTCCTTAGATTCTACATGTGTCCTCCCACTTCTCCCCCATCCTCTCCCCAGTGGCGACACATCTGCACACAGATGTGAACACAGAAGGTCATGTGGAGTCTCTAAGGCCTGCGAGTCCTGCCTTCATTCTTGTATCCAAATGTCAAAGAGAGGGATTAGTTAAATTATATTCTTTAAGCTGCCAGATCAAGCCCCTCTCCTCCTGAATTGCTCTCTGAGGGGAAGCTGACCATCCCCTTCCTCACTAGGACCCAAACTACTACAGCCCGGTCTCCTTTTCTGTGGACCTCAGCTGGGGCCAAGGAAGCCATCCCATCCTAACACTGTGACAAGGCGCTCACATTGGATGCTAAAATGGCCTGACCTGCCAGGCAATTAGGAGCTATTGGAATGCCTAATTCCAAATTAGAGGATTCTAGAAGGAAATGGAATGGAATCTACTACACTTGATAGTAAAAACATGTGTCCATAGTGTTTTTCCAATTTACAAAGAACATTTCACATACATTAACTTGTTTAATCCTCACAGGAACAGCTGATGTCCAGTGACAAAAGTATGGAATTGTATCTAATCATTTGCATATTTAAAAATCACCAGTGAGTTTTGCATTTAATTTAAATGTATAACTTAATGGAGGTTTATGTTAAAGTCAAGCTGCTTTCATAAAGAATTCCATTTTTATGAAAAAAAATGTGTACATGAATTAAAAACCACAACACTCTCCTGTCTTAATCAACCTCTGCCATAGCTAGTGGAGCTGTTCAGACCAAGATAAACACCTCCTTTCATTTGCGTGGCACTGTATAGGTCTCCAATACTTTCATATCCATTCTATCATTTAAACTGAAAACAAACCCTAGCAGGTGGGTGGGACAGAGATTGCTATCCAGATTTTTCAGAAGGGGAAACCGCAGCATGAAGTGATGCCAAGGATTGCCCAAGATCACTCAGTTATAAGGGACTGGGTTTGGACTACAAGGAACTGCTGCCTCTCAGCCTCTGGCTCCTAGAGTTAGGCCTTTTCCAATACAGATATCTGTTTTGTTTCTGAGACTAGATTGAAAGCTCTTTTTTTTTAAAGATTTTATTTATTTATTTATTTTGAGAGAGGGAAGGGAGGGAGAGAGAGAGAGAGAGAGAAACATCAGTGGTTACTGGGGGACATGGCCTGCAACCTAGGCATGTGCCCTGACTGGGAATCGAACCTGCAATGCCTGGTTCACAGCCCGCGCTCAATCCACTGAGCTACACCAGCCAGGGCAGATTGAAAGCTCTTTGATGGCAGGATTGTCTTATTCACCTTGAGTAAGCCCACAGTGGCTGATGCTCCAAAAATTTGCCTACTGCCTGACTTTCTGAATGGGGCCTGGATTTATCCCCATCTGAAAACCGAGGGGCTCACTGCTAGTGGGTTCTGTGAACTTAGGACAAAACTGGCCTCTCCATCCATTGGCTGGCCTAGCCACCAGGGGTCAGCACTGGTGCTCAGGAGCCTAGGTGGTTGGGAGCTCACAGAGAAAAGACAAAAGTCAATGAGATTCTATTCCTAATAGCTAGTGAAGGAATTTCCACTGCCCATGAGAGAACCAGCCCACCACATGCACTGAGCCCTAGCCTTGGTAGGATGCACCAAAACCCAGGGCTTAGTGACATGTGGACTGGAGGGTGAGGAGACAGAATAGGACAGTGGTAGGAAGCCTGGGCTGGCATAGAGAGATCCAGGCTCCTGTTCCAGCACTGATGCTCTGATTCGGTTTGTGACTTAAGGCAGACTTTTGTTGACTCTCCTCAGTTTCCCTATCATTACTTAGGAGGTTTAGCCAGACTGTTAGTTCATATGCAGACTTGCTTATGAGCATAGTCTGAGGAACTTATTTCAAAACGCACAAGCCCGCAAGATTCCCACTCCCAATGTAGTGAAGCATTGATGCAGAATCTCCAGGAGGTGGCTCTGCCATTGTGTCTCTGAAGACAGCTTCCAAGCTGATACCACTGCACAGTCCTGGCTTGAGAACAGCTGGTCTGGGTTGTAGCTAAGTACCCTGCCGGCCATGTATCCCCTTCCTCTTCACAGGCAGTCTTTGGCAGGGGCACCTTCTGAGCCTACCTTCAAGCTCTTCTCCTACTGTACTCCCAGGTGACACACTGGCTATCTAGGGAGGGTCCTTCTGCCACCGCCTTCCCTCATCACACTGTAGCTCTATGACCTTACTGGATAGAAGCCACAGGGCTTCAGAAGTGCCACTTCCCCCTGCTCATGGGCAACACGCCCCAGGCCATCTGCTCTGCCTTCTTCTCGGGAAGTGTCTTTTGTATAAAGGAGAACTTCAGAAGCCTCTGGGAAGGAACCGTCACAGGACTGGCAGGAAGAAAGGGAACATGTATGAGACAGGAGCTGAGAGAAAGGGGTCTCTAGTGATAGAAAGTAAAAAGCAAAGAACAGACCTTCTTGGCATTAAGGATAAGAGTAGGAACCACTCCTTCTGTTTGGACAGTCTTACACTTTCCACAGTGCTTCCTCAGTCATTAACTACTTTGTAGTTTGAACCTTGAGAGCAGCCCTTGGAGGTAGGGACCATTACCCCCAGGTCCGCAGGCCCCACTTTCCTGACTACCCTAGCTAGAAAAGCCCAACCCCATACTCCATCATTTTTCATCTTCTTCTTCATATCTTTATACCCTTATCATTAGGGCAGGGTCTCGGTGATGCTCACTGCACAAGCTTAGTTGTGTCAAGCACAGGAAGGCACACACTTCTGGGCTGGACTTCGCACTGTGAGGGGTCCATTATCTAAAGTTGCCTGGGACCTAGCCACTGCTGGTCTCCTTTCCCCATAACTGAAACCTTCTGACCCATCTGAAGGCCCAACCCTATGCCTGACACCATCTCCACACTGGGAGGCCCCGGGCCCACCTGCTGGCCTCACCATCATACCCATGCTATGTCTTAGCCCTGTGCCCTGGTTCAAGTCACTGGGCTTTGACTGGTAACAGTGACCAAGTGTCCTCTTTGCCCATCCCAGCTCTGATCCCTGGTACCATTGTTGGTGACCTGAGGGCCAAGCCCTTCCCTACCTTTGTTGATCTCCCCACAGGCTAGAGTTAGGCCTTTTCCCCATGTTGGAACCCTGCTGCCACAGGCCCAGCTGCCCCTCAGAGTGCTTGACATCACCTGTCCCTAGACTCCTTGTCAATTGCCATGCCCTCCCCTAGGAAACAGGCTGAAGACCTGCGCTCCTGGGTGTCCCCACTTCTGGCTGTCACCTCAGCTCTCCAGAAAGCCTGTTCTTCTTGCCTTACAGCAGGTATAGCACAGTCTGTCTATACCATGATGCCTGCCCAGGTCCTCTCATCTCTCAAGGCATCCAGCTTTCTTTCAGCAAACTGTGGGCATAATCTCCGGAAAAGGAATTTGACCTCACCCATCAAAGCCTGGTGAGGAAGTTCCTAAGCTTTAGCTGCCACTAAACGCAGTGTCTCCCTGAGCTCCTCCCAAGGGCCATCAGGGGGCCCTAGAAGGAAGTCTCCACTGGGTCATTGGCTCAGACCTTGTTGTGAGCCAATTTGTTTCTTTCTTTTACCATGTTTCTCTGTCTCCCTACCTCTATCTCTGACGTGTTATTTCTTTTCCTCTCCTCCCTTGCTGGCCAGCGTTCCCGGCCTGTGCTTAGCCCTGCCAAGCTCTATCTGACCTGTGAGAGCCAAGACACCAGCCCTTTTTCTGGGGCATTTGGAGCTACCACTTGATGCAGAAAATTGTTCATGTGCTTGCCCGATAATGACTGATAATCCTCTGATAACCAGATGCTCATGGGATTCAGCCTTGGTTACCACCACTTCCTGTGAGGCTCCATCAAGTCAGCTGTGGCCCTAATGGGCCCCCACACTTAACAATGGAGCCCAAGACTTCCCAGGAGAATTGGAGTGGGTTGGCCCAAGTTGGAGGCTGCTAGGCCTGGTTAGTAAACATAGCTGAGCTTGGTCCTTGGGGATCTCATGCTCCTTTACCTTCCAGGCTGGCTGGAGTAGAGGCCACAGGATTTAGGAGGTGCTGAGTTGACCTACTTGTAGGCAGAGGTAATGTGGTCCCACACTGGGAAGTCTGTATTTCCCATCTAGACCCTGGTGACTGGGAGAGCAGACTTTCCAACAGCAGGAATTTCGTTTCTCTAAGGGACATCTAATGTCTTTTCTGGAGATCTCATTCAGACCGGCCTCAGTGTCTGGCTGCTTGCTTTGATGGTCCTGTGCCACACAGAACCCCTGGCTCTGTTTCATCTCCCAGCCATCTGTGGGCCCCTCCCTTGGGCAGGAAGAAATTCCTGCCAAGGTAAGGGGTATTTTACAGAACTCCCCATAATGTGGCATTTCAGATGGTAGTCTTCTCTGTCTCTGGGAGACGAGTTAAAGGGGAATTCCAAAGTCTTTTGTGTTGGGCCTCTCTGGTGAGAAAAACCAGTGAACAGATGAGGCTTAGAGAAATCAAGATAATATAAAGGTATATCTTGCCTCTCCAACATTATCAATTTTTGGATTGGTCACAAGGAACATGGGAGCAAGAAGGACTCTTCCAGCTATCTGGCCCATTGGTTTCCAAACCCAGCTATTCACCAGCTATTCTCTGGTGATCAGAATCACCAGAGATTCAGAACCTACCCTTTAAGGTTCTGATTCAGGAGCAGCCTGGCAATCTACATATTTTAAATACAGATGTACAGCCAGTGGTCTAGTTCAGTGCCCCACATTACAGATGGGAGAATCTAATGCTTAGAGAGGTATGTTTTCAAGGTCACTTGGCAACTATGTAACCTGACATGATCTGGTTCTAGTCCACCTTTTCTCATTCTAGCATCTCATTTATGCACCCATAGGGTTGCTGTATAAAAAACAGGATGCCAGCTAAATTTGAATTTCGGACATATTCATACTAAAAAATTACTCATTGTATATCTGAATTTCAAATTGAACTGAGTGCCCTGTGCTTATCTTTGCTCAGTCTAGCAACTCTGCGCACCTTATACTGCAGAATACCTGAATGAAATTTGTCACATGTAATTTCTGAATTCTTGCTTTTAGGCCTTTACTTAGGCTGTTCTCTCTGTTTGAAATAATCATCCCATTATTTTCCCCAAATCCTGCCCATTCTTCAACCAGAATGCCTCCTTTCAAACTTTCTTATCCTTTGAGCTGACTTGAGTTTAGCCTCTGATAACACTTTTCTTTGTCTCTCTACTTCCACTTCTTGTGCTATCTTGGATCAGAGTTCTTTATCTACTTGGCTTAACTCTCCTGCGGAGCATGAGCCAGCCCCCTACCAAGTCAGGGACCATATCTGAGCAGACAGTAATGTGTAAAAGTTTGGGCTCTGGAGTCAGGTAAGTTTTGCCTGATATGGGCCCTTCTACTTACCAGCTGTGTGACTTTGGGCAAGATTTTCAACCAATTTGGGACTCAGTTTCTCCATCTATAAAATGGAAACTATAAGAGTAATTTCTGTATATTACATGGTTGTGGTAAAAACGAAATGAGATAAATCTTTGAGAGTGTTTAGAACAGAGCAAGTATACATAAAGTGCTCAGTTATAAATCATCACCTCTGCATCCTCAGGGTCAGGCCCAGAGTCATGATCAGTAAAGTCTATTCAGTGAATGAATGAATGGATGAATGAATGAACATGAACGAGTAAAAGACCTGGACTTAAGATCTTGTGCCTTATTAACCGAAAGTGCTGGGTATTGATGTGAGTGGCTTCGCATTGAAAATACATGTGCACTGGAAACACATGTTCCCTTGAGAGAAAATTTCTGCCCTGGAGGAGCTGTGTATAATACAATATTCCTCTCTAGGAGAGTAGTTTGCTGTTAGGAGATTGTTACACAAATGTTTGTCTCATTGGAGTACTTCTATGTTTCTATTCTCTGCAGGAATTATTGGAAATGAAAGTCTACACTTGTGCCTATCAGCCTGACCCCTGCCCTCCCATGGACTGCTAAGAAACTCTCTCCTTCTGGTATAGTGGAATTGATTGATTGAAAGATTGGTAAATACTTGGAGACCAAGAAAATATATTTTAAAAAGGTGACAGACAACAGATTGTTGGTCATAAGAGGGGAAGGAGTGGAGGAGAGCAAAATGGGTAAATGGGGTCAAATGTATAGTGAGGGGTGCAAGTAGACTTTTGACAGTGATAATGCTATAGTTTATATAGATATTGAATAATAATGTACACTTGAAACTTATATGATATTATTAACCAATGTTACCCAAATAAAAGGAAAAAAAAAGAAATACAGGTGTCAAGTTCTGTTTAGTTTTACTTTTCTGATTCTCCACTATTACCTCGCACCCCTCCTTGACCAATAAATGCAGTAGTGGAGGATTTGCTGGCTCCATGGCATTCATCAAAATAGGCATAAAATGAACAGGTAGAGAAGAGGAAATGAGACAGGTGGTTTTCTGATGCAGGGAGATGTATTATTCTAATCTGAAGTCATTGATAGCTTTTTTGAAACCAGGTACCCAGCATATTGCCTGCGGTATAGTAGTTGTCAAATAAATATTTGTTGAATGAATGACTCGACATTGTTGAGTGAAAGGTAGAGTATAATAAATATATACATAAATTGATTTGATTTTTTAATAAAATACATGTAGAATCATTCTTCGACCCCTTCTTTCTTCCTATCATGTTCCTTGTTCAACCTGGAAAAGTGACTGCTCAGGCCTTGCCATAGGAATCCTATAGTTTGTTGCAAGTACCATTTATAATCACCTCTGTTGGGCTTCTGAGACTCACAGAAACATGACAGGTTAGCTAGGCCAACTTTTCCCCTGTATACACCTAGTGACAGGGAGCTCACTACTTTATAGTCTTTGCCATGCTCTTAATCTATGATATTGTCTTTGAATGCTCTGAGAAGCTCTTATTGCTGCATCGATTACAGGTCTGGTACCAGAACCCAAACCTCTCTATAACCCAGACAAGAGTACTCTCCACTGTACTACCCTTGGAATTTCAAAGCTGTATTTATTTAAAGGTGGTGGGAAAGGAACTTTCCCAGGAAGCAGGAGACCTGGGTGCAAGTCTGAGCTCTGCCTTTGACTTGCTATCTCAAATTGGGCAATTTCTGTCCTTACACTTCCTTTTTGCACAATGAAGGGTTTCAAAATGGATGCTCTGCAAGACTCTTCCAGCTCATCTGTTCCAGGCTTCACTAGTGAGGGTTAATTAAGACCTCGTAATAATACAGTGGTTCTCAAAGTTTGCCCCATAGTCCTTAGGATTCTCTTACACCCTTTTCAATCTGCATACCTGTAGGAGGCAGGACTTTCTTCATATAGTACTTCAACCCAAATAACATATCACAATAGACTGAGCGCAGAAGCAGCTATCAGAATTCAGCTTTTATTAAGCCAGACATTAAAGAGAATTGCAAAAAAAAAAAAAGTAAAACAATGCTACTCTCCTCAGTAAATTTATTTTTGTTATAGGAAATATTGTTATCCTGTATAAAATATATTAAAATGTGCTGTTAAATATGTCATTCATGTTAACTTGTTTTTAAATAAATGAAGATATGAATGAATACCCTTTAAATATCTCCATCTTAGTATATAATATGATAAATATCCATAGATATAACCCACATTCATAACAACTCTTTGGTCTTTAACAACTTTTAATAGTGTAAAAGGGTCCTGAGAGCAAAATATTTGAGAACTGCTGTTCTATAGGTCTCTGACTTGCTGTCTCACTCTGTATAGCCTTGTCCCTCCAATGGTTCCAAATGGAATCTGTTCCATATGTGACAGAGGGATGGACACAATGACCTTGGGAAGGGGGCCATTCTTCCTAGCTCACAGGTCACAGCCATGCCAGGCTTCTCCCCTCCTTCACCTGGGTTCCTTGGCCTAGACTGTGACCTTAGAGAAGACATGCCATGTCAGGCAGTGCCAGCTCCCATCTGAGGAAGTAAAGCAGCTGGTCCATTGAAGGCTCATGTGATAGTCTCCCTGCCTGTCTTCGCACTGGTCCCCAGGCCCTTCTGGTTCCACCTTCCCTAATTGGTACACTCTTCATGTTCCTGAGCCCCACCAGCAGAGAAAGCGGGCGTGAGGCAAGAGAGGCCCTCCCGTGTTCCGAGCCCCCACAGAATGTGGGGGACAGAAGGAAGAAAGTGAGGAGGGAGGATTTGTGTTCACTGAAAAAAAAACCCACCACATGTCAGATTTTTCATGTCCCTTCTTCCTTAATGACAAGCCTGGCAGGTGAGTAGGGATCTTTATCTTCATCCTCACATTATAGCCAGGGAAACTGAGGGTGGGTGCCAGAGATAAAGAGTCTTGCCTAAGGTGGTTACACAGCCCAGAAGTATCTGGGCTTGGTTTTGAACTCAGGTAGAGATGATGCCAAATCAATGCTCTTCCTGTAGGGAAGGTTGGGAGCACCCAGGACAGGAAGAGGGAGCAGAGGGGACTAAGCAACTAAACACTAGCTATGTGCCAAGCATGGCAAGTGTGAACGTGTCATCTTATTGACTCAGCAGTAGTTCCCTTACGTAGACACTGAACCCACAGTTCACAGTGAAGAAACAGGCTTCAAGAAGTGAAGTGGCTTTCCCAAGGGCGCACGACTACAAGGTTAACAGAAGCAACATTCAAATCTAAGTCTGTCAGGTCTCAAAGCCTCAACTTCTTCAACAATAACAAGTAACAGTTATTGAGACTACTTTATGCTGAGCACCATACTAAATGCTTTAATTCATTCAATTTAAAGCTCCAAACGAGGTAGGTGCTGTGGTTAATCTGCCTGTGGGGGCAGAGGGCACGTGTTCAAAGGAAGGGACACTGCTCTGCTCTGGGTCTTTGTATCACTCCCCTGACACATGTGGTGGCTTCCACTTATAAATCTGTGTGCAGTTGGAGGTGGGTGGGAAGGAGTTAGTCTTGCCTTTGGCTGACTATCATCCTGACAGAGTGCAACAGAATGGGCTAGAGAAAATGGGAGAGATCAGCTATCACAACCTCCCCAGGATACAAATGGGAAAACTGAGGGCCAGAGAGTGGTAGAGGGATCCTTAAAGAACCTCCGGGATAAATCTCTGGACCAAACCACTAACGAGCAAAGTCCTCAAAGAGGAGCATAGGCTTGGTCAAAGCAGGCTTAGGACCATCTAAGGTCCCAGCATTTGTCCCTTTGCCTGACCATCTCAGGTCTCTGTAAAGGAAGTGAGGCCCCGGGGAGTAAGTTATTCTGGGCCTTGTGATGACATGTGCCCCCAGAGACCCAAAGCCTGGCTTTTTGCCATGGAGTCCCTGGGAGCCTTCTGGCTGCCAGCCATGGCACCCTGCCTGTTGAGGCTTGGGAGAGGAGGAGTCACTGCTTCTCAATGGCTTCCGGCCCAAAACATCTCTAGAACTGCTTAATGCTAACTCTTTCCGCTGAAAGAATGGACTTCAGTGCATCCAGAATATTCAGGTTCAGGTATTACGCTAAATTTCTGTATCTGGAGGAGTCTGAGCATGGGAGTGATTAAAGGAGGGACATCATGTCCTGAGAAGATGTTCAGAAAAGGACACACACCCAGGCCATCTGAGCTGGGAGAGAACCATAATGATCTGAGTCAGGGGGATGGAGGAAATGCCTCTGGGGACTTAAATTCTCATTGGGGCATTACCTGACTTCCTGTGGGCTCCCAGGGCAACACAGGAGTTCTGAGCGGAGCTGTGATTGTTGGCCAGAATGGAGATTTTTCCAGACTTATCCTGTCCTTAACACCAAACAGGAGTCACATAATAGACTTGAGACCTAGAGACTTGTGACCTTGCCTCTCATTATACAGCCAGGAAAACTGAGGCCGGGAAAGGAAGAGGACTCCTGAAGGTGCCAGAGTGAGTCACGATTCCTGACTTTAAAGCAAGGTTGGAGAATGACCCCGTAACCCAGGGCTCAGAGCTTTCAGTCTGAGGTTTCCTAAGGCCGCAGCTTTTCCTCACACACGGACTGCTTTCACACCTGCCTGGGGCCTGCCTGGGTGGAGGGCTCTCCTCTCTGGGTTCTTTTCCTTGACACTTTATCCACAGCCCCTGTATGGTCCTGGTTGTACCCAGAGGCCCCCACGGTGAGCTGTTATGTCATTGGGCAGGAGGCAAGCAGGCAGGAGGGCTGGACACTCCAGGTTTGGAAACTGTAATGTTCAGGGAATTTCAATTGGCATTGCTGTCCAGTCCCAGCCAACTGATTAACGGTGCCGAGTTTGAATCAGTGACCCGCCTCCTGGTCCCTCCTCCTTAGCTAGCCTCCTCTCTCCCTCCCTCTTTCCCTTCTTCCCTCCCTCGGCCAGCCCTCCGGGAGGCGCCTGGAGTGGAGGCGAGCTGAGCTCAGGACAGCCGTTGCTCTCTGCTTCTCCCCTCTCCCTACAGTGCTGGCTGATGGAGCACTGGGCTAACACTGGCTCTAGCTGAGCCTCTGGTCCCCTGTAGTGGAGTCCCCAGAGAGAGAGAGAGGCCTGTGCCCAGCAGAGCTCTGCCTGACTCTGCCAGCACCCCACACCCCACCATGCCTCCTCTGCTGGACGTTTTCTGGGCTTGCTTCAGGAAAGTGAAGGTAAGTGGCTGCTCAGACCCAGCCCACCCCACTGCTAAGGGGGGAAGGAGGCAGCTGGGGACCACTGCATGCTGGCTGAAGGGCAGATGGGCTTCTGAGACTACCTTGGCACAAGAAAAGCTTGGAGTTCAAGTCTCACCTTTGTCATTTAACCTGCTCTGCGATCTTTTCTGCTGCTTTCCCATGAAAATGAGTAGGCTCTTTTTCATGAAACTTACCCCTGTTGCTTCCCTGGCCTTGCCACTAAGGCAAGATTCTTGACCCCTTTGAGCCTCCCAGTTTCCTCAGCTTTAAAATGAAGACAATAGTGACACCAACTTTATAGTATGAAGAGGTTGGTGTTATTGTTTGTATCTTCAAAGCTTACAAATGTAAGAGATAATCTGTGTAAAGTGTGTAACATGATGACTGGCATACAGTATCCAAACGAGTAGTGGTAACTATTATGATGATTATTATTACTAATGTCCATCAACATATAGCAAGCACCTACTCTGTACTAGGCACCATAGGAATTACACAAAGGTGTAAAGGAGCATAGCTTCTGTCCTCAAAGAGGAGGTAGGAAAAGTGACAGGTATTTATTAAGCACCTACTCTATGCAGACACTATGCTAGATAGTCCATCAGTTAAGAAATATTTAGTTACTGCTGCTGTCTCCTTAGACATGGGGGATGCAGCTGCACAGTGGGACCCACAAGGCTGCATAGGGCACGATCTCTGCTCTCAAGAACCAAGGAAATGATGTTGATTTAGCATCCTCTAGGTAGCAGACATTGGCACTTTTTAAAAAAAATTTTGGGGCACTGTTTTTTTAAAAGGATATTTTCATTAAAATACTTGTATCTGTGCACTAAGACAACTCGGAGAATAGAGAAATAGAGAAGAAAAGAAAAAAACTACCATCCATTATTTTCAATACCCAGGAAAATCATTTTTAACATTTTAATGTATTTCTTTCTGTCTTTTGTGTTTCATCTGCAGTTCTTCCTTTATCTTTCAAAGCTGTGATTCTTCACTATGCCTATATTATTTTTATTCTGATGTGAAATTCATTTAGCTCAAATTTCCTTTAAGCCAAATTTTAATGGGTGTGTAGTATGTTATTGAGTTAATTTACTACAGTTTAGTCAATCATTGCCCTATTATTTGAACACTGATTTTTTTCCTTTTCTTTATCATGGTTTTAAATAATGCTACAGTAAACACCTTTTGAGTCCTTTTTTTGTTTGTAGTGATCCCCAAAGATGAAATTTCCAAGCTAAAGGTGTATGACCAATTTTTTATGGGCCTGGATATGATTACCAAATGATTTTATCAAAAGGTTCAAGGGATTACACTCCCGCTGGCATTGGATGAGCTCACAGGTGCCCCGAGGCTACAGTGACCTGTCCTTCAGAGGCCAGATGACAGCTCTCTGGCAGTAAGCTCTGTGGGCTGCTGCTAAAGATGCCTCCAGGCAGAGGGGAAGTCAAGCCCTTAAATGCTTTCTGGCTGGGCAGTAGCTGATCGAATTGGGTCAGTGCCGCTCCTCTGCTCTTTTCCAGGCTCATCCAGTGATTCGGGAGATGCCCATTTGGAAATCAAAAGCCTTTGATGGCAATAGGGGTAGAAGGAATGATGCACCCAGTGAGAACTAACCAGTGATCTCACCAATGCATTCACTGTGGTGGTAATTTTCACCACAATCCATTGTTTTCCTGCTTTCACAGATGGGGAAAGGACGTTGGGAGTGATTGAGAAATGTTTACAAGGTCCCTCAGGTATGACTGGTAGAGTAGGGGTCTGAACTCTTAACTCCATACTCTTCTTTACACTGTGTGGCTCCGCACATTTCAACCCAGTCAGAAGACTTTCAAACAACTGGCCTGACTATGAGAGGATGAAAGTAAGGCTGGGACTCTTGGAAGGAAAGATCACTTTCAGCTGGAGGGACTTGGAAAAGTTTCATAGGAGGTCACATTTGGGCTGAGACTGAGACTTAAAGGAAGAGTCTGTCAGTCCAAAAAGGGGGAAGGGCATTCCAGACATGTCTGGCAGAGGGAGATTCATGAGCAAGAGTGTGGAGGCAGTCAAGTGGTGGTGGGTTGGGGAGCCCTGTACCTCAAGTGACTGGCATGGAGTAGGTCATCAACACACATGACTTATTAGAAGCAGATTTTCTGTACACTGGAGGCACCAAAGCAAAGAACAATGATTATTCCATATTTGGAAACTCTGGGATTAAGGTCTCAGGTTATGTCTGCTTTTCTGCCACAGCCTCCACACCAGAAGCGACCTATTTGGGAGCTGAAGGGTGCCACCTTAGAAGCCAGGGATACTGGGAAGGTGGCAAAAAGCCAGGCTAGGGCCTCAGTCTGCTTTGAGCTACACTGGGGGTTAGGGGCAGCCAAGGGACAAGATGCTTGAATGTGAGATGAACCAAGTATAAATAGTTCCATACGTGTCTGGTGTGTCTTCTCCAGAGGCCAGTGGGCCGGGAGGGTATCTGTGGTCTCTGCGAACAACCAAACACACATATGAGTACATCGCCCAGCCTCACACTTTCACATGTACACAAACGGGACTGTTTTTTTTTTTTTTTCAGTTTGTCCTTTTGTGCCCTTCCAGCACCTAACATGGTATTATGCACATAGCAAGTGCCCAGAATGTGGATCCTTTCTCGTGTTACTCTCTTGTGTTGGGTGGGCATATCAGTCCTTTGGGGACACTGGCCTGGGAGGTGGAGAATCTGGCTGGAATGCCATCTCAGCCATGACCTCAAGATGACTTTGAGAGGGTCAACACTCCCCACTGTCCCTCAGTTTTTTTTTTCTCTTATAACATAGGTAGATAGTCACACAATTTCAGATATGGAAAGGCCCATAGAAACCACCTGTTCCTCCATTTTTTTTTCTCTCTCCAAACTACTGATGAGAAAACTGAGGCCCAAGAGAGGAGGAGATGTGCCCAAGTTCACACAGGGGGCCAGGACACAACTGGATGTGCACATGGTCTACATAATAGATCATAATTTCTTCACTTATTTTGTGGCAAAATCTCAACACAATCTTTCTCTGGTAGTATCTAACAGCAATCCCAGGCAGGGCATCTAGACACATGCCATACACACATGCACACATCCATGCATGTGCTAATAACCCTGTCTCATTTACTCACATGGGAAGCGAAGCAAATCATGGACAGTAATGTCCCTATTAAACTAGGAAGTCTTGTAGAGGTTAGCCACCCAGTCATGGTCCAAGAAGGGATTCCAAGCTTTTCCCAAGTCATTGTCCTACATACTTTTTTTTTTTTTTTTTACTTTTACCAAAGTGACTTTTATTTGTATTTCATACAGAAACAGTAAATAGTAATTCAGGGCACTTAGTATTTCTCTAGGTACAAAAGAAGATGTATGAAATCAGTAAATGCCATTTTAAAGAGTTTTCTGTTATAGATTCAAGTTGGTCTGTTCAGCAAAAGCCAATACTACTCCTTCAGTACTTTATAAACTGAATCTTCTACTTGTATCCATTTCCTGAGGCTTATGGACCCATTCAAATTCTCCACATTTAGAATCAAAGGTTTCTTTCTGAAGAGATCTTAATTTTAAGGTAAAATGTGGTCTAAGTTCCTGAATTCCCACTTTCCTTTCACTCTTGAATATGTACTCTGAAATCCGAAGATATAATCCCATTGATTGTGGAATGTGGCAACCTGTCTTCCAATAAACTGAGGATTATGGGGGAAAGAGAGGTGCAAACATTCATCCAACAGAATGACCATGCTGTGTTGTGAAATTATTCAGATTATTTTAGGTTTGTGTTCAGTGGGGTCCTTTGCCTCTTAGTTTCTTTACACAGACAAACACTGCTTATTTTAAACTAAGCAGTTGGTCCATTTGGAAAATGACTCAGAGTTAATCTATCTGATGTTTTATGATCTTCATCTGTAATGATCGGATCTGTGAAATCTCTTGAGATGCACTGTGGAATAATTTTTTTTTTTGAGACAGCTGTCTTTCGTAATAAACTTGTGAGTTTGGTATAACTGTGGAGAGCTGTACAGAGTCATACTGTTCTCCCATGAGGTCTATCTGATGTTGTAATGAGAATCTTGGGAGAAGTTTGTTGAAGTACGAAGCAAATTCGCCTGTAGCTTCATCATCAGCAACCTCTTCATCGTTAGGGTTCCCCTGTGACTGCATTGCACACACGCTGGTTGCCGATGTTCTTGGGCAGAGGTTTCGGTGGAACCTTATCACCAAGAGCCTCTCTCTCTTTTTTTCAGTTTTTTCTTAGCTGCCAACTTTTCCTTCCACTGGTGCTGTTTCCACTGCATGAACATTAAGTGTTGCCACTGTTAGCTCTTAATCTCTGAAATGCTGAAGCCTGGAGGAAAGGTAGACATGTTTGGGGGTTGGACCCTGCTTTCTGTCGCCCCATCCTCAATGACTGCACCCTCCTGAAGGTTCTCCAGTAGCACCTTTGCATTTCAGGCCTTTCTTTGTGCAGCCGCTGGTCTTCTGCATGGTGTTTGCTCCTTGAAGTCTGTATGGAAAGCTGTCCTTACATACTTAATTGTGCACAGGAGTGCATATGTGCATGAGGGCTCTTCTGTATTCACCCAAGGACACATTCTGAAGCATCTTGTCCCATTCAAGAGCTACTACAGTGTGCATGGGACTTTCAGGTGGCTGCCTGGGCACCTGTTCACATGGAGGTGTGCTTTTACACCCCCTATGCAAGCTCCTCTTCATGCACATACATGTGTTCATGTATGCACATGTGCTCACTTGTGCTTGTTCACACCCTGGGTCCTCCCTGTCCCCAGGCCAGCTTACAGCTTCCCAGTCTCTGCTCAGAATCAGCATGGCAGGTTATAGGGTGAGAGTGTGGCAATGGCTGGTGATTCAGCAATTCCACTCCTAGTCCCCAGGACGTCTCTACTTTTCTAGACCTTGGTCATCCCAAGCAAGACTCATTTGCCACATGCAGTGTGTATTTGCTGTGGGAGGGGCAGGAGGGATTATGGAGAATTCAGAAGAGCACATGAATGAGTTAGAAACCCTCACATACTTCTGGATGCCATTCCCACATTCCATGCCAATGTCCTCTTTACCAAGTAGGTGGCCAGGCACTGTTGCACTCCTCCAACAATACGGGGCTCACCACCTCTTTAGATAGCTTGTTTCACCTTAAGGTACTTCCACAGGTCCGTTAATCAGCCCAAGTTTAGGTGTGTGTATCTCAAACTTGTACATATGGCCATCTCTCAATTACTGGTTCCAAAGAAAGGAGTTATGACATAGACTTTCAGGTTGTGGAAAAAACACTTTGCAAAGGGCAAGAAAAAGTCCTATACCCCAGAGAAGGAGGTTTCACCCCCAGGACCCCTCTCTGCATTTTCACAAACTAGTCAAATTATGTGTCAGTTGAATGGTGGGTACTAGCTCCAACACAGGTGAAAAATTCACAGTGGATTGTCTGTGTGTAGCTAATTGTAGATAGTCTAGATGCTGACATATGCTCTGTATATGTGAAGCATAGGTCATTGGCATAGATGGTGTAAAAGAGAGATGTGAGTTCATTTTTGAGTGATCTAGGAAGCTTTCTCAGAAGAGTCTTCTGGTTCCGAAGAGAAGGCAGCTTGATGTGGCAGAAAGAGCACTGGACATGGTGTCAGACTGACCTGCACACAATGCCCAACTCTGCCACATCTAGGCTAAGTGGACCTGAGCAAGCTGCCTCTCCTCAGTGGGTAAGACTTGGTGGAGTTGCCAGTGCAATGCTGTATATACAAACCTGGCGTATGGTGGATGTGCACTTGGATTGGAATCTGAAGGGATGATTCATAAAGGAAAAGATAAGGGAGCCACCTTCAAGGAAGAGTAAAGTTGGAGACAGGAGAGGGAGAAGGCAAGGAGCCAGGAGAGTTGCTCTGCGTGTAGGCATTGGGAGTGAACGGTGACAGATGAAGGGGCCAAAATGACAGACTCGGAAATTTGTGTGTGGGAGGTCGACCTTGGTATTCTTGGTGCAGGAAAGGACCAAAACCTCTAGCGTAAGAGAGCATGGCACCCAGCCCTGTATTATCTGAGCCACAACTCGCTAGCCGTGTGACTGAGACAATCACTTCACCTTCTGAGCTTTAGTTCCCTCTCTGTAAAATGCAGCTAGTGATAGTACTCACCTTGTAAAGTTGTTAGTGGGCTTAAATGAGTTACTGCACCATGTATAAATGTCTTAGAAAAGTATGTGGCACCCAATCAGCAAACATTAACCATTGTTATTATTTGTATACTGGGGAAAATTAGAATTCGTACCTTATAAGGCTCTAGTGAGGGTTGCATGACATAATGATGATATGAGGGTTGCATGAATACTGTTGATATATCTACTTGGTTTTTTATCTTGAATGAAAGGGGGGCTTCCTTAGGCTGAGAATAGGCTTCAGGAATTCATACATTCGTTCAATTGAGCAATGAATTCAAGCCCTGCTAAATGATAATCCCTGTGTTAGGCCTTGGGCAGATGGATAATGTTTAGCAAAATAGTTATAGGTCCCTACCCATGGAGCTTTCTGTCTAGTAGATATAACATGAGAGTTTTTCACACTCACAACCACCCCCCAAGTACCCTGTGGGTGGGTATGACTGATTTAGTTCAGAAAATGTCAGGATAGAAACTGTCTGATCAGTCAACAACTGTAGTCTATCTGGCACCAGTGTGTGGCAGTCCTGCCTGGTCTACAAGGTCATGGGATGGTTAAACTTGAGTCCAGGATACTTCCTGTAGCAACACAGCCAGAACGGCCTTCAAAGTGGGCCCAGTCTGGGGATGAGGATGGGGACCTCTAGAACTTGCCTGATCTCAGTTCATTCCTAATGCTTGCCCCACTCCCCCTGTTGCCCATCTCAGCAAAATGAGTGTGATTTGCTCAAGAGTCACCTGAAATTGGACAATGTTTGTTCTGGGGAGTGGGAGAGATGGGGATGGGCACTAGGGAGGTGAGATGAGAAGTAGGAAGCAAGGCATGGACTCTGACTTATATCTTAGACACAAATTTTTACTTTACCTTTAGCTTTTTTGGTGCCAAAGCAATATGAGTGGGAGCTGCTCAGGCTGGTGTGGGGGGGGGGCAGGGTTATGTTGGAAGACATACCTGACGATATGGCTGGTGAGAAAGGCTGCAAATTGGCATTGCCAGGTTTGGTGTTTTGTTTTGTTTTGTTTTGTTTTTCCTGTAGAGCACTAGAAAAAAGAGTTAAGATTAGCTAACATTCATAGAGCACCTACTATGTAGTAGATACTGTTTCAAGCCGTTCACATATATTAACTCACTTCACCGTCACAATAACTCTGCAAGGCAAGTGCTATTATTCTTGTCATCCTCATTTTACTGAAACACAGAAAGGTTTGGAAACTTATCAAAGCTCTTAAGTGATAAACTTGGGATATTAAACCCAGGTAATCTAGGTCTAAAGTCCATATTCTATCCATTGTGTTCATGTAATCTGTGCCTCAGTTTCTCACTTATAAAACAAAGGACTCTCTGAGAGTCCTTCCTGCTGTATGGCACTCTCACTGTATTTTTTCTTACTTTTTAATTAAATTTACCAGGGTAACACATTGGTTAATAAAATATATAGGTTTCAGAGGTACACTTGTATAACGCATCATCTGCACATTGTATTGTGTGTTCACTACCCCAAGTCAATTCTCTTTCCACCACCATTTATTCCCCTTTTACCCTCTTCTACCTCCCCCTTCCCCCTTTCCCTCTGGTAATCGCCATAATGTTGTTTGAGTCTGTGAGGGTTTTTTTGCTTAATCTCTTCACCTTTTTCATCCAGCTGCTCCAAGCCACTCCATTCTGACAGCTGTCAGTCTGTTCTCTGTTTATGAGTCTGTTTCTATTTTGTTAGTTTATATTGTTCACTAGGTTCTACATATGAGTGAAGTCACATGGTACTTGCCTTTCTCTGCCTGGGTTATTTCACTTAGCATAATGTTCTCCAGGTCCATCCATGCTGTCACAAAAGGTAAGATTTCCTTCTTTGTTACAGCCGAGCAGTATTCCATCGTGTAAATGTCCCATAGTTGTTTTATCCACTCATCTACTGATGCACACTTGGGCTGCTTCCACTTCTTGGCCATTGTAAATAACATTGCAATGAACATAGGAGTGCATATATTCTTTTGAATTAGTGTTTTGGGTTTCTTCAGATAAATTCCCAACAGTGGAATCAATTGGTCAAAAGGCAGTTCTGTTTTTGAGGAAACTCCATACTGCTTCCTGCACTGGCCGCACCAGTCTGCATTCCCAGCAACAGTGCACAAGTGTTTCTCATTCTCCACATCTTCACCAGCACTTGTCATTTTTTGATTTATTGATGACAGCCATTCTGGTGAGTGTGTTGTGATATCTCATTGTGGTTTTAATTTGCATCTCTCTGATTAGTGACATCGAGCATTTTTTCATATGTCTCTGGGCCCTCTGTATGTTCTCTTTGGAGAAGTGTCCATTCAGGTCGTTAGCCCAATTTTTTATCGTTGACTTTGTTACAGATGTTCCCCATTCCCTCCTATTTGCCCACTTCCACCCAGACCCTGCCCACCCCCTCTCCTGGCCTTCATACTACTATTATTGTCTGTGTCCATGGGCTAGGGCTATATGTATATGTTCTTTGGCTAATGTCTTCACCTTACTTTATCCAGCCCCTCCATGGCCCTCCTTCCTGAGATCTGTCAGTCTATTCCAGGTATACATGCTTCTGTTCCTATTTTGCTTATTAGTTTATTTTGTTCATTAGATTCCACACATAAGTGAGATCATATGGTATTTGTCTTTCTCTGACTGGCTTATTTCACTTAGCATAGTACTCTCCAGGTGCATTCATGCTGTCGCAAAAGGTAAGATTTCCTTCTTTTTCGTAGCCACATAGTATTCCATTGTATAAATGTGCCACAGATTTTTTATCCACTCATCTACTGTTGGACACTTGGGCTGTTTCCAGATCTTGGCTATTGTCCTTTTCTGATTGATGTTTCAGGATTCTTAGCCTTTGCCCATTTTTAAAATTGGATTGTTTCTTTTCCTGCTATTGAGTTGTATAAGTTCTTAATAAATTTTAGGTATTAACCCTATATTGGATGTATCACTGGAGAATACGTTCTCCCATTCAGTGATGTGGTCTTTCATTTTGTTGATGGTTTCCTTTGCTGTCTGGGATTCCCATTATATTTCATATATAATTCTCTGATCTTCCAGGCCAAGTGAAAAAAAAAAAACTGCTCCCAAAATGTCAGTGATTTCCACTCAATGTCCCTGGGGAGGAGAGGAAAGCCTGGGTCAGGGAAATGAGCCTGCACTGAAGGCCAGTCCTCCCAGTGGCCCCTGGGTCCTGAGAACAGCTGGAAGTTTGGGAAGTTCTGGGAGCCAGAGCCTGGGCTGCATTTCCAAGTCACTAGTAACAATACCAGGGAGCAGCAACTCACATGACCTGGGCTGGGATGTAGGGTCAGAGGTTTCACAATGGGGTAGGGGGCTTGAGCTCCTTGGCCCCACCCATTAGGCCCACCTCTGAGCTGTTGCAGCTGCTGGCTGTCACCAGGAATCTCAGCAACCAGGTAGTTCAAAGGCTGGGACTGTTAAGGGGAAGTCTTGTACTTGGGGAATGGGGCTTGAAGCCCTGGAAATGGGTGTGGGTTGATTTTCACTGGCCCTTCCTCTAACCTGGGCTGGGTCACCCTGGGGCCTTGAGAGAAGAATGTGGAATGATGATAGAATGCAGTAGCTGCTGGAAATGGGACAGTAATCTGGTAGCTCAGCTTTAGCCTCTCCTTTCTCTCTCTCTCAGCCTCAGTTTCCTGATCAACAACATGGCAGGAGATTTTCTACTTCATAATTAATTGCAGCAATGACATGTGCGAAAGGACCCACTGTGTGTGGTTGCTCAGCAAATGCAGATTCAATTTGAGGAAAGTTGATAGGTTGCTCTCTGCGACCCTGGGCCCATGGCTTGTGCCCTCAGTTTTCCTATCTACAACATAAGAAATTATACCTGCCTGGGGAGAACCTAGAATTGGGAACATCCAGCGGAACTAAAAAGAAAGTAGGAAACGCTGGTGTTAGGACCCTGAAGCTCAGAAAGTGGGTTGTTTAGGTAATTCCCTCCACTCCTCCTATCCTCACACCTGGTCAGACTAGTTCAGAGTCTGGAAAATAGGCTTCATTCCACTCTGGAACCACTGTGTGTCTCCCCTCCAGGCTTTTTCCCGCATTCACCCTGTATAAGGCCCCTCTCCTGGCAGTACTCCCAAACTCTGGTCAGGAAGGAGGGTCCCTGTTGGCCAGTGGGAAAGTCAAGTCTTCGGGATATGACATTCCTGAGATTATCCAGAGAACCCCTGGGGGTTGCAGCTGCTAGCTCACTCTCCTTTCTGGCCCAGCTCTTGCCTGCTGTGGAGGCGGGGGAGTCAGTAGGCTAGAGAAGGCTGGGGGAAAAGGGGCCCAAAGGCCAGAATCTGAACCTGGAGAAGCCCTGTGGGCCAGGAGAGGAGTGGGGAGTGGGGGAGGTGGAAAGGAGGCCCTGCCAGGACTGGCAGGAGGAAATTAAGGTGAATAGAGTTCAAGGCAGCAGGGATTTCTGTCATAGGGTGAGTTATAAAATGATATGCAGATCAGCATTCCTGAAGCTACAGGTCGGGCACTCTTTTGGGGGTGAATGAGTGTGTAGTAGACCATGGTAGTCCTGGGGCATAAGCAAGAGGAGTCCAGCCTTCTGAAAGACCCCACACTCCATGCTAGTGGGGACAACTCATGCCCTCTGAGAGAAAGCAAAGGGAAGATAGAGCCTCTGGGGAGTCCTCAGAAAGGCGGTCCCAGACTCAGTTCTACCAAGACCTTCTAGAATTCATTGCCTCCATTGACCTTTACTGGCTGGGATTGTTCCTCACTCTGTCCCTTTTGAGGGAAGGATAAGCATCATCAAGGACCCACTGTCACTATAGGCAACGAGTCTGAAGTCCAGCAAAGAATTGGTCAAAGTCACATGTGTTATCAGTCCTACTGTGAACTGGGTCTCCTCTACCCTTTCCAGGGAAGAGATGGGTGTCCCTCAGGGCTGCAGCACCCTACTCCTAGCAGACATCACACCCTGAACATGAGTTCATAATCCCAGATCCCTGGGATGGGGTTTAAAAGTGGCCCCATGACACCAGTACTCTAATTTAGGACTCAGTGGCACACTCAATCCAGCTCCAGCCCACATCCCACCCTCCATGCACCCAGTTGTCTCCACCCAGGACTGTGAGCACCTCAGAGGGCCCAGTCTGTGTCCTTTTGCCCTTGTATCCAGCCCAACACAGTCCCTGTTCTGGGCCTAGCCTCAAAGAGTTGGCTGAATGCATAGAATACACACTCATGCACACACAAGTGGCCAAGCTCTCTGCACCCCCTTGCAGTGGAGAGACCTCAAGAGACATCAGCTCCTGAGGGGTCCGCAGAGCCTACTTCCCACAGTAGCCATAGTCTCTGCTGGCAGAACATGGGGCTCAGCCTGGGGGCGGTGAGAGCTCAGTCTGGAGGAAGGGAGGGTCAGGCTGTGAATAGGGCTCTGTGTGGCTCAGCTGAGAGGGCCGGGGGAGGCTGGAATGTAAAGAACGTGCTCTCCTGACTGGCCCCCAGGCTTGGGCCTGTGGCATAGAGCTGGCCAGGAGCTCAGGGGAAGCAGAGAAACCAGGCAGGGAAAGGACAAATAATTTCCCTAAGCTTGCACTTAGATAGTAGGATAAGGGCTAGTCACAGAGCTTTTAGGTTTGGCAGAGACCACACTTGGATAGTGAGCTCTGTCCCAGCCACTTTTTGGCTGAGAACTCCTTGGTCTGCACAGAACCCGTCAGTGGCATTTGTACCCTGTCTCCGAGTCACCCCTCTCAGACTTCCCAGCTTCTTGAACAGCAAGTAGCTTTCTGCCCCCACCCCGCTTTTGGCTCTCTGTCCTTTTCACTTTTTCAACATGACTCCCTTTAACTCTCAGAAACTCCTGATCTGTCTTTTTTTTTTCTGTCTGGTCACTCTATCTGCCACTAGATTGCAAGCTGTTCAGGGGCAGAGACCATACCTGCTTCTGTGCAAATTTGCACCTGCAAATCTACCACAGTGCCTACCGGACAGTTCTGAGTGGATGCTGCACAGACCCTCAAACCCAACAGGTCCAAAAGAGCTTCATTACAAAAGGAAGAACTCCTCTCCCCTGGCCCCAAACCATATCTTTTCTTCTGTTCCTGACCTCAGGTACCGTATTTTGCTGTGTATAATGCATAATTTTTTTTGCCCCCAACATTTTTTAAAGATTTTATTTATTTATTTTTAGATAGAGCAGAAGGGAGAGAGGGAGAGAAACATCAATGTGTGGTTGCTTCTCGCACCTCCCCCCACCGGAGACCTGACCCATAACCCAGGCATGTGCCTTGACTGGGAATCAATTGGCGACCATTTGGTTCACAGGGCAGCGCTCAATCCACTGAGCCACATCAGGCAAGGGCATTGCCCAAATTTTTGAGAGGAAAAATAAGGGTGTGTATTATACATGGGTAGTACTAATTCCGTGTCTATACAAATGCTTTTAATTATTTTATTTATGCTTATGCGTTAAAAGTGTAACTCCAGAAAGCAACAGCGATATCCATATGCAAAATAATACCCTGGAATGTGATGATCGGTTTTGTTTCTAAATATAAATTAATAAACATTTGAATTAAAAATTAAAACGAAGGATTTTTTTCCCTGAAAGTTTGGGTCAAAAACATGGATGTGCATTATACATGGCAAAATATGGTAATAGCTCCTGTCAGCCACTCTGTTGCCCAGGCCAGAAATGGTGAATTCATCCTCGACACCTCTTTTATCTTCTAACATCCTACCATTGACTTTGGTTCTAATGAAGAAATAGTTTATATATTGCTCCCGTCCTTTCTATTCCAAAGACCACTGCCCTGATTTGTTCTGTCCTTATCACTAGTTTTGCCCAACTTCTCCTACCTGCATTCCCAATCTATTCTTTACAGATAGAGTAACATTCTGAACTATAAATCTGACTATGTTACTCCCATGTTTAGACCTCTTCATGGCTCTCCATGAGACTCTGCATAAAGTTCAAGTTTCTTCATGTGACCTAGGATGTCCTTCATAATTTGACTCCCACCCACTGCTCCAGACTCATTTCTCACTCTCTGTCTGGCACTCTGCTCTCCAGCCAGACTACACACTGTTCCTGAAACCATGTGCTTGCACACATCCTTGCCCTTTGCTATGTTCTTCTTTCTGCTTGCCATGCTCTGCCTCTTTGTCTGCCTCATGAACTACTATTCATCCTTTGAGACCTGTTCCATATGCTGCTTCCTTCCCAAATGTCCTCATGACAACGCACCTGCACTGTCAGCAACTAATTACTCCCTCTGCTCAGTTCCGCAAGGCTTTATACTTTCCAACAGCACTCACATGCAATTGTGATGATTTGTGCATGTGGCCTACCCAACCCCCCAACTTGGCTGTGCATTCCTCAAGGGCAGGGAACATGCCAGTTTTAGTTGAATCTCTGGTTACCCAGCACAGGGCCTGGCCATGAGGAGGTTCATAGTGAGTGAATGAATGACCCACTGGGTGGGAAGATGGTCAGCACTAATCATGGTCTTCTTCTAGAACAGCTGTCTACAACCAGAACACAAAAGAAGCCTCCACTTGGTAGCAGAACTCTGATTGCCCTTATTCTTCCTGCTCATGAGCAAAAGCTCATGTCTCATCTTACCCTGTAAGCCCCTCAGCTAACAAAATAGTGGCAGGATCAGGGTACAAAACAGAGTGGGACTTGTAGTCCTGGCCCAATCTGGATTATCCTGGGCAGCAGAAAAAAAAATTGGATGCCATAAAATTGGCAGCCGCATAGGCTTAAAGTGTAAACTTGGTGCTGACATTTACTAACTGTGTGACCTTGGGTAAGTCATTTCACTTCTCTGGGCTTCATTTTTCTCATATGTCATGTGAGGATAATAAAATCTACCATACAGACTGGTTGTGACAGTCAAACAAGGTCACTTATTTGTAACCTATAAATTCTCGTATAAATTTAAAGCCTTATTAGCTCCTGAACTAGCTTTAATTCTGTTATACCTATGACAGGTTGGGGGGTAGGGTAGGAGAGGAGGTATTTAATATGAATAGAACAGGACTGCAGAACAGTCTGTCCCACCTGTCAGTTCTCCTAATTTCCCAGAATTGTCACATTTAGGACCACATAGGGGCTTGTTCCTCCTTCTCTCCCACTCCTTCTTCTTTTCTTTTTGCTACCCTTTGTCCACTAGTGAGAAGTATATTGACTTGCTTAATCCTAAATAGGTCTAATTCGTAGCTCTGTAGGGGAATTTCATATTTGTCTCTCTTGAGTGGTCTTTCTTCTCTTTTAAAATCTATGTCATTCCAAAATTTTCTATTTCCTTCACTAGTATCCCTCCAGGGTTTTGTCAATGAACACCTGGAGATCACCTCCTACTCCTTCTTCTTCTCTTGTAGCCAATTGTGGGTTGAAGATTCACCAGGTTGTCTTGTGGTCTACAAGGGTACGCTTGACCTTTAGTCATTTTAGGGTGATCTAGGGCTGAGTCTAATCTCCAAGGATTAGAGATCATTGTTGTCTGCACCTGGTGTGGCAATCATTGTTCAGAGGATAAGAGAGATGAAAAATACTGTGGCAAACTCTTTTCCTGATAACCTTTGTTTGCTTTAGAGGCTGACTGCACAAAAGCAAGAGAATAGGTAAGAAGTCCCATCTATCTCTAAGAGGAACCCTCTTTTCTTTCCTTCTTAACTATTGAATTAACATTTCTACCACTACTATTTTAGCCCGAGACACTGATGTTGCTTATCTAAACTATTGCAAAAGTCTCCCAAGAGGTCCTCCTGTTTTCACTCTGGCCCCACAACGCATTCCCCACACAGCTGCCAGAGGGATCTTCTGAAGATGGGATCACATCTTGTCATTCTCCTGCTCTACACCTCCCAGTGGCTACCTGCTGTCATTTGAATCAAAGCTGAAACCCTCACTCTGGCCTTCAAAGCCCTGAGTAATTTGGCCTCTGCTGTTCTCTTCAACCTCTGCCTAGAGTCTTCTGTACCCAGATCGTCATACTGCTGGCTCCTTCTTGTCATTCAGGACTCTGTTCAAAGTTCAGCTTCTCTGAGAGACCTTCTCTGACCACCATTTCTAAAGAAAAGCAATCCCCTTATTCCTCCTGCTCTATCACTCTCTACCTCATCCTGTTTTTTTTTTTTTTTTTTTCAATTTCCCCTTCCTGGTTCTTAGTGACATCTGAAATATCCTTATTTATTGATTGATTGACCTGTTTATTATTTGCCCCTACTCCATGAGGACAGGGACATTACTTGTCTAGATCACTGCTATATTCTTAGCATCTAGCATAGGGCTTTGAGGGGCATTGATGCTTTAGAAATATTTCCGGAACGAATGAATTTATAACGTGCTTTATCATTTTTAAAAGTGCTTAAAGGTACATTAATTTCTCACTAAGCCTATGAGGCTGGGATTATTACTATCCTAGTATTGTGAATGCAGAAACTACAGCTCAACAGGTTATGTCCAATGACACATAGTGAGTAAGTAGAAGGTGGCTCTGAATTTGGGATTGCCAATTCTAAATACTACTCTTTCCACCAACACACCTTTTTTCTAACCTGGTTGATGCTATACCAAGGATGGTATGTACCAAGCCAATGCTGACCAATTCTTCCATAATCCTTATTGTCAGAACTTGGAACAGTACCATGAATTGTGTAGACTGTCCCCAACCCCCTAACTTGGTGCTGCTTTGTATGTGGTGAACTGAAGGATTCAGCAAGTGAAGTGAGAAAGTATTATGGTGGGCAGTCAAGAGTCTGGGCTTCTAGGTTCCACTTTCCTCCACTTGTACTTCATTTTCCTTTTCTGTGGTGCTCAGTGTGTCTTTCTGTAAAATGGGCAGCTTGAACTTGCTGACTGCAAAGATCTCTTCCTATCCTGACATTGCATGGATGTCTGCAATATTTTGATTTCCTCTCTGTTTCCTTTGCAGTGCTTCCCGATACGGCATGGGAGGAAGAATGTTGGTAAGTGTGCGAGATGGGGCTCACAAGTAGCATGCAATGGACCTGAGCTTCTCCATGCACCTATTGGGCTGGCTGATTAGGTTCCTGGGCAGTACAGCCAATGACTTAGGTGCAGAATCTGGAGAGGATCTGTCTCCCTCCAGTGGGCATTTCCTGGGCTACATGGGCCTGGCCTTTGGAGGTGAGTAAGCATGCACAGCTTCTTCATTTCTAGGATGGAGGGTTTTGTCTGGTTAGAGAGCCAGAGGAGGATTTCCTTGAAGAGCTATCAGCAAGTGGCAGCTACCCATATGCTTCTTTTGTTCTCAGAGGCCTTTATCTACTGGGGAGGAAGTATGTTAGGGTTGGCAGGTATACTGAGAAATCCAACAGGTAAGTGGAGGGTGAAGGTAAGAGACTTGACATTTGAGCGTCATTGGTTTTGCTATTTCCACAATTTGCTTTATCTGGAAGCCTACCAAGATGAGTAGTTAGTACTTGGGGGATATAGGTAGTCTTGAGAGAAAAAAAAAATTCCTTCCTTTTTCTCTTTAACAAGTTTCTTTGAGCCTGATTCCCTGACTGCCAATCTGCCTTCTCCCTTTGGTGTCCTACTTGGGTGTGGACAAATGGGTGTCATTCTGGGAGCAACTCCCTTTGTCAAGGAGGACACAATCATCTGGAGGACGATGGCTGCTTTGGGGAGGAAGAGGAAGGAGGATACTGGCCAGGAATGCGTTGACTGCCAGTGCCTAAACTCCTGCCATCATCTGGACTTTGCTGAGGTCGTCTAGGCCATCCTCCTGACTCCAGCCCCATCTCAGCCATGTCTATTGGCTCCAGTTTTTCATCAGGATGAGCTCATGACTTGAATGAGTACAGCTCCTAGGTGGCAGTAAGGGTTGAGGGTCACATGGAACAGAAAGCCAGTAATTAACAAGTGACATGGTAAGGACCTGTGTGAGGTCCTGAGGATCTCTCCAGGTAGTTGGAGCTAGTTTGGACACAGTGTTACCAAGAGGCAGACAGGGGATCTGACCTCCCAAGGACTTTTCCACCTTAAGACCACAAGTTCTTGGGTGGTGGTTGCTAAAAAAGAAGAAGAGCCAACAGGATGAGGTATTTATTTGCATTGCCATGACAGTAGATGAGAGGGGACCTATTTTGAAGCAGGAACACTGCTTTGATCAGCACACAACATACATCTGTTTCTCCACAACCTCCAACCCCCCAATCACTATTCCAGGCCTTTTTGCTGAGCACAGTTCCTGCTTTGCAACAGAGACTTCTGGGGGCACAAGATCTGTGGGCTGCCCATACTTGGGGAAGGACAAACTTCTCCATTTCAGAGACACCAGCTGCAAAGGCTAAAAAGAAACCCCTTAGGCCCTGAAACAGTGACCCTCCCCCCAGACGAATGCCTTTGCAGCTGCCAAGTTGCCTCATTAGAATGTTTGTGCCAGGCTAAGTAGCCAGTGCTGAATCCTGGGAGGGTGGGCACCAGGTGGCTCAGTGGTCTGTGGCTTCCAGAGGACAGACACATGTGTTTTAGGGGGTGGTGCCAAGCAGAAGAGGTGGATACCTACAGAGCTGAGCTGGGACTGGTTGTGCTAATTCTTTAGGTTAAAGTTTTGAAAATGTCTATTTAAGGGCAAATGTGAACACATTGGTTCAGGCTGATCCGAGGATAATCTGGCACAAATCATGAGCTTTGTGGATGTGGCTATGGAAGCATCAAGGCACTGGGGATCAGGGGCCTGGATTTTAGCCCAAATTTCATTATTTATTCACTGTGTGAGCCCAGGCAGGGAACTTCCTGTCTCTGGATCACTGTCCACATCTATAAAATGGGGCAATTTATTGCATGGGGTTCTTCTACAGATCAGGAGATAGTACATTAAAAACTTCATAGCACTAAATAAATGTGATTAGTTTTGAGATTTAGCTCAGGAAAGAAACAGAACTCTTTATTTGTTTTGCTACTTATTTTTGGACTAGGTAATACCTTCACATGTTTCAAAATTCAAAAGGTTCAAAATACAGCCTTCTCATTTCTGTCCCTTAACCACCCAGAATCCTCCTGGAGGTGACCCATGTTACCAGATTCTTGGGTCCTTGATGAGTTCAGGTCTAAAGAAAGTGAGCTGTGCCAGACAAGACTTCAGTGGAGGCTGCAGCTGCCTGAACTGGGGTGGGGACATGGTTGAGGGGAGTGTGAGGAAAGGGCAATGGAGAAGGAAATGTGGGGCAGTGGTAGAATAAGCATTAACTTGGGAATCAAGAGACCTGGGGTCCAGTCTTGACTGTGCCTCTCATGGTTGAATGATCTGAAGAACATTCCTCTCTCTGATCCTTAATGTTCCATTTGCACCTTGAGCCTGTCGTGTTATTATATGCCATTCTTATAAGGTCTACCACAGTGGAACAGAATTAGTAGAGGAGAGACCAACCAGGGACTTTTTAGAGAAGAAAAAGCTGAGACTCTGACTCACAGGTGACAATTGCATGTGATTTGCATATCTAATCTTCTTGCTGTTAAGATCAGTCAATCAGAGGTTTCTCTGAAATGCTACTGCTTTTGTCCTACATGGGGTCATTGACAGAGAAAATCTTTGGCACCATCTTCACAAGAGAACATTAAGAATGTCCAACTGGCCCTGGACTGTTTGGCTCAATTGCTTGGGCATTGTCCTGCAAAGCAAAAGGTCACTGGTTGCATTCCTAATCATGCCTGAGTTGTGGGTTCTAGGGGCATGTATGAAAGGCAACCAATCGATGTTTCTCTCTCACATTGATGTTTCTGTCTCTCCATTCTCTCTAAAATAAATAAATAAATAAAATCTTAAGGGAAAACAAAAAAAAAATGTCTAAATGGCTTCAACATTTGTAGGGCTGCCCAGGCCCTGGAGTATGGCCTGAATGATCTTTGATGGTTCTGCCATCATAACCCGAGAATCCACTAGTACAATGTTTTCCAACATTTGCTTATATGTGAACCAACTTCACAGTATTTGCCATCACTTTATCCTATGCCATTATATGCTTATTGTTTTTCTTAAAAGCAGCCCAATTTTAAACAACCTCACTTTAAGCTCTAGTATCTATAAAATTAGGGTTTGGGGTACTAGTTATATATCTTCTAATACATACCGAGTTCAATGTGTATCTGTCACAACTCAAGATGTCGATGTCTTGTGTGAAATCATCCCATAAATACCGGGTCCAGCAGAAGTAAGGCCTGCTTGAGTGTGGTTGGTAGGGTAACAATATGGGTGTACTAATTTAGAGTTTTAATTTGAACATTTCACCTAAAATATCATATGGTGTGCCTGAATGTGATATTGTTATGTTACAGAATTACATGCTTATGATTTTGTAATAAAAGATTTTATAATGAAAAGGGGCATTATTTGTGCCAGACCCTGTATAACAATACCAAACATTGGAAAACACAGAGCTAGTTATGGTAGCACAAACCAGTGGGGTAGGAGATGGTTTTGTCATTTGGGACTCACTCCAAGACTCACTAGGTGCTCTTGGGTTCCCCACATCACTTCATAATTTTTCCAAGTCCTCACATCATGTTGTTAAGCATGAATTGCTCCTGAGATGAAGATAGGTTCTGGAGGCATCTCCCTCTAAATGAAATCCACAATTCTGAACTGCCCCATAAGTACTGAAGCGAGAATCAGAAGCTCTAGGTTTCAGTTTTGAGTTTGCCCTCTTCCAGCTGTATGACCTTGGGCCTGTTCCTTCTCCTCTCTGGGCCTTAGTGTCCCCAACTACAAAATGAATGGTTCGGTCTAAATGATCTGCAAGGTATCTTGCTGCTTTTTAAGTCAATGACTTCTTGACTCCCAAACCCCCAACTTCTGCTTAACACATTAGCTCTCCTTCCCAGCAGAGAGCAGAGGTGAGGAGGCTGCTGACCTTCCCTTGCACCTCCCTTGCACCGAATCTTCCCTGAGGCCCCTTGCTCCCAGTGCACAAAAGTCCTTTTGTTATCCAGAGCCATTCAGGACTTCTCTCTGGGCTCCTGCTGAAGTGGCTGAGGCAACCTGGGGGGTAATAGTTGGTCTGTAACAAGAGCCCCGGCTCCCCAACCCAAGTGGCTCCAGCCTGGCTACAGGCTTGGCCTCAGCACCAGATTCCATCCATCAGCTACCCCAGACCTTTCCCCCCAGCTCTGAGGGGACTGGGAGACCAGTTTAAAAGGGAGAAAACGTAGAAACAAATACACTTATTTGAATTGCGATTGGGCATCACTTGTAAAGCTGAGGAGGGCAGTAGTAGACTGAAATGCTGAGCCTATGAAAATCATCAGAATAATAATTCCGTTAACTTCCTTTCTTTTGAAAATGATTAAATAATTCTCGTAACTAATTTTTGACAGATCTGGTCAATTAGGATTTGCGATTATATGAAGAACATTTGCAGGTCATAGCTTATCTATCATTTGACAGATATTTTGCCTAACAAGTCGGAATAGTAGAAAGATCTACTTAGTTAGGGGGTATCTGGAATTGATTATCATTTGAGACAGGAAATCTTTCGACCGTGATCTACAGTGAATTCCTTCCAGGCAAAAACACTGGACTGTGAGTTGAGAGTTCTAAGATCTAGTCCCAGATCTGACATTAACTTCTTCTGTGACCTTGAGTTAGTTGTCTCCCCTCCCTGGGCCTCAGTTTCCTTGTCTGAAAAATGAGAAGACTGAACTAGAAGGTCCCAAGGTCTTCTGCACTCTGACTCTGTGTCATCCTTCCCCATCCCCCGACTGCCACCCGTGCCAGAGTCAGACTGAAAAGAGGGAGAGGCGGGGATAAGGTCAGTGCAAAGGGCAATTTCAAGATGTTCCTTGTGATGGGGAAAGATTTCCAGACCTGTGGAGGAGTGCGACAGCTTTCTTTGTGGTCAGAAGGAGCTGGGAAACCCAGGTTCCTGATGCAGGAACGCAACACAGAAAGTCAGACCCAGGCTTACAGATGTAAATCAGGCAAATGTTCTGAGACACAGCCTCATCAGCCATTTTCACAGCCTGGGCCCATCCAGAAGGTCAGAGCAAGGGCTGGTGAGCATGGGATAGCTGCACAGGGGCTCAGGAAGGAGTGGGGATTGTAGGTAAAAAGACAGGTCTGGAAAGGATGTGGGAAGTGCTATTAGACACTTTCACCAAAGGGTCCTACAAGTACTTCACACTCAGCACTAAAGATCAAAATTCTTCATCATTCTTTTGGAAACCTCATTTTCCAGGGCTCCCTTTCTTGGTTAAGTTATCATCATCCATCCAGTCACCCAAGCAAGAATCATAGGAATCACCTGGACTCCTCCATCTTTCTCGTTTGCTGTCATTCAGTCCCACGAAACTTCATACCCACAAAACTTCTCTGTAACTTTTCCTGAACCTGCCCTTCTTTTCTACCAGCACTATGATAGCCCTCCATCTCGGCCCTCGGTAGCTCTGGCATGGATGGATATTTGCTACGGCATCTGAACTGGTTTCCCTGCCACCATGCCTTCGCTTCCAGTCCAACCTTACATACTGCTGCTGGAGTTCTCTCTTTCAAAGAAAAATTTAACCTTGCTCAGATACCTTTGATTGCTCCCTACCTTTGGTCAAAATCCAGCTTCTTTGCATTGGCATTCCAGGTCCTTCACAACTTAAACAACTTATCTTCATTTCTTCATCTCTCACCACATCTCCACATTTCTGAGTTTCATGGGGCGACTCATTATTTTCTATAAGTATAATGAATTATCATATTATACTCTCTACTGGGTGTGTCTTGGCAGCCCCTCTACTTGCTTGTGAAGCTGGCTTCTGGCCTCCCTTCACATCTTGTCCATATTTTTATTATAGCACATCACATTCTTTCGAATTTGCCTCTTTTCTGTATCTTTCAAAGAACATGAGGTCATGATGTAAAAGGGCTATATCTGACTGACCTCCATCTTCGCAGAACTAAGCACAGGGCCTCACATAAACAATGAATCTGCCAAAGAGTGTCTTTTATTTTTGATGGCATAGCAAAAGAGCTCTTGGTTATCAGATTACTGCCTTCTTCTCAGAAGCCTTTCTTCCCTATTATTTCAGCTCTGAACTAGCTATTACAAATTGACTCAGGGCCCCAGCTTGTTCCAGATGACAAATTGTTTTGAGACAGAACCTTGAGGGTCCAGTAGTTTTGGCCACTGGTGTAGAGCAATGTAAAAAACACTTCCACCAAACCTTTGAAACTTGGAGGTTGCCCTATATCTCAAGCCAAGAAGTTGCACTTAAGGATGACATGAACTAGTGGTTTCCAAAGCTGGTACTGAGGAACTCTAGAGTTCCTAGAGATTCTCTGTGGGAAGTGAGGGCAGAACAGAGTTGAAGGGTGTTTTATTCAACCGAATAAATATTCAATCTATTTTATCTTCTGGAGATTCCATGATGTTTTCATTTGAAGACTGTAGTTGGCCATACAAAAGTAGATGTTGGAAACCGCTGCTCTAGTCCAGTGCTCAAAAGGCTAACAAGCTGCTTTTTATACTATTCCTACTATGTGTCCACTGGGGCTTGCACCACACTTTCCAGGTATGGTCAGTGGAAGTTCTTCTTTATATTGACCCAAAATTTGCCTCATGGCTTCCACTTGATAGTCCTTTTTTTACCCTTTGGTGTCTCATGAAAGTCACATGTTCCTTCTTCCCTATGACTAAAGTGCTGGCATTTAGAATTTTCCAAAGTCTGAGATGGAAGGTACCTGGTAGCTCATATAGTCTGATGTTCTCATTGTAGCTGGGGAATGTGAAGCCCAGAAAAGGTAGGTGATCTACTTGCACAACAGCAGACAGCTTGTTTGTGGTAAAACTGAGACTTGAACTCAAGTCCCCACACATTTATGATGTCCTTCGCAGAACTGTCCTTCCCTACAGTGAAGAGGTCCAGCTCCTCAAATGATTTCTCACGGTCCTGATGATCTTTCTCTAAACTTACTCCAAATTGGTAGTCACCAATGGCTGAAGATTGGCATTTCAGCTGCTGGAGGCTCTCTGGTACTCAGGCTTTGGTGGGGGTGGAGGGAGAAAGGGCAAGGGCAAGGGCAAAGGAGAGCACCCTGGTGCCAGAAGCGGAGCTGCACCCTCCGCACAGCCTTTCTACTTGTCTCCGCCTCTTTCCATAGGACTAAATTCCTTTCAAACAGCCCTCCTCCCATGCAGGACAGCCAAGGGGCAGCTTTCAAAGGCCCCTTCTGACCTGTTTTGCTGGAGAGTCCCTGCTGTGTGATCTTCCACATCCCAAACCCAGAAACAGGAAGAGCTGGTTTGGTTTGAGTTTTTTGAGAAGAAAAATGAAAACATAGGAAGTTGAGCTCCTGAGAACAGAGGCTTCCAATTCTGTGTCCACGTGCCCCTGGAGCATGATATTTCAGGGAGTGCATTCCACAGGGGAAGGGAACGGCCTTCTTATTAAAAACAAAACACAAAGCCCTCCAAGGTTTGGAAAGAGGAAAAGGCCAAAAGGAGACTCTCAAGGAGGTTCAGAATCTCCCCCACCATGCGCCACTTGTGGCTGTCATCCTTTGATCTCACTGCTGTTATCACCACATCTGGTCCCCAGAGATGCCCTGCTCCCTTTAACCTATGGCCCAGGAGAGAGGCCAAGCCCCTTTGCTTGTTTCCTTGAGGATCATCAAAGTAGGCTGGGACTCAGAACCTGCCTTTAAAATCAGGAAGAAAACAGACATAAATTAAGTACAGAACAAGCAAATGGTAGAACAACATTCAGGCTTTACAAAGCATGTGCTTTTGCCTTAAGAAAGCCAGCAAAAGCAGGGAAGCACTTTCCCAGTCCCCAAATATCTCTCAGGATAACTATTTTGCCATGTATAATGCACAGATTTTTGCCCACATTTTTGAGGGGAAAATAAGGATGCTCACTATACATGGGTATAATGAGCACATGTCATGGGTATAATAATCCCATGTATAATGTGCACAAAAATGTGGGTGTGCATTACACATGGCAAAAACCAGTGCTTCATCATCCCATGTGACCTGCTGTAAGTTTGCCTGGCTTTTTCCTCTCAGGTCTCTGTCATTGGGCAGTGCATGTTATCTTGTTTTCCAATCACAGTTACTAAAAGGGCCAATGCAAAACGTATTTTAGGAAAAAACCCCTCCAGAACCCCATTAGTCCTTCCCAGTTCTGGTTTCTGGGCTGCAGAGCATGGCTAGTTCACAGCTAATTGGTAGAGTAGAAATGTGGATCATCTGGGTGCAAAAGCCACGTGGTCCTGAGGGAATAGCTCTGGCTACTTCTAGAGCTTGTACAGGCACATATATACCTGCATCACATATGCCCAGAGCCTCTTTACCAAACTCTTAGTTTTTCAGAGTAACAACACCTTCACCACGCAAAATCTTACCTTTGTCTGTTGCTTCTCAGAGGAGGCTATTTTTTCACCCCCAGGCCAGACATAAGCATCCTGGAAGATGTTTTCAGGGATGGTCTGTTAGGGATGGTCCATTTTCCTTAAAAGATCTGGGGGCAAAATATCCTTTGTATATTATAACAAGCATAGATATATGGTATGAAGTGGGTGCTATATTCACATGAATTAATTGTAAGCTAAAAGCAGAGGCTTCAGAGGAATTGCTCACTTGTGACTGGCTGCATGGCTTCTCCAGCTCCTTCAGGTTGTGTGGAGATGTTTAGCCATTTGGGGTACTTTGGTGCAAAAGTTTGAGAAGCACTCACTGATACATCGCGCTCCCAGAATGAGACAGACTGTGTCTCATTCTTCTCTGCATCCTCGTGCCTAACACAGAGCTGGCCACAGAGACAGTGCTCAGGGACTATTTGGTCCATCCTTTCACTCATCCATCCTTGCTAAGAAACAAGCAAAAAAGGTACCTTTAAACTGTTGGAAAGAGCTGTTTCTGGAAAATTCCGACAGTTCTCAGTCTGAATTCTGTCACTTACGAGCTATGTGATCACCTCTCTGAGCCTCAGATTGCTCAGTTTGAAAATGAGGATCCAAATACACAACTCTTAGGTTGTGTGAACTAAGTGTGATAGTGGGAGGGAGAGTGCTCTATAAGCTCCCAGGTAATACACAAATTATAGTTTTTAAATGATCAAAAAATGACCACCATAACTAGCTCAGGTAGTAAGGTGAGGGAAGGGGAAGACGTTTTCTTCAGTTCAGAAGTCTGATCTGAGATTAAGAACACAGGAGCTGAGGCCTCAGGAATGAGCCCCTGGGCTTCTAACAAGGGAAGGGCCCAGGTTGAATCATGACTCTGAAGCCCCACCCCCACTGCAGGGAGGCAGCGTGGAGGCCAGAGGGCAACTTTGGGTGGAGTGATGGAAGGGTCAGACGTGTTTCATACACCTGAGGTTTCCAAAGACCAGATGTGCTTGCCTTCTCATGTCTGCCAATGAGCCCCTTAGAGGCCCAGCTCGCAGCAAAGGTCATTTGTCAGTGAGGGCTAAAGTATAACCAGACACGATGACTTGACTGCTAACAAACTCTGTGACTTTGGGCAAGTGTCTTCTCCTTCTGGGACCCAATTTCCCCATAATTAAAATGAGGGGATTGGATAGGGTAGTTTTTAAGGTCCTTCAAGGTCCTGCACACGATGGTTGTGTGACCCTTAATTGGAGACGGGTTTGACCTTGATTTTCCAAAAGTGTGATTTTTCAAAAATGTCATCTGTCATCTGATTATTTGATACTTAATCCTGAACCCTAGAGAAAAACAGTGAAAAGCAGTGTGGGGAGGCTTGGCTGGGGCCCCTTTCTGTTTGTAAGTGTGCTGGTTACTCTGGATCCTTCTTCCCATGTCTGGCTGGACTGCCCCAAGCTGGACATCTCCAGAGCAATCCACAGTCACAGTCCAGGTGAGGGGAGGGTGGATGACGCAGGTGTTTCCCAAGCCCTGGGTTCTGGCCCAGGTAGCTTACAATATAAAATAAGGAAGGAAGAAAACAGGAAATCCTGCCCACTATATGCACCTAATTGTTCAGGAAGAATTCCTTTTAGGCAGGTCCGTGGCCTCAGAAGCCAGCAACAGCTGCTGAGCTGGGAAGTGGACGGCTGGAGTCTCTGAGGATCTGTGACTCCTCTGTCGCGATCTCAATCTGTTTAGATCTTTCCCAGTCTATGAAGTTCAGTTCAAATACTGTCTCCTCCCCCTTCATGTCCCCAGAACACTGTATATCTGTCTCACAGCATGGATCATGTTGTGCCTTATGTTGCAGCTTTTCCCTTTCATATATAGGCTAGAAATAAAATACATCCTCTGAAGAAAAATGTCTATCTGAGTATCTGGATGTGAAATGAATAGCTGAAGTTCCATAACCCCTCACTCCCACTTTCCTTAGGAAGTTGTTTTTTTTTTTTTTTTTTGGAGTGTCCTAGGAAATTTCTATTGTCCAAGCTATTGAGGATGCAAGAGCATGATGCTTTGGACAGAGCACTGGCTCTGGAGAGAAAACACTTGGGTTTGTGTCTCAGCTCTCCACTTGCTGCTCAGATGAGCCTGGGTGAACTCTTTCTCAACTTTGACTCTCAGTCCTCTGCTCTGTAAAATGGGGTAACAGTTCCTCTCCTATCTCACAGGCTTATTGTGAAGACCAAAGAAAAGCCAATGAAAGCACTTTGGAAACTGTAAGAGGTGCTCTATTTATCTCCATGCTTGTCTCTGTGACTTGACTGTAAGCACCTTGAGAACAGAAACCTAACCCATCTGGAGCCAGTTCCCCACTGCCTTGAGTCCAGATGACCTGTCTGGACTAAGGTGTGGTGAATGCTAGGGACATGAGCTGAATCCCAGGTAGTGTGCCACACCTACAGGGGTCAATGCTTTGCTCCTGCCCTGGTTCTGGGCACACCATTCCTTGACCTTCATTTGGAGCCAAACCCAGCTGAGAGGGCCACTTTCCCAAACTTTCTTGGCTTTCAAAATTGTGCTCCACTTTGAAAAATCTGCAATTACTGTTGACATCCTCTACCTCCCTTAGCTCCTATTTCCTCAGATTCTGGCCCCAACTAATGCTTTCACAGTTGCCCCATGCACATGTGTGAGCACATGAATGTGTGTGTATGTGTGTAGGGGGGGGGAGGTAGAGAGAGAGAGAGAGGGAGACAGAGAGAGAGAGAGAGAGATGAAGTGGGCAGGAAGATTCCATTTTCTCAATGGACCAGATGTAAAACTGTGGGGAATTAGAGTTGGAAAGTTCCTCAGATGTTATTTAGTCCAATCATTACATTTCCACCTTTAACAGACAGAGAAACTGAGACCCAGAAAAGGGAAGGACCTTGCCCAGGGAGTTGGTGGCTCTGATGGCCAAGTAAATGCAAGAAGGGGCAAGCCTCTGGTCTGAAGGGCTGAGGTCGAGGGAAGTAGCCTGGGAAGGTGGGTGGGACCCAAGAAGAGATGAATATGGCCAGAGAGGGAGGGTCAATCCAGTGAAGCAGTTGGGACCAACTGCAAAATTCCCCTAGAAAGTGGAAATATAAGAAATATGAGGGTTGTGGTTTAGCAAGTTATTATGGGTCTCGCTGAGCAAGGAGAGGGAGGAGAGATGAAAAGAAAAAATAGAAGAGGCCAGGAAAGGAGAAAAAAGGGAAGAAGGCAGGCTGAGCCAGGTAAGTGGAGGACATTCACAGTGGTGGGGTCAGTAAAGGATGAGTGTAGCACATCAGTAGTCTTGTCTCATGCAGGACATCTAGCCGCTTAGTAAGTTCCCAGTGACTCTGCTGCTTGGTTTCTTCTAGGCTTTGAGCTTACGAGCCAGTCTTTCTTTTCTTAGCAAACTCAGCATTTTCCCTCTGCCCACTGTTTGGAGAAGTAGCCCCAGAATGTAAGCTTTACCTCAGCAGATTTGGCACATGAGGGCATCAGGCAGCCAGGCCAGGCTGCCAAAGCAAGAACACACCCACTCTCCAGCTATGATCTGATTTTTAGATACACAGTCACAATGCAAAGTGAACTCAGCCCATTTTACAGACAAAGGTAACACAATTTGTCAGTGAAAATAACAATTACCACAGGAGTAATAAAAATAACTAAATATATATTGAGAACAAATAGTTGTACTGATTAAGAATGAGAGTCCTAGGGCCATACCACATGTATTCAAATCCCAGTTGTATCTTTCAGTAGCTGTGTGATCTTGGACCAGTTGCTTAATTTCTCTCTGCCTCAGTGCCATCTATAAAATAAGGATAATAATAGTGTTTTCTTCTTGAGAAGGCTTTGGAAGGGTCAAATGAATTCACCCAGGTACAGCTTTTGAACAATGCTTGGCACATAGTTGCTGTTCAATAGATGGTGGCTATTATTGTCACCCTCGTTATGTGCTGGGCACTGTCCTAAACAATGTATTTATATTATAGCATGTTATGATCACTCAGAAGGTAACTGGGGCCCAGGTACAAGGGGAACATATATCTAGTCCATTGGTTTGAACATTTTTTCTTTTTCCTCCCCAACTGAATCCGACATGGAACCCCAATATATAAAACAGATACAAAGCAGCATGGTTCTGATTTTAGGAAGATGGGAGAAGAGTGGGGGCCTAGACTCAGCCTCCCCTTGTTCTGTCCTCCCCAACATCCCCAAGGTAGGCCTTGAGGTTGCTCCTCTGCCACTGTGAGGCACAATTCACAAGCCCAGATCTTAGGCATCTAGCTGCTTTATGCTCAGGTGAAGATACCATTGACCCTAAATGGGTAAGTAATATGCTCAAGGTTACACAGTAAGTCAAAGCTAGAGAGGAGTGCAGTGGCTCCCCCAGGTGTAGAGGACAATAACTGGTCAAAGAGAACAGCCTCTTTGGTTAAACTACAACACTACATCCAGGCTTGGGAAGAGAAGAGCTGGGGGAGGAGGGTGAGCAGGAGGGAAGGGGACACTGAGCCAGAGGCCCTATCCCTGGGCCTTGCGTTTGAGCAGCCAGTTTGGACCCTCCTACCCTGCTGGAACTGCTCCATATGTCAAGACAACAATACCACACCTGTCCTCATGGAGACTCTTCCCGCACAGGGTTTGGGGTTCTTTTTTTGACAAGAAATGCAGTCCCCTGAACCTGAGGTCTCCAGTCTGGAGGATGCAGCTGACCTGGGACTAAATCCTACTTTCTGATTGACACAAATGGGCATTTTCACACAGCTCTTTCTCCTCCAGTGTTCCTGGATGGCAGAGGCTGGCTTCTAACCCATTATTGTGGGGGAAGTACAGGGGACTGGCCTGGTGCTGAACCGCTTCCACAGCTATGTATGGATGCCTCTATCTGTTCAAGGCATACCGCTGTTTATCTAAGAACCTGTGCATTACCAACTTCTGTTTCCAGCCTTCAGCATGGGTTACCTGAGGACACCCCACGGAGAAGAAATTATAGGAGAAGTTTTTCCTAAAGAGCTTTGGGACTTCTCTGGAACCCCTTCTTCTGACTTGATTGCTTGAACTGCTCAGGGGCCATGAGAGAGAGAGAGAGAGAGTTCTGGGAGACTAAATCTCCAGGGCAGGACAAAGTAGGCGCAAATACTGGAGGGCAGAGCCCAGGTGCAGGGCCCTGAGTTTCTTGCCCCCTCCCTGGGTGCAACTCAGGGTCTCCAACTGGACTGTGAGAAGGTGGAGCTGATGCTCACTGAGAACCAACCAGGGCCAGGCTGGGCTGCCATGGAGGTTCGGGCCACTCAGGGGGCTCTCATGTGACTGGCCTGGAATCCCAGGGGAACGTACCAAGTGGTGGATGCAAACAAAGCCTGCCCACTACCACAGCTCGCCAGCCCTCCGGGCTAGTCACAAGGGGGTGGGGATATGGGAGGCCGATTACTGACCCCCCAAGTGGCAAACTGTTCCTCTGACACAAAAGCAGCTTTTGTTCATGGCCAGGCCAGCCACTCACATGGACAGAACCCTGACCCCTGAGCCAGATTGCAGTGTATGTGTTACCTTGGGTAGGTGTTACAGTTTGCCAGGTGATGGGAAGAGGAGGGGGGATCCTGCCAGTTTTGACTGGGTGAAGGTGTGTGTACTGAGGCTAGCAAGTTGAGGGTGAGGGGCAACTGTGGGAAGGTGCTGTAACTACTTCCCAGACAAAGGCAGAATTAGTAAGCGTGAGAACTGAGCAGCCCGTGTGATACAAGGACAGGTAGAAAGCGATGAGGCAGGGCGAAGGCCTAAGTAGAGTGAGTTCACCACTGACAAGCGGGCCTTATCAAAGCTTTTATATTCGATCTACATAATAGTCTAGGGAGGTAGGTTTTATTGTCTCCATTTAATAAGTGAGGAAACTGAGGCCCAGATAAGTGTTATATGTCATCTAGTAAGTGTTGAAGCTGGTGTTCAAAGTCAAGGCTGCTTTGAGAGTTGCAGTTCTTAGGGGAGGCCCTTCTCTGGAGCTGGTAAAATCCACACGTGTTATTAAGGATTTGTTTGCAAGAGGCAGTAATTATCCTTTCCTCCTTCCCACTTCACTGAGGCTCGGAAAAGGCTGATGATTGGGCCATAGGCATACACAGCCAGGTGGAGACTGGGAAAGGCTGAGGCCCAGGCCCTTGACCTTTCCTGCCTTCAATTAGAAAGCTGCAGAACACTGCTAGAAGTAGTGCTCCCTCTGCTCTACTCTCTGTGGCTGGGCATTTCCATTTACAAAGTGCTCTCAGATCCATTATCTTGAGGCTTGCAGGGCGGAAAAACTTACTTGTTTTTCAGGTGGAGAAACTCAGGGTCAGTAACTTGCACAGCTTTTTTTTTTTTTTTTTAATAAATGATCCAGAGTTGTGCTCCAAATCCCCTCTACTCTTTCACAAAGTGTACTTGGCCAGCAAGGAAAGGACTGATCAATGTCGCTGAAGCATAATGTTTGAGGCCAAAAGAAGCAAGCCCCAACTCCCCAGGGTGACATTTAAGCTCTTCTCTCTTCTCCATATAACCCTCTGAAGTGCACAGGTAGTCTTGGGACCTTTGATGGGGCAACAGAGAAGCCAGTGAACTCAGTTCTCCAGAGCGGACCCCATAGCCACTGGGTTTTGTGGCTTACTAGGTATCCCATCACCCCAAATGGCTTTGGGGTCAGAGTGCAAAGTTTGGTCCAGTCACCTGAAGGGCAGGATAGGGTGGGAAAGCTTCTCTCTCTTCCCCTTACCACCTGTGGTTGTATTTCATGCTCGGCTGTTGAGCCATATTTACATTCTCCCACCCCAATTATACTGGGGAAAGAAAACCCCAAATCTCTCAGCCACCATTTGTTTTGGTCAAGACTACCTCTGGGTCACTCCCTCGCGCACACACTCTTCATTCAGTCCTTTAGGAGATATTCCCCTAAGTGTCAACTCTGTGCCAAACTCCTTCCTGAGCAATGAATATGCCATAAACAATAAAACACAATCCTTTCCCTCAGAGAGTTCAATCTCCCATTAGACAGGAAGACATATAAATAACTAAATTCAATATAGAATGATTGCTGATGTAACTGAGCTGTGGGAATCCCCAGAAGGGGAATGGCTTATGCTCTTCGTAGGAGGGCCTGACAGGCCAGGTGCAGGGGATGGAGTGAATAACTTCACTTCTTTGTGCCCCAGCTTCTTCATCTGTAAAATGGGATAATAGCACTTGCAGGGTTTCCATAAGAAGTCTGTAAGTTAAAATGTGCTAAGAGCTTAGAACAGTGTCAGATGCATTGAAAGCACCAAATAACTGATTGTGAAATAAGTTCAAGGAAATAAGGATGGGCATTTTTGTGAAAGAGAAAAGCATACAAAACACATCTGGAGCATAGCAAAGTTAAGTTAATGAAGTTCTAGGAATGCCAGATGATTTGGCTGGATGACCTTGGGCAGTGCTCTGAATGACCATCTTGAAGTGTGGACTTGTCCCTGTCGATGGGTGGGCAGTCATTTCTGAAGCTGGATCTTTGATTTGAAGTGTGGCAGAGGACTCCTGCCTGAAATTCTAGGGCTCTATCCACCAGCCCTATAGATACTAGGTCTGAGAGACTGCTATAAGCCAGGAAGCAGTCAGTTGCCACATATAAATGAGCCGCCCTGTGCACAGCCCAGCCCCTTACATAGCATCAATGTGGGGAAGGGTGAGTTAGGTGGAGAAGTTCCACATCTGTGCCCTCGAGGAGCTGTTGATCTAATTGGAATAAGGCCTATGTCTTCCAAGAACCAACCAAATCTTCCTGGTGCAAAGTTGTGGAGACAGGTGGATAAGAGAGGCTATGTTGTAGCCTGAGAGGCGGTATATGTCGTGGTTACTACCCAAGGCTGACAGGCTGGGCTTAAAGCGCAGTGGTCACTTCCAAACTGTGTGTCACTATGAGCAAATTACTTAACTTACTCTGTGCTGCAGTTTTGCCATTAAGAATGAGAGCAATGATAACAATTTGACCCCCTCATAGAGTTATCATGATGATTAAATCGTCTGTGAAAAGTGCTTAGAATGCTGGCTCACATCAAAAGTGGTTCATAAACATTGGCTCTTCTCAGTGACTGAGGGCCTACCATGTGCCAGGTGTCTGGTACTCTTGCAGTAAAAGGCAGTGGCCTGGAGCATAGGAATGCAGGGACTCATGTGGTCCATCTTCTTGGAGTGCCAGCTTTCCTCAAAGACAACAGGAAATTCAAGTAGATGTTTAAGATAAAAGCGGTGACTTCAAAGACATTCCCTGCATGGAGCCAAAGTTTCAGGGTCCATTTTCAGCACTTGCCTCCAGAGTTTCCTCACATTATTTCCCCATTGGCCCTTAGGGCTGCTTGACAAAAGCTCCAGACACACAGGCATATGTGAGCTCATTAAAATTTTACGATGGACCATTCCCTGGGGCAAGGATGATGACTGCCATCACAAAGGTGACAGTTGAGCTTCAGGGCTCAAATTCTGCCATCACCACTCTTAGTTGTACGAATTTAGCAAGATACATAAAGTTTGTTGTCCTTCAGTTTTGCCACCTATAAAATGGGGGTGGTAGGAGGCTGTGGTAAGAATGTTGTTGGGCATAGAGTTAGCGCTCAGTACACATTAGCTTTTATTAAATCCTTTCTCACATTTCTTCCCACAACAACATTGTCAGGTGTGTGTCATCCTGTCATTTTATAAAAAAGGAAATTGAAGCTGTAAGAGGTTAGGTCAGATTTGCTAACAGAGAGAGGGCATTCCTGCAATTGGGTGGGGGTGGGAATAAATGACCTTTGGGGTCCTCTCCAGTTACCCGGTTCTGTGATTCCAGTTAAACTTTGGAGCCCTTTCACATCACTGTTCCGCCTAAGGCCAAAGCAGCAGAACTCAGGAAGTAGGGGAGGGACCGGCCAGGGAGGGAGATGCCTTAGCAGGGTAGGAAATGGCTGCGGCCGCCCTTCCTTCTAGGCTGCTGCCTGCGGAGGGGCTGTGTCCCTGTGTCCCATGTTCCCGCCCCACCAGTGAGCAAAAGGGAAACTCCTGTGCATTGGAGGAAGCTGACTGAGGCCTCCTTTTCCCCAGAGGGGAACTTGTCCCCATAGTAGGTGTAGTGCAGGGACTGCTGGAAACTCACAAGTCAAAGGATTGGCAACAGCAAGCTAGGCACAGAGAGGAGCCTCCCAATGGCTGTTTATCCTGGTTGAGCTAGTCCAGAATGGGGAGGGCTGACAGACCAGAGAGTGCTGGGAGAGAGGAATGGGCTTCCCATGGTTTATGATCCTATAGAGGAAAGCCAAAAGGAATTCCATGAAGCAGCCTGATCTTGTAGAAGGTGGAATAGACAGGAGATCTGTCTTGATTCTGAAACAGACTCACTTGGGCAAGTCCTCTGCCACATGTGAAGAACATGTTCACTCAATAAATGTTTTGTGACACACACGCAGTGTGTGCCAGTGCTGCCTTGGAGAAAAGGATGACTGACAGGAAGATCAAGATGTTAATCTCGTATTCCCTTCCAGCTCTGACATTGAGTCTAGGGACAGTGGGTGAAAAGTCTCTTGCAAATAAGCACATCTCAGTTCACAAACTCATCTTCCTTTCCCTAGCCTGTCCCTCCATCTTGTGGTTACTTACCTCTACTCTTGTGGCAAAAGGTATGGAGATAGTAGAGGGATGGGCTATGATGTTCACCTGTGTATCCCCTTATCATAATTCCCTTGTTGTCATAGGATTATTATCTTGTTACAGATGGGGAAACCGAAGCCGAGAGAGGAAAAATGAGCCAGGTTATACACAGTTAGTGCACAGACTATTAGAATGTTGCCCCCTTACTGTCCACCACCAGATGTGGAGTGGAAATGCCAGGTCTGAGAGCTGGCAGTTTTCTGTCTTCCCTCCATTGTAAACAAAGGCAGATCAGGTAATGCAAGTTTGCTTGCTGCATGTGGAGGCCAGGGCTAAGGGAACTTAAGTTATATAACTTAGGGTCCTGGGTCCAGGCCTTTTTCATGGTAGATCTCCAGGGTGGATCTCTAGGAGAATAAAAGTGAATCTTTCTTTACAGATGCTGAGACACTGTACTCGAACACCATGCTCAGCCCCTTTGTATCCTCACAACAGTCCTGCAACGTAGAGATAATTGTCCTCCTTAGATAATTGCCAAGTCATTTGCATTCTTGGGCCTCAGTTTTGAATCTGTAACATAAGTGGGTCTATAAGGCATGCTTCCCCTCATAAAGTCCAGGGTAATCTTGGTACCAGAAGGGTTTCACGGTGTATGTGTTTGGACCCTAGGTCCCCTTGCTGTGGTCAGAGATCCAGAGTAAGTGGTGAGAAGCGACTGAGCGCCTAGGTGGTACAAGCCACCTTCCTCCTCCAGCTGACTGCTGCACAAGGTCACATGTTTGGTGACATTTGGGGTAAACAGGTGGCAGACAGGCTGGCCTGGGGACAGAGAAGACCCTCACTCTGTCACACTGAGGTAGCAGAGTAGGAAGGAGTGGGATTCCTGGGGAGACACCTCCAAAATAAGGGACCAGGGTAGAAAGGGTCAGATACGAGGCCCAGTGGCGGTAAGGAGCCAGAGTATAGGAGCTAAATGACTTGAGGCCAGTGTGGGATAGAAAAAGGGGGGGGGGTTCCTGCTCAAGGTGGGGGCGTGGAACTTTCTGGCTGTTATGAGGGGCGGGGCAACAACCAGGCCTTGACTCCCTCAGCCCCGCCTTCCCTCGGTCCTTCCCGGGCTGTGGGCTCAGTCTGGGTGCAACCACCCGAGGCGCCAGCGATCCAGCTCGCTGCCTGCAGCCTTCGGAGCCGCCGCCGCCGCATGGCCGAGGCGCGGGGCTGGGGGCCGACTGTGCGGCTTCCGAAGCTAAGGACCTGGACGCCAAGGACGCCGTGGGGTGTGAAGGGCACCGGGGGCGCCGCGCCGCGCTGGAAACCAGGTGAACACAGCGGGGAGAACCCTGGCGAGAGGTCAGGGCTCGGCTGCATTTGGCTGAGAGTTTCGGCGCTGCCGTCCCCGTGGCTCTGCCCAGCTCCCAGCCCTTTCGTCTTCGGTTCCAGTCCGGTTTCCATCTGGTAGTCCTAGGTCCGTTCGTTGAAACCCCACCCCTGGCTGGTAGTCGCCCTTTTTCAGACCTTCCATCTCAGCATGCCTGCTTTCTTCTAATTCTTAGCCAGCTCTTGCTCTGTCCCAAGGTGTCTTGTCCTTTTATCCCAACTGTCTGGCTTCATTCCTACCCACCTCTCTCCCTCTGCCTTCATCTTCCACTCAAGAAAAAAAGACATTATTTTAGTTATTAACACGCAGGAGGTGTTTAATAAACCTCTTACTTCTGAAGCAGTTTCTTTGTCTCCACCTGTGGTGTTGCACTTCCACCCTCCTGTCTGTCTTCCTGTCCCACTATATGTCTGACCCTGAGTGGGTATTTTCACCTCTTCATTCCCTTGTTTGTCTGTCTGTCCTTCTATAGCTCTTTTTATCATTATATTCTTGGGTATCACTACCCATTTAGTAGCTCCCTATATCTCCCATCCCTCCAAGGGTCCTTTACTGCCTAACTCTGTCCCTTAATTGCACGACACAGCCCAGTTCCCCTGGCAGCACATTTTTGGTCAGCTCGAATTGACTAAAAGCTCCATTCCAAGGCCTGTTTTCACTCTAATAGGTCTCCCAGAGTGCCTGGCACTTTGTCTTTTTAAAAAATATTTCTTTGAGCGCTTAAAAAAATTTCCAGGCTCTGCCTGTTCCTTTTCCCCAGTAAATTGTCCCTTGCTCCTGCCAAAATGGCAGGGAGGAAATGGCAAATTGGGTTGGGTTTCTCAACATAGATTTGTCATGGAACATGAATGCACTGAAGGACAGGGCCCACAGAGATGCTCAGATCAGACCCTCTGATTGCACAAATGTGGACATGGGCGCCCAGAGAGGGTGAGACTCTCAGCAAGGTCACACAGCACATCTGTGGTAGAAGCAGAGTAGAAGCCAGAGTTGCAGTGTCCTGCCCCTGATCCAGAAGCCTTGGTGGAAGTGGGGCACAAGAGTCATTTTCTTGGTGTTTCCTGGGAGGGGGGGTAGTCCTGTTCATCCAGAGACATAAGGTTTCCAACCTGGAAGCATCACTGCCCTACCTCTCACCCTGTCTTCTGGGACCTAACCTGGCTGCCCACCTGCCTGAGTTGGCCATTCTCCATCTGGGGCTGCTTTTGCTTCCCTTAGTGGCATGGCAGTTCCAGGAACACAGGGATACCCCGCTGTTGGGCCTATCTGCCCTGTTTTGTGCTTTAGCCCCCTGTCGGCAGCTGGGTGCCCATGTTAACTGACACAGTGATACATATGCATAGGGAAGCCCTGGTCCTGGATGACAGTCAGATCAGAACTTTTATTGAGTGAGTGAGAGAGAGAGGGAGGGAGGGCAGGAGGGCCAGAGGGACAGAAGGGGTATTGGGGGAGTGGGGGTGGAAAGCTGTACTTAGAGAAGGGCCCACTATGAGGGGACAAGGACTCCAAGACCAAGAGGAGTCCATATTTTGTGTTGAGTGGACCTCAGGTCTCACCACACACCCCAGGTTCTTCCTCCCTGATGTCATCCTGGTGCATCTGAGGGCTGCCTTCAGGGAAAGGAGATGTCTGGGTGTCCAGGGGATGGGCTGTGTCTGATTGAATTGAGATTGCTGAGTCCCAGAGATGCAGAATCACAGGGTGGACTGGGCCAGGCTCTGGGCATAGCCTGTAAAAGTGCCTCCCCCCTCCACGCCCCCTGCAGCCCTCCAACTTCATGGGCGCTGGGTTTGGTTGCACCAGAGATCAGGCTGATTGATGGGGGAGCCTTGGGTGGTAAGGAAGAGCCCCATCTCTCCTCCTCTTCCAGTTCCTCCTCACCCTCCCAGGTTGTGTCCTGGGAGCTCCTTCCCAAGAGGGACATGTGGAAGGGTTCCAGGCATGGGGGCAGGATCCTGAACTCTGTTTAAGGGCTCAGGGTGTCCACTGCTGAAGGGTGAGCTGGGGGCAGTGTTGGAAGTAGAGGCCTGGTCTCCAGCCTTCTAGGCCAGGTTGGCTTCCTGTCCTCTGCCTTTTCACCTGAGCACCCCCTTCCTTTTTTCTCACTTTGCTTTTTCTGGCCTGGACCCCAGCTATTACCCATCCTCAGAGGACCTTCATGCCTCCACCCCTCCATTCCTCTGCAGAAGCCCCATGAATGTTGCCTTTCTGGGAGCACCACTCCCACGGGAACACACGGAGAAGCTCACAGAAGCAGAGAATGTGCTGGAAGGAAGGGACCCTAGAAACCATGGCCCAGCCCTGTTTATTTTCAGATGAGGAAACTGAGCCTAGTCAGGAAGGAGCAAGCTTGAGGGCTGAAACTAAATCAGGCAGAGGAGATTATTGGGGAAGGGGTTTGAAGGAGGGTTACCCTAACCTCTGCTGCTTGTATGTGAGCACGGAGAGGGTGCAAGGACGCTTGTGTTACAAATGGATTTGCCTTTATTCAGCTTCCCTCACCACCCTGTGACCTTCTTCTGAAGGACAGAAATGGGGTGGGGTGTGGAGTGGGTGGACATACTGCTCTGGGTGTCAATGCTACAGTCCCCAAGTGTTCTGCCCAGGGTGACTTCACATATTTATTTGGGCTAAGGCAGACAGGCCTCTCTGAGGGAACTGGGGAGGGGAAATGCTCCATCTGCCTACAGTAGACAACCTCTTGCCCCTTTGAGATGGACCAGTGAAGCCAGGCCAGGGACCCATCCTGGGTGTGAAATGGGGCCCCTCAGACTGTCATGGCCTGGTGGGTCTGTTACATGGAGACTGGGGAGCAGCCCTTCATCAAGCTAACACTTTGTGTTTGTTGTGGGGAAAAGGGACAAGATTTGGGGTGTCTGGGGAAGAGTCGGGGACAGTGACTGAGTAGACCTGGGTCCAGGTACCTGGAGGCCTCGTGTGCTGCCCTAACACTTCCCTCTCAATGGCTCTAGGAGGCAGTTGGAGGGAATGAGTGCCTCTGTGTCCTTGCTTAAAGAGAGGGAGCCCAGAGAGGGTGAGGGACCCCTGAAACTCCCTTGGCTTGTGCTTCGCTTGGCTAGTGCTCGAGCTCCCCACACAGCCAGCCCAGCGTTCCCAGCCTAGCACAGAAGTCCCCCTTCCAAGGTCTCTGGTGTGTGGAGTGGGCCCTGGGCTGAGAAGCGGTCTTTGTACTCCTCTCAGGACCTAGCTCTCCAGCCCCCACCCCCATTTAGTAATGCTCACTCAGTGAGGTGCCTGTGTGCTCCTCACCATTGCAAGCCCCTCCCACTACCACCTCTCTGCCTCCCCATGTCTAGCCCTACTCTGGCTGCTCCTCTTAGTTCACACCCCCCTGCCATGGCCATGGCTCCTGAGGATTTTTTTTTTTTTTGATGAGGTGTAATAAACTATCCCATGTTGTGGGATCCTGATCAATAGCCCCCTTTCATGAGGCTGGGTGGGGGCCCCGAGCCACCAGGGAGCTGGCCTTTATCCTCCCCGGGCCTGACGGGTGGGCTTTCGATGAGGCATGCAGGAATGTGTGTGCAAGTGTGAGGGCACCCGTGGTCATGTGCTGGATGGGCCTGTCCGAATGTAATTCATTTTCCCCTCAGGCTTCTTCTCCCCTTTTGTCATTCCTGGCTGAGTTTCCTGGAATTATTTGCTGCTGCTTCTTGAGCTCCATGGAAAAGAGTAGTGGAAAGGTCTATTTGGTTTCTTCTTGAAGTTACTCTCAGCCATTCCAGAGTAGGGCCATGGGTCTGCCTGCAACAGCCTCAGGAACCCCCATTCCTAGGCAGGGAGGTGTGTAGGGACTGCTGCAAGCCCTCAGATAGGCACTTACTGGGAACCAGGTGTCTTGGAATGAGGCTCAGGGTAATAGCATATGGAGTTTCTCCCTGCCACTGCCTAGAAAAAAAAAAGGCTAATTAGCCCTGGAGAAAAGCTTAGCTCTGCAACACATGCGCTGCCATCCTGCCACCTGTTGCCACCCTTTACAGCGTAGCCTCATATTCATGGTCTCAACTAAGCCTGCTAGGGGCTGTGCTCTACCTTCATTGGGCAGGTGAAGGGACTGAATGCTGGAGTGCACAATGACTTGCCTTGGGTGACACAGCCAGAGAGTGGGAGAGCTGAGACTAACACCCAGCTCTCCCGCTTCCTGATCCAGGGCTTCCACGACGTCTAACACTTACAAGCACTTTTTATGTGCCAGCCAATATTCTAAGTGAGATTTAGCCCAGAGTATCTGTTCAACAGCTGTATAAGGTCAGATCTGTGATTATCATCCACACTTGATAGATGAGGAAACCAAATCACAAAATGTTGAAAAGTAATTTGCCCAAGTTCACACAACTAGTTACTAGCAGAATTGGGCTTTGTACCCAGGCTGTCTGGCTCCAGAATCCATTGTCCTGCCTTTTGCCTGATGCAGTCGTGGTAGAATGAGGGAAGTCCCATGCCTTGGGCATACAAACACATGTATGCATGCATGCACCCCAAAGCTTTTTTACCGGCCCTCAGCCAGCCTTCATGCACTCTATATTTTCCTGTGTGGTGGCTGAGCAGGCACCCAGGACAGTAGCAGCAGTACTATAGGACACACAGGCAAGAGTGGGGCTTGTGGGAAAAGTTACGCCAAGGATCTAAAGGCTCCAGTTCTAAAGGCTTCAGTTATCTTCATGGCCACTCAAAATACAGAAAGGAGCTTGTGAGAAGGTACCATTTCCTCGTCTGTTCCAGGCCCCATATGCAACACTCCAGCATAGGTTGGAGGGTTGGGGGTGGTTTGGGGAGCAAGAGATGGTGGTGGTATTGAAAGAGATGAGCTATCTTTGTCTTTCTAGAGGTTGAGCTATTTTTGCCTTTCCGGAAGCTCATGGGATAAGAGAAGGAGATCAAACAAGACCTAAAGAAATAGACCAGACATCCCTTGGGCCATTTCCAAATGTCACAATATGAATGGCACATATTAAGATGGTAATTTTTCCTGACAATTGTGTTCACTCAAGCAATTCAACGTGTATTTTTATTGAGTACCTACTCTATGCCAGACACTGGGAAGCTCTTGTTCTAGTTATTTATAGCAATTGCTCTTTTTGTACCTTTTGTACTTTTTGTACTCCGTAGTTTTCTGGTTTGATTGCCCTTAAAAAAAAAAAAAAGAACTGGGTGTCTCAGAGCCCATCATATCTGAGTTAGTTAAATGTATCTACTGAAAGATAAATTGGGCTTGCTCATTATTCATACGATTGTAACATCTTCATGGTTGCTCCTTGCATATCTTTCACAATTCACTCATCCATTAGTAAGTAAACATTACTGAGAAACTGCTGTAGGCACAGTGCTTGGTGCCATGGGGTGAAAAGAATGGCCTGTGACATGGTTTCCTGCCCTTAGGGGAGCTGTGGGATCATTGCAGGGCCCACACTGTTATATCCTTGCAACATTTTCCTGAAGCAAGATAACTCTGCCTCCAACTCAGAGCCTTAGGGATGCTTAGAAATGTAACAGCCTAGCCTCAGAAAAGAGGTAGTCTTTCTTCCCACCCATCATAAGTGTACCTGACTCTGGGTAGGATTTTGTACCCTGGAGTGAGTCCTGGTGAGCCTTATCCCCATCCAAGAGCCACAGGGGTGTGGCTAATCTTGAACAAAGTGCCACCTGCAATCTTGCCATTGCAAGGAAAGGAAGGGTACACACTTGAGGTAGCCTTGCTTCATCATTTCTCCTTTGATTCTCACCAGGGACACTAGGGAAGGAAAGTAGGAGAATTCCAGTTTGGCCTTATGGACTGAAGGTCAGGCAGGAAGGGGCACCTGGCATTAGGTCTGGCTCTGCCACTGCCTCCAGTGACCTTAAGAAAGTTGCTGTGCTAAGAATCACTAAGTTTTGCTCTCATCTGTGTTGGGCACTCTAACCAACAAATTAGATGAATGCAGTACCTCCTTTCTAGGAACCTCAGCTTCATTTCTCCCATCTGTTAGGTATGGAGAAAATAGCAGTGTGCAGGTATTTTCCCTGCCATGGATTTGCTGGATAAACTTAAGTGATCATCTGTTCTCAGTTTCTGTACTTGTAAGTGTGGAGGATGGTGGTTGGATGTATGGGCTCTTTGGTACTCCCATCCCTGACTAATAGGAGTCTGAAATTCAACAATGAAATCAAGGTTGTGAACTTGTGTTTCACCCTTGTGAGGAAAGGCAAGAAAGAAATGAAATCTTAACACTTTCTTAATGAATTTAAACTGGCTTTCTTGTGGTACTTGCTGTTAAAACTCTTGGGAGCTCTCTCCTCTTGTGATTAATGCAGATGCCCCCAAGTTTTCCATGCATTTCTCTGCGGAGGTAGAGTTTGCACTTGGCATAGAGAGCTGGGGGTAGTGGGGAAGTTGCAGAATGCTGGAGCCTAGCAAGGGGGTAATGGCAACTTCCTGCTGAAACATCTAATGTCTCTGTTCTCTCTTGGTTGCCTCTATTAATCAGGTCTCACAGGGAAGTTGTGTCTTCTGAATTCCCGGTACATTATCCTCAGCCAGCCACTGAACCCTCCCATGCACATGGCACAGGTACTTAAATCCCCCATACGGTGCCAGACACATACAGACCTCAATAAATATTAGTGTGTGTCGCTTGGCCCACTCTCTTCTTCACCCAGTCGCTGGCTCTGGGCTAGCGCCTTTACCACCACCGGCCCCCCCACCTAGCGGTGTGACCTGAGGAAGAGGCAGCTGTGAGAGGATTGGAGGAGCTGGAAGGAAGAGCCCCGCCCACCACAATTTAGACGACTTTCTGAGTAGTCTGGTGGGCCGGACTGCATTTTCATTGGTCGAGGGCCCTATAGGTGGGCGGGGCGTCCAGACTGCCCTACTCCCTGCGGCTCCCTCCCCACCTGCGCTGAGTGGCCTCGGTTTGACAACAGCTAAGGAGCTGCGGCAGCTGCTTCACTGGCTGGCACCGTTACCCCCGCCCGACCCCAGGCTCCGCGCATTCCCAGGACGCGGTAGTCCCGCCTGAGCTCGCTTCCTGTCCTCTGGCAGCTGTGTCTGGGTCTCTGACCCAAAGCGGTGGACGCGGCCTCCAGGTAGGAGTTAGGGCGACAGCATGGGAACATCCGGACCTACGCAGGGGAAGCGAGCCAAGCCACCTCTGTCCCGGAATTTGGGGTTGCAGTCGCCGAAATTGGGGGACTCCCTGAGCCTGTCGGCCGTGTTTCTCCCAGCGAAGCCTCACGAGTGGGGTGGTGGAAGGCGGCTGCCCGCCCGTTATCCCCGGGCCTGGCTCCGGAGTCTGGAGCCATCGCTCTGGGTTTCAGAGGGGGACTGGATCTAGACGGGGGTGGCGGGGCTCCTGGCTCTGGGCCCAGGTCATGTCGCTTCTCCTACTGTCTCCTCCTTCCTCTGTGTTTGAGAGCATTTCCAGGAAGCCCCTGGTCGGGCGGTATGGGCTTTCCCTTTGCCAGTGCCTTCCCTTCTGAGAAATGCCCGGACTTTCCTGGTATTAGGGTAGCTGCCAGGGTCAAGTGAAAACCTTTGGATAAGTCGCATATTTCAGGGCTCAGTTTCCTCATTAAGTCCAAAGTGGTTTTGGTTTAGAGAACCCCTGAGCCTTTTAGTAGAAGTTCTTCAGAATTTCCAAATTAGATAGTCTGGGATTCTCTCAATTTCTCTTCTCCCTAGACTCTTTAAAGTTGAGCACTGAATTATGACTCCGGAAACTGGGGTTCAACCACTAATTCACCTGACCTTACCAGAGTCATGCACCTTCTGTGTGTCAGTGTTTTCAACTGCAGTTCGGGTGGTGGGCTAGCTAGATTTTGGGGTCTAAAGGGCTGGTCTCTTCTGCCCTGACATTTGGTGACTCCATGTGTGGCTCCGGGCTCCTAACTGGCAGGTGAAAGGTTGTCTCTGAGATGCTTGGGGTTGAGAGGAGCTATGCAGGTGGAGAGCTTTGTTGTGATTATGCAGCTAAGCCAGCTAGAAAACTACTGGTGGTGGGGAGAGTAAATGGCCAGGTTGAAGGTGGAGGAGGATGGAGTCAAGAAAGAACCCGCTGCCCCAGAGATTGGACTAGAGGCCCCCCGACTTGTCTTCCTTCCCACTTGGAGCACCGAAGTCTGCCGACCAGAGAAGAGGGTGATGAATCACACCCAAGGCTATTTTCAAACCCTGACTCCTACTGTGGGACCTGTTCCCATCCCCACTCTAGTGGTGGTTGTTCCCACCCACCATCTGTCTTATTGCTTTCTGAATTTTACCCTTACTTTCATCTTCCTGGAATGGAGGAAGACAAATTTTGTGTGGGAATGAGAAGGCAGGCAGCCCAAGGGTGCAAAGAAGGTGGGGGTTGCAGGTGGCTTCTGAATGGTTGATGGAGCAAGTGGGAAGAGTGCGATGGGGATGATGATGTTGGGGGCAGGGGACTGTTTCACCCTAAAACCACTGCTACTATATCACTGAACATTCTGGGCTGGTCCTCATTTCTGGCATTTGGCCTTTGTCCAACTATGTTCTGGATTTGGGATTTGGGATTTTTGCTCCCAGGGCCTCTGTAGTTAGGGCTACAAAACACTATATGGACAGAGTTCATTTGGTCTCTCCTATTTGCTTGCTTGCTTTCCATCCCTTAAGAAACTCTTAGAGAGTTATGCTAACCCTATCTGTGTGTCCGCGGCTCCCCTCATTGATACGGGGACAAAAGTCTGTTGGGAGGTTAGACATCTGGAGGTGTTTAGAGCTAGAAGAGGGGTTGAAGTTGTGCAAAGGGGCTGTGCACCCTGTGTGCGTGTTGGGGGTGAGGTTTCCGTATTAAAGCACAACACCGTCCCAGTTTTAGCAGAGGAGCAAAGAAAGTGGCACATGGAAGCCCAAACTTTGACCCTTTCTCTCTTCTTGAAGTCTTACAATTTCATTTTTAGGGCTACTGGTCAGAGAAGGAGCAGAGGACCCCTGGATCCAGGTATAGAGATAGCAGCAGTGACAGGAAAGTCAGAAGGTCTCTAGAGGAGAGGACAGAGTGAGTCTCTCTGATCAGGACGCTATTGCGCTGCTGGCGCGTCTTGGCTAGGAGACTCCCGGAGCTCCCTGTTACAGCTTTGGACAGTTCAGATCCATCAAAGGCAGGGTAAGAAGTTTCTGGCTGAAAGAAGGAGTTGCCACTGGCTTGAATACAATGGGGAGAACTCTTTTTCCTTGTGCTGTTTTCCAGAAGGATGAGTATCATAGCCCAGGGTCTTTGGGAGACTATCAGGTAAAATAGAGAAAGATAAAAGGGTTTTAGGAGGGGAAGTGTGAGCTTCACCCTGCAGCCATAAACAGAGTAGTTGAACAATGGGCTGTGCATACAGTTTTTGTGTCAAGTATTTATTAAGGCTCTATTCATCTACAACTTAGGGTCTGTGTGTATGTGTGTGTGTGTGTAAGAGGGGTGTTGGTCCTGGTAAACTTGAATCAGTGGGTTGAAAACTACTGTATGGATTGTTGTCACAATCTGAAGTGTTGTGTTTGTATGTTAAGTCTCTTTTTGCCCAGCATTCCGCCTTGGGAACTGGCATGCTGACTATTGCTGTGCCTGTTACTTCAACCGGCAGGGACTGTAGAACTGATGGAAGTGCTCGGTGGGGTCCAGGAAGGTGTGCAGCAGAGAACAGGGGATCCAGGCTGTGCTGCTGTGCTTGACCTCTCAGACTCTTGGATTTTCCCCCCACTTATTCAACTTTAGTGGATTAAATGAGGTGATCCATTGCCAAGTGCTTTGTAAACTACCAGGTTCTGTACAAATGCTTAAGTCCAGGCTTGGTGCTTGGTCTTATGGAGGACACAGAGTATAACTGCACCTTTAGGGAATCTATTATCTAGTTTGGAAGTTAGTGGCATAGATAATATGTGACACGCCAAGTCTTTACTTTGGTGAGAGCTTTAGAAAAAATTGTTATGAAGAATTTCAGGCCCTGGCTGGTGTGGCTCAATGGATTGAGCATGGGCTTTGAAACAAAGGATTGCTGGTTCAATTCCCAGTCAGGGCACGAGCCTGGGCTCTAGGCCAGGTCCCCACCCCAGTAAGGGGTGTGTGAGAGGCAACCACACATTGATATTTCTCTCCCTCTCTTTCTCCTTCCCTTCCCCTCTGTCTAAAAATAAATAAATAAAATCTTTAAAAAAATAATTTCAGCCCTGACCAGCATGGCTCAGCTGGTTGATTATCATCCTGCAAAGCAAAAGGTCACTAGTTCGGTTCCTGGTCAAGGCACGTGCCTGGGTTGTAGGCATGGTCTCTGGTTGGGGCGCATGCGAGAGGCAGCTGATCCACATTTCTCTCACACATTGATGTTTCTCTCTCCTTCTTCCTCCCTTCTCCCTCTCTAAAAATAAATTAAAAGGTTTAAAAATAATTTCTAATATATATAAAAATAGAAATGTTGTTAGTTAATAAGGCTCCATGTACTCATCACCCACCTTGAACTGCCATTAGTCCATGGCCCATCCTGCCCAGATTGTACCACCACCTTTCTTGTTATTTTGAAATAAATCCCAAACACCTTATCAGTTTATCCATAAATTGTTCAATATGTAGCTCTACAAGATAGGGCCTCAAAAAACATAGCCATGGTACCACTAATGCAATTAAAAGTCCCTTAATATCACCATGTATCTTGGCAGTGTTCATATTTCCAGTTGTTTAGGAGGGCATTCTGCCCTGGGAGACCTGACCAGGGAGTGAGTGCTTTTGATTAAGGGGAAGGTGATTGATTGACAGAGGCAGTGACATTTGAGCTGAACCTTGGAATAGAGGCTCAGGAAAGGTTCGAGCTGGAGGGACTATGGAGCTTTAGCCTTCATTTTACAGCACAGCCACCCTGTCTGTGGGGCTTCAGCTTCAAGCCTCCCTCATGGAGGCTTCTTGTGCAAGCTCTGTGCCCTGGTTCTGTAATTGGTAAATGCGAGTTCTACCTCTCCCACTTGCCTCCCCAGATGCAGGGCCATCCAGGAGCTTGAGGTCCGCAGACCTGGAAGAATTCCTGGGAGGCTACTCTCCTCCCAGCCCCTCCCCTGTTCCTGGCCCCTGAGGCCAGTTTGGAGCAAAACAGGATGCATTCAGGATGAGCGTCTTTCCCAACTTGTCATCTAATCGCCATGGCCCAGCTTTGAGCTTCCTCTCTCATTCATGATAAAAACCCTCACTGTCTCGCTTTTCCCTCCCGCCCCAGTAAGGGTGTGCTGACTTCCTCTGTATCCGGGCTAGCCCTCCTCCACCCTCATGTGGGGCGAAGGGAGAACTTCCCTCATCAGGGCCTCTCTTCCCACCTCCCCAGAGGAGGCTGTGAGAGGGGCGGACAGACCCCACAAGTGCTCTCCCTGTCTGCGGCCTCCTGCTCTTGGGCTGTCCTTGGGAAAGGAGTGGCTTTTTTCCAACAAGCCTGGGGTCTTGCCACTGCTTGGTTAATGATTGAGCTACATAATAACCACCTTGGAAAGTCACCTCTTGGGGATGGCCATTAACCAATTCCTTGTCCACCTCAGGTCTTAAAGGGACCCCATCCTGAACCGTCACCTTCCCCTAAGGGGACATTAACAAACATTCAGTCATGGGAACTTCTAGGGCCAATTAAACTTCTGCCCCTCCGTCTTCGCTTGGGCAAACAGAAGCAGTTATTCACATTGCTTCAAGGACACACATTCAGCTTCGGTAGTGAAGGAATTGAGTTGACAGGGATTCCTATGGGCAGTGGGGTGAGGGTTTTTTTAAGTCCTCAGAGTTGGGGGGCAGGATAAGGGTGTTTCCAGGAGCAGTTGATCACCCTGGCTCATTTTAAAAGTCTGAAAGAGTGAGGAATGCCCACGCAGAGGATCTGCCATTACTTGGGGTGGGATAGGGCCACATGTATGTGTATTCTAGCACAGCTATGGGTCCCTCCACACCAGGCTGGGATGTGAGCTGCCAGCCACACTATTGCTGCCAGGCTGCAAGAGGAGACCTGCCTCAGAGAGCCTGCATGTTGACAGGCAATGGGAGTTGGGAAGGGTCAGGCTAGGACCCAGGTCCAATTTAGAAAGCTCTAGACCACAAGCCATTTTCCGCAGTGTCAGCGAGAAGAAAAGGAATCAACATTTCATGAACCCTATGGGCCTCACTGTAGAGTTGGGAAACCTGGCTTCTAGGTGTGCCTCTCCATAGCTACCTCTTCATGAATGATGTTAAAGAAGACTTTTGCTTTCTCTGGGCCTCAGTTCCAACGTCTTTAAAATGGGAAGGGCAGCTGACACAAACTCAGCAGTCTCCCAGGCTCCCTTCCAGCTATGGAAGTATATGTTTCCAGTCAAGACCCTTGTCCTACCCACAAGGCAAAGGTAAGCTGGCTTCAAATTCTGACAGGCTCAGTCACTAAATATCCTTGCCTGGCTGATCAGTTTGGGCTTGCGGGGTATTGTACTACCACAGCTTGGGTTTTCCTTGAGCATGGGCTTTCGTGCAGTTTGATCTCTAGTCCCTCCCCATGTTTGTGTCTGTCCCAGCTGGCTACCCTCTGACCCATGGAACTGCAAGTTAATGAATGACCTGTTCCCCCTGGATAGTACCAGCCCAAGGTGCTGCTAGGATCCCAGGCCTCTGTGGGAACCAGCTGAGGGCCTAGTCAGCTCAAGTCACCTTTATACTTTCTCCCATAATGCCCCAGAGGTAGGAAGCAGACAGAGCTCAGTGAAGAAGGGCCTTTAGAGGGCATTCAGTCCAACTCTCCTTCTGCAGTCGGGGTCTTCCTACCAAACACTTGTGCGATTCCTGTTCATGCATCTTCACTACCTAGGAGTGCAGTGTTTCAAGGCAGTTGCTTTCATCCATAGAATGTCCAAAAGTTTTATTTTATGTTGAGATGAACTTTTTCAGTCTGTGATTTCTACCCCTGGGCCCTTGCTCTTCTCCCTATGATCACCTAGACCCTGTGTGGTCTCTCTGACCTTCAGAGTTCTGAGGACAGAACCCAAGTTCCCCTGCATCTTTTCCAGGCCAAACAGCCTCAGCCTTTCCAGGTGACCCTCCAGGGACCTGAGACCAGTATCCTTCACAGTCTCATTACCGTCCTCTGCATATACTACTGTTTGTGGCCTTTGGGGTGGGAAATGGGGCTCTAGAAGCTCCTCATTGTACTCTGTTTATGTCTAGCCTGAATTTTTCCAGAAGAGTTCTCCATGATCTTTTTCTGAACTGCAGAATCCTGGGTCCATGCACCTCCTACAGTGCTCTCTCTCTGATTTGTCCATCATTCAGGTCCAGCCAGCTCCCATGACTGGGGGACCCTTGGAGGGGAAGACCACCTTCCTGTGCCCCCATAGCACAGGGCAGTCCTGGTGAGGGAAGGCACTCCCTTTGATGAGTTGACTGCAGTGTACTGTGTGGCAGCTGCCAGTGTATACTGTTTTCCTGCCACTTGCTTTCTTCTTTTGAGCTGGTGGGGGTTGGGGGAAGGGGATATTTTAAGGAGCACTGAAGCCGGAAATGAGTATGAGCCATGCCCACAGTGGAGCCTAGAAGGGTGAATCAGACCGGGAGAAACACCAACCCAGTCATTCCTCTTGTAGCAGTCAGTGACCATGACAACAATGAATCCTCCCATGTCTTTCAAGTATCCCGAGCACTTTCACTTCCATGGTCCCATTCTGTTGTCAGAGCAGCGCAGAAAGATAGATGGTGTGATCCCCCAGTGTGAGCCTTGTGATCTCCACCTGAGGCCCAAGCAGGGGGAAGGGCACAGTCTCCAGGGAGGGAGCAGCTGGAACCAAGGTCTCCTGACACTCGGTCCTCCCTGTTTCCCCCAAACCACCCCCGCCAGCCAAAGCAGCAGAGGAACCTGTGTCCAGGCTGCACCCTGTTCCCATGGTTGAGGGAGCAACCTCCTGGGGAGGTGGCTGAGGATTTCCTGTTCTTTATCTGGGCTTGCCAAAGGCTGGGCTGTCTGAGGTGTGAGAGAGGCACTTACAGCCGGTGTTTCTGCTCCAGGCTGAGGTCAGTGTAGCTGGGGCAGGGGCAGGGATCTTGTGAAGCCCTTGCCCCAGACATCTGAACTGAGTGACCCCCACCTGAGTAGGGCCTTCTAAATGGGAAAAACAAAGAGGTGTATGTGGACCTGAGTTGTACCCATGGTCCCTGGGGCAGGAGAGTGTCATGAAGAGCGGGTGCTCTGGTGTACACAGCACTGTGTGACACTGGGCAAATGACTTAACACCTGTGAGCCTCCATTTGATCAGCTCTAAAATGGAGATATGTGCCTACCTCATGAGATTGTTCAGTATTAGAGCCAACAATATGAACAGAATTCTTCTTGTTGTTCTTTAGTAATACTTTTTTCACTGAACTGGGGTTGTGCTGTGCTCTAACCTGCCACCTCCTTGGCCTTAGGTCTGGATTTTTCTGTCACTTCAGAGTCTACCTCCCCCATCCAGAAAAGCTGTCCCTGGCCATGCTCACCCATAGGGCCTTCCTCTGGCCTCCTTTACTGGCAGTTGTGACACTGCAACAGGCTGTAGTACCAGTGAAACACCAATAACAATAGTGAATGCTTCTAGATTCTTAACACATTTGAAGTTACTTATCTCCCATGACAGTGCTGTAAGGTAGGCTGTGATCATCCCCTATTTACACATGAAGAAACTGAGGCAAGGAAAGGTTAAATGAGGAATGTATCCAAACTTGTGCAGATGGGGAGTGATGCAGTTGGGATCACCACCCAGGCAGACTGACCCCACTTCCCATACCCTTAGCCATTGTGCCATGCCTCTCCTTGCCCTTTTCCAGATGCCTGCACAGGAGGTAAGAGCTGAGGCTTGGGTCTCCCTTCTGCCCCTGACTGCTTATCACACCCACCAGTGATCAGTCTCTCCTAGGCACATAGTACCCAGATCTATTGTCTGATCCCCTCCCTAGGTGGACAGATGGACAGGAGAGAAAACTTGAAGGTCTGGTTATTGATGCTCTGAAGCAGAGCTGCATTGAGGTGGGGGGAGGGTGTGCAGGAGGGATATGGGGGTGGTTCTGACAGCAGCAGCAGGCTCACTTGATTAGCACCTTCCAGCACTGGCAGGTGGACACCAGGGTACTGGGTTGCATCAGGGAAGAGAGGCATTTTTTAAAAAAGATTTTATTTATTTATTTTTAGAGAGGGAAGTAAGGGGGAGAGAGAGAGAGAGAGAGAGAGAGAGAGAGAGAGAGAGAGGGAGAGAGAGAGGGAGAGAGAGAGGGAGAGAGAGAGAGGGAGAGAGGCATCAATGTGCGGTTGCTGGGGGACATGGCCTGCAACCTAGGCATGTGCCCTGACTGGGAATCGAACCTGCGATGCCTGGTTCGCAGCCCGCGCTCAATCCACTGAGCTACAGCAGCCAGGGCAGAAGAGAGGCATTTTAATGAGCTGTCTTGACAACTGGGTTGCATCATTTAGAAGATATGGGTGGTTAGGAATAGGCAGGGGGCTAATTTGATTAACTTTCTGATCCTTCCAGCTGGTGTGGCCCATACTAGAATTGGGTATATGTGGGGGGTGGGGAGTTAGTTTTGTCCAGAAGCTATAGCTCTCCCCACAGTGTTCCTACTTCAGGGCCCTTGAGTGCTGCAAACTTCCTTCCATCAGGCTATCCCACCTGCCAGCTCCATTGCTTTTGAGCTCATTGTCTGTTACCTTGCATCCAAACCAGGTCCAGGGGCTGCTACAAAGGACAGTTTATCTTAGTAGCCTCTGCCTCCCTGCAAAGGATGGGCCTGGTAGCATCTCTGGCCAAGTATTCCAGGGGAGTTTGACTTTTTTACAGTTTTCAGACCTTGGTGCCAACATAGGGCCTAACACCAAGTAGGTGCTCAGGTAAAATTAGTAAGTGCACAGCCAAGGGGGAGTAGATTTGATGGGAGAGCCTAGGGAGATAGACATGGTAACAGATTAACAGGAGGGCTCTAAACATTAAGTGGGCTCCTGGCCCCATCTGTAGTCCAATAAAAGCCACTTGACCTTTCATAGCCTGAGTTTACCCACTTGTGCAGTAAGTAGGCCTGCTTTGGACAGGGCTGATGTGGGGACCAAATGAGATGTGGGGGGACCAAGTGCTTTCTCCACTGATAAAAATTTATTTCAGGCTAAGGATTCATTACTGTAAATATCCTGGTATTTGTGTGTGTGTGTGTCTATGTGTCATGCGATTTCTCCTATTTAATGAGGAGGCTTGTAAATGGTGGCTCTGACTCTGGAGCCAGATTGCCTGGATTTGCATCTTGGTTCTCCACTTCTCAGCTGCTGACCTTGGGCAAGGTACTTGCTATCTCTGGGTCTCAGTTTTCTCATCTGTCAAATAGATGATCAGAGCACTTACCTCACAGGGTGGGTGTGAAGATTTAATGACTTAAACCATATAAAAAGGAGCTAAAGAAATGCCTGGGACATAACAATGACCTTTTGGCTGTTATTATTATCTCATTTTACATTTATAGAAACCCCATGTTGATGGTGCTATGATCGTATCACAATTCTACAGATAATGACACTGAAGCATGAGAAGTTAAGTTTTGCCCCATACAATCTAGCACGTACTATGTGCTCAGTAAATATTAGTGTCTACATTAATTACTTATAATTACATTCAGTATTATAAATATTGTCATCAACAATCAGCACAGCCAGGACTAAAAGCTGTGTCTTCAGACTGTTAGCCTATTACTTTTCCCAGTGTACCACCAAACTTCTATCATCTTAGGTCTTACACAGCCTTTTGGCCACCAATTTGAGCTGTTTCCCTCTGCTCCACTGAGGTCTGAGCTTGAACGTTGTCGCCCCCTGCCCCCAAGGCCCTAGGCACTCGTTGTCTCTCTGTACTCAGCATCACAGCCCTCCCTTTGCCTGGCTTGGATGGCTGACCACGGCACTCAGGAAAGGGGTTGTGTCCGTTGCTTCCAGGGGGAAAGCAGGCCTGGGCTGAGGAGGTTACCTCTGTCAAGCCCATTTCCTTTGTGTCAGGGACAGTTTTCTCTGGATCTCAGGGTGGGGACAGGCTCCTTCAAGGCATTTCCTGTCCGGGAGTTTATATTTGGCCTCAGAAAAAGGAAAGGGAAGTAGGCAAGGGGGTGGGATGTAGAAGTGGTGGCACAGGGTCAAAACGGGTGACCGCCAAGACTTTTCAGGCCAAGAGAGGGAAGCAGGAGATGGCGCATGTCCCTTCTGTCAAGTGTTCTTGGGTGTCCTTGAAGGAGCTGGGGATGGGAGAGCTAAGTGCTCCTTGAAGCCAGAACGCTTCTACCCTCAAGGACGGTTTGTTTTCCCTTCTCATATCTCTGGGCCTGGGTTCCTGGCCCTGTGGTTTCTGCCCCAGGGCAACATTCTGCCAGTCAGCCAGTGCCCTGGGGTTCAGGTGTGTGCTCAGTTCTGTGTCCTTGCTGTGGGGATAACCAGAGAAGGGGTGGAGTCAGAGGCCCACACACACTGTTTAGTTAGGAAGCAGGACTTCCTGTCTGGGTGTTGCCAGAACATTCAGTAGCCATTACCACACTGCAGTGAGGATTCAGAGACCGGTAGGACCCAATGGAGTTGAGCTTTGGTTGAGTTGGGGAGATAGACTCTTGTGCTTTTGAGAAGGTAAAGGAAATATGTAGGGGGCCACTTAATTTAACTGAACCATTGGGTGGTAGGAGGTTGGTGAGAGATCAGGGAAGCAAGGCTTCATGGGAGGGGACATTTGGCCTCCATCTTGATGAATAATAGGAATTTGCATATTCAATTCAGGCTGGATCTACAGTGTGGATAACCTCAAGCGCCATGTAGAAGGCAGTCTGGTATAACTGCTCTGGGCTGTGGGCCATGGGGAGCCTGTTAGGTTGCACAATAGGAGAGTGTCCAGGTCAGAGCTGGGCTCTTTTGGAAGCAGAAGCTGGCAGGATGACCTGTTGAAAGGAGAAGCTGGAGGCTGGGAACTTGGAGGACTGAAATAATCCAGGCATGAGAACCTAGGGCACGGTTGGGTGTGGGAAACCGTGACCATTTGACGGAAAAGTTGATAGAACTTGGTGACTAAATACACGAATAAAGACTGAAAACAGACCAGGGTGACTGGGGATTTAAGTGTAGACACTTGGTGCCTTTGGAGGCAGGAAATCAGGAGAGCTGGACTGGGAGGGGAAGATGGGTTTGGTCTCAGTTCCCCCCTCCCACACTGAGGACTCCTACTTCAGTCTCCCAGAAGAGAATGTGCATGGGGAGGACAGCACCCTCTACTCAGTCACCCACTGCCAATCACACCTACCTCTGCCTCGGGTCTAGATTTTGGTCAATGGCCATTATTAGGTGGGGAAACTGAGGCTCAGACAGAGGTAGTAGCTTGCTCAAGGTTACCCAAGACGTTTCCAATGGAACTAAGGCCAGATTGTAGTTCTCTTGACCTATACTCCGATAGTCTTCCATACCACAGTGGAGAACAGTTACCACTGGTCTAACATCTGCCCCAGACTGGTTAGGCTGGCATCCTTTGCCTCCGGGTTGGAGACTGGAGGTGATGGAGTAGCATGTGGCTTATTAAAACACCTGTGTTTTCTTGTTACCATGACCTTGTCAGAGCACCTGGGACTGTATTGGGGGCAGGACCCCCTAGGGGCAAAAAAGCTAATGAGAAGAAACTGCTGCAGAACAGGTGGCAGCTTTGACCTTAGCTGTCACATAGGGAAGCCCTGGGCCAGGCAGGAATGTCAGCTGCCTGTTTTGGCCCTGCTGTATCTAGTGCTAGGCTAGCTGACCACAGGCTTGGCTGACTCTGGATCCAGATTTTCAAGCAGCCTCAGCAGGCCAGAGGTCTACTTTAGCCACAAGCCCTTATAACCTTCCCTTCTGACCCTCACTTACTGCTTCGTGCTGGAGTTCAGCCTACATATTCATGGGAGGAAAGGCGCAGGTGGTGGTTTCTTGTATAAATTCCATATTTATAACAACTCCAAACTAGAACTGCCGCCTCTCCCTGGCTGACCCTGCAAGGTGTCCACAGTGTTCCAAACACAAGGGCTCTCCATTGAATATTGCATCCATTCTTTGCCTCATCCTTCAGGACATGCCCAAGGTGGGGTGGGGCTGCTTGGAAGTGTCTGAGGCCCCCCAGGTAAGGCATCTTACTTCATGTCTGGACTCAGACTAGTTTTGGTTTGCAGGGGCTGTCCTATGTATTCTAGAATGATTAGCAGCATCCCTGCCCTATACTCAGTAAATGCTAGTTGCATCACTTCCCAGTTTTGACAATCAAAAATGTCTCCAGATATTGCTAAAGGTTCCCTGAAGTTAATTGTCCCTGGTTGAAGAATCCCTGTGGCCCTGTGGCCTTGGGTATGGAGTGTTGAAGAGAGATTGGTGTTAGAGTGGAGAGCCACTCTTGTGAACCTGCCACTGGCCAGCAAGAAAATTCAGTGGCTTCATTCTGTTGCCACCCAGTCCCACAGTACTGTACCCTCCTGGGCCTTTTGCCTTGTTGGTGCTTCAGCTGTGAAAGGGAGACTCTGAAGTGTTGCTCACGTGGGCCCAGGAGCTGGCATCTAGCTGGACCTCTGGCTGAGACTGAGGCTGGCATCCAAACAGGTGTAGTGGGGCCCCAAGTTCTGCCCGTCGACCTAATGAGCCGGAGGCCAGCCAGTGTCTGCCACTGCCAAGCTAGGCTGCTTGAAATCCAGCAGCCCTTGGTGTGGTGCCCCTCCTGTGAGGTTTGGAATGTGGGATGAGAGCTATTTTGGTCTTGTCCCCCTTCCTCCCTCCCCTGTAAGAATCTAGTTAGAATTATAATTCCAGCTAAGAGCAGTGGGTGCAGGGAAAGGACAAGAGTGTACCCAACTCCCCATAGACAGGGTATTACAGACCCCCCTGAATGTCTACTTCAGGATCTGGAGGGGAAATTTTGGTGATTTTGGAATCCATGACAGCTTTTAGCAGGGTACCTTGTGAGGGCTCTTCTCCCTTGGTTCCCCAGAGAGAGAGGTGGCCTAGCCAGGCAGTCACCTGTTGCAATCTCTCCACCAGGGTCACTGCCATCCTAGAGAGCCCCTCTGTGCAAAAGCAAATGAAACACCACTTCTGAGGGTCCAAGGCTTGAGGATGGGTGGGGATGCTTCTTGTGGTGTAGGTCCTTTAGTATATCCTTATGGGGGCGTGAAAGGGGCTAGTCTAGTTATAGGCACTTGGGGCCAAGTGAGATATAAGTCCTCTGGCAGAAGGCCAGCATCTCCTTAAGCAGGTCCCTGCAAGGTGCAACAGCAGGGCCTGGAGTGGTAGTCATCCCCTCTGCCTACCTTGGTACCAGCTTGGCCTCACAGAGCCCACTTCGGGAACTTGGGTTTCCACATAGATGGTGGCAGTGAAGGCCTTTCTCCAATGTTGTAGAATGCTGGCTTTCCTCTTGTGTTCTCTGAAGGTGGGAGAGGCCATGCTGATAACATCTTGTTTTGGAGACAGTCATCCTGCCATGAGGGCCATGGAGGAGATGCCTTTCCAGATAAGCTAAGCACAGTAAAGGAAGCCAACACATTGGTTGGAAGCTAGCTGCCTTATGGAGTGGGTCACAAACACCCACAGACCTGCCTGCCCCCATTCCATCATGTGCATTCACATCACTGCTCATTGCTCTCTCCTGCTCCTGTACTCAGCCCTAGAGAGAACATGGACCAGTCTCTTTTTTCTTTGAATCCTCATTTGAGGACCTTTTTTCCCCCCCTCCATTGCTTTTAAAGAGAGAGGTAGAGTCCCTGGCCATACCACCCTGAACGTGCTCCATTTCATCTGATCTAGGAAGCTGAGCAGGGTTAGAGAGAGAGGTATGGAGAGAGAGAGAAACACTGATGCAAGAGAAGCATTGATTGGTTGCCTTCTGTATGCACCTGGACAGGGGATTGTACACATCTGGACCTGGGACTGAACCCTCAACCTAGTCATGTGCCCTGACCAGAAATCCAACCTGCAACCTTCGGTTGTGGGATGACACTCCAACCAATGGAGCCACACTGACCAGGGCTGGTTTTCTATCTTGGCTGTACTTCAGAATCACGTGGAGAGGTCTCAAAAAGAAACAAAAAACTAATCCTGTCCCTAAAGATTCTTTTTTTCCTTTAAATTTATTTATTGATTTTGAGAGAGAGAGAGAGAGAGAGGAAAGGAGAGAGAGACAGAGACAGACAGAGCTTTGTTGTTCCACTTCCTTGTATGTAGCCTGACTGGGGATTGAACCTGCCATCCTGGCTTATGGAAACGATGTTCTAACCAACTGAGCCAGCCAGCCAGGGTTTCACTTCTTAAGTGTGGACTGAGCAGTGACTTCCTTTTACAGAGTGCAGTATGGGAAGGGGAGGGGACTGAGTTTATAGTGGAGAAACCTGACAAACATTGTCAGCTAACTGACTGAGAGGTGACTGAGGGTAACATCGGCTGTAACAAAGACACTTTGATCTGGGCCTCTGTGACATCCACCCATTGCTTGTCCTGGGCCCTGTGTCTTGCCTGGTCCCTTAATCACCAAGACATATGTCCCTGACTGCTCCTCTGGGAGGGGACCTCAGGGCCTCGCAGCTCTCCATGGAGTAGTAAGTCACATTGATAGTATATACTCTTTTTTTAAAGATTTTGTTTGTTTATTTTTTAGAGAGAGGGGAAAGGAGGAAGAAAGAAAAAGAGAGAAACATCAATGTGCAAGAGATACATTAATCTGTTGCCTTTCATGCACATACAACTGGGGACCTGGCCTACAACCCAGGCATGTGCCATGACTGGGAATTGAACCAGTGACCCTTTGGTTCACAGGCCAGCACTCAATCCACTGAGTCACGCCAGGGTGGAAAGATTCTTATTTAATTAATCATAACTGGGGTTCTGACACTGGTATTTTTTTATATAATTTTTTTAGATTTTATTAATTTATTAATTTATTTTTAGAGAGGGAAGGGAGGGAGAAAGAGAGAGAAACATCAATGTGCGGTTGCTGGGGGCTGTGGCCTGCAACCCAGGCATGTGCCCTGACTGGGAATCAAACCTGCGATGCTTTGGTTCACAGCCCATGCTCAATCCACTGAGCTACACCAGCCAGGGCTGACACTGGTATTTTTAAAAGCTCCCCAGATTATAAGGTTCAGCCTGAGTTGAGAGGTTACTACTTCAGCTGTAACAAAGACACTTTGATCTGGGCATCTGTGACATCCACCCATTGCTTGTCCTGGGCCCTCTGTCTTGCCTGGTTCCTAGGCCTGGGATGGACTTTGGGTTGGAAGGGAGTAGACTGAACCAGGGCCTGGGCATTTCTCTCATAGCCTGCTGAGTGACCACAAGGCATAAGGACTCGAGTTTCCCAATAGTGGCGTGAAGAGGGTAGAGTTGGTGACATTAGCTTGGTGAGTCCTGGCTTCCCAAAGCTTAGTTACCCATTACTTTCTCTTTTCCTCCTAGCTTTCTCTCTCACTTCTTTACAAGTAGGACCCAATCAGAACTGAGCCTTAAAGACTATGTGAATATAAAGTTCAAGTAGTGCTAACAAAGGAAGTCCCCTCTAATGATAGCTTTCCTATAGATACATTCAAAACCAGTTAGAACCTGGCCACATCAAGACTTGCCAGGAAGGTAGGCAGGAAAGTTACTAGTCCTCACTATGTAGATTTGAAAGCCAAAGCCTAGAGAATGAAGAAAGTTGTCTAAGATGACTTAGGCAGCAAGTACAGGAGTGGCTTAGTTGGAAAACCTTTTTCTCCAACTGAGTTATCATATTTGGGCATTATTGCATTTCTCCCGTGGGAAATATTGCTGCTTTTCTCCCGGGTGCATAAAGTCTATCCTCACTCATAGAGCATGGCCTAAGGACAGAAGCACTGCCTTTCTCCTCATTGTATCCTCTGCACGGAGAAACACCCTGGTCCCTGGTACGTGCCCTGTGTAAGCATCGCTGCAGATACCATCACTGACCTCTTGGCTTCTGCTCAGCCGGTCCTTCTTTGATGCTTCCTTCAGCAGACTTGTGAGTGTGATCCTGGGGCCTGATTAGAATTCAGAGCTCTGTAGTTTGCCTCTTCCCCAATCTTTTGGCTCGATTCAGCTGGGCCTCTCCCCAGGGATAGAGTCTGGCCTTAACTCTCAGTGGAATCCAGATTGTGCCAGCTGAGTGCTGTCCCTGACCTGTCTTGGTTTACCACCCTAGCCTTGGTCAGAGCACAGCTTGCATAATACAGAGGCTGAAACTACTGGAATCTGCACATCTGGACACAGACCGGACTAGGGGCTACAGGCAAACATTCCTACATCACTCGCCTCAGCCTGCCTGGTGTCACTCTCCCCGCCGGGCATATAAGGCAATCTTCATTCTGGGCCACCTGGGCCCCAGCTCCAGGTGAATTAATTCTTCTGGGGCTGGGTGGTCACTCCTAGCTCCCAGCCTGGGCAGGCTTGGACGTGTGGGAGGGACAAAGGCAAAACACCTTAGGGTTAGCCCTTAATCACCAAGACATATGTCCCTGACTGCTCCTCTGGGAGGGGGCCTCAGGGCCTCCCAGCTCTCCATGGAGTGGTATGTTGTCAGGAGCCAATGTCCCTGACATCCTGTTGGGCAATAACCTATTACATTCTCCAGATTCCTGCCAGGGACGGCTGCTGGGGATTCGGTCTGGAGCCCTGCTTCGGACTCCTTGGCTCCTTTGTGTTTTTGAGCTGTTGTGGCCTCTGAAACTTCTGCCTCATAACCTCACTTTCTTGAGCCATTTGGCTTCCAATTCTGACAGGATATGGATGTCAGTACTTTCCAGACCCAAAAGGGAATGCTTGCTGGGCCTATTTCTCCCATTTCTTCCTTTTCCTTGGGAGACTTCAGTCATGGTGGGAATGGAACTGAACTGGTGAGTGCCTAGTACTATACGTCAAGGTATTTCTTTCCTGTCCAGTATTTGATTGAATGCTCTTATTTTACAGAGGAGGAAACTGAGTCTTGGAGAGGTTAAACATCTTGTCCAATGTCAGAGAGCTAGTGACGGACAGCCCCAGGATTTAAACTCGAGCTTGTCACTCCACTAGGCCAGAAGGGGCAGAACACAAGTTTGAGGGCCTCAGGTGGGTTCCTTTGAGTCTAAGGCCCTTAACGTAGCATCTGATGGCAGGTATGCATAATGCCAGGACAAAGAGTGCCGGACATGGAATTTTAAGACCAGGGTCATTGTCTCAGTTATAACACTTAACTGTGTGACTTGGGGAAGTCCCTTGGGTTTCAATATGCCCCATACTGTAGCTTTTTAAAAATACCAATTTGGAGAGGTTCACCACAGTCCAATGAAATCTGCCTCTGGGGATGGAGCCTTGGGGAATTGGTATTTTAAAAACCTCCTAACTGATTCTCATGTGCATCCAAAGATGAGCATCCCTGAGCTAAGTGATTTAGGTCAATGCTGCTCAAACTTTAATGGGCTGCACATCACCCGAGGATCCAATTCAATTGAAATTTGATTCAGTAGGTCTTGGACTCTTTGTGTCTAACCCACTCCCAAGTGATGCTGATGCTGCTGGGCCACACTTGGAATGGCAGGGACTAGAGGACCCTAAGTATGAATGAAACAACATGGCGCTCACCCGACTGAGCTGGTCCCCTTCCTGCTAACCCTGGCTAGTGCCACTGTTTTAGCATTAGGGGAGCAGGAAACCCCGCCACTCTTCTGTGGGCCTCATGGCTCAGGCAGGTGATGCAAGGTGCAGGCTTTCAGCACGGTGCTCTCCCACTCCCCTTCGGCTTAGGGAGGAGCATGGGAGTAATGGACAGGCAGGTGCTTCTCTCGGCCCTTCTCTTCCTCTTCTGCCTCAAACTGTGAGTGACTGGGGGCTGCCATGCAGTTAAAGGGTGTGATCCTGACATGTAGGCCAATCTGTTAGGCTTGACTCTTCTGACCCAGGTGGCCATGCCGGACTCATGGCCCTTTAGGTGTCACCGTTTCCTTGTATACCCCCTTTCTGGAAACTCTGATCTGGTTTCCTTTTGCCCCTCCTCTTTGTCTTAATGACAGGAAAGCAGAGCTGGCTGCTGGGAGGGACGCTGAGGTGGGGAAGGCCCTTCTCCAGGGTGTCTGGTAGGTAGAAGAGATGAGGGGGTGGTTGTAGCAGCTGGCTCAGCTGTCCTCTCAGTGAAACTGTGTCCCCCAAGTACTCCCTGGGTCGGTGTGAAGTTGTTCCAGGCTGCTATTACCACCTCCCATCCCCCAGACCACCACCTGCCTAGGGACCTGGATACTTTCCCAGGCCTGCCTTGCCCCCTGCCAGAGGGGCTGAGGTAGTGCTAGGTGGGCCCCATGGGAACAAATGCTTCCCACGTTCCAGCCCCACTGCTCCGTGGCACCACCTGGGTAGGGAACAAATAGCTGCCTGGGCAGTCCCAGGACTCTGCTGCTGGTACTCAGCCTACACTGGGCCAGGAGGGCCTCCTCTGTGGCTTCAGTCCAGCTGCACGTCTGCACTGAGGCTGGCAGGGGTGTCCCGTTCCGGGCCGGGAACTCCCAGAGCAGAGGCGGGAGGCCGATTCAGCCATTGCCCTGAGAGACACCCACAGGCCAGCACTGTGTCAGCGTGACAGTCAGCACTGGGTTATGCTGCAAATAGGCTAGCCTCAGGGGAGAGCTGGGGCAGCCCTGGGAGGCTCCCAGGGGAGAGAGGGCTGGAACTTGATGAGTGATAGGGGAGGAAGAACACCGGGGCAGCCGCCATGTCAGAAGATGGAACCCTGAGCTGGAGTCACACTGAACTTGGACTCACCCTAGCACTGCTACCCTGTCAACTGGGAGACTATGACCGAGCCCTCCTTTCTGAGCTGGTTTCGAGATCTGGGAAATGGGGAGAGTAAAACCTTCACAGCTTGTTGTGTGTGTTCAGTGAGATGCGGTTCTTCTCAAAGTGCTGGAGAACTTTACTACGTGTGATGAGGAGAAAGAAAAGAATGCTTGGTGAATATTTTGTCTCCCTAGCTGGACTAGGACAGTCTACCCAGGCTGTGGAAGGGAATGGGTCCCCAAGGAAGAGGGTTGAAGACACAGCTGTGTCCCCCTGCCCCAGCAGCGCTCCTTGACCCCAGATAGCCCTGGGAGGCACTGCTGTTGTCAGGTTCTGTTCTAGGGCAGGAGTAGAAGAGCAAGAGGGGATTGGGACAGATAAGGAATGAGGCTCAAGAAAGGGGTTCCAGGACATACAGGGTGTGGGGCCTGGGGAGTAGAGGGTAAATCCTCTTTGGTTGTGACATGAGGCAAATGTGCCAGCTTCTCCCTCTCAACTTCTTTTGCCATTGCCAGATCACCAGAACTCGAGGTGCCTGCCTGCTGGAGGTGAGTCAGCAGACACCCACCACCCTGCTAACCCCACTTCTCTGCCTCATTCTCTCCCTGTTCTGTTTTAGAAGCTGAGGCCAAGAAAGCATGCGAATGGCTCCGAGCAACAGGATTCCCTCAGTATGCTCAGCTGTTTGAAGGTAAGGTGCCCCTCCCCCACCCCCAAACTTCCCTATCCTTCTACTCTTCATCTGTCAAGTGGGGCAAATCAGATCCTTTCTCTGACTGCACCAGAAGCTGGGTACCCTGGCCCTGCTTCTATAGCCACAACCTCTCTCTCCTCCATCATCATCTCTACTACCTGGCTCTCATCAGCTCTCACAAGCTCTGCTGTTGCCACTTGTAAAATACCTTGTCTTGACTAGGGTCATTGCTTCGTACCACTCCAAGGATGTCAGCTGCATAGATGCAGCATGGGGCATGTGCCCTGGCGGCCTGCCCCTTACCTCGTCTTCCCCATGGTTTTATCTCTTTGTTTCCCTTCACTTTCCCCATCTTCTTTAGCGTTGTTCATACTAGTTGTTCCCACTTCCCCTCTTCTTCCCACACTCCCACTGCACCCTGGCTTCCCTCCACCTTGCCAACAACAGTCCTTGTCAAGCCCCTCCATGGGGTCCAGTTCCGTGGTCACTTCCTAGTCCTTACTTAATCTCTCCAAAGCATTTCGGTGCAGTTGGACACTCACTTCAGCTTCTAGACATGCTGCTCTCTTGACTGTTTCTCTGGCTGCTGCTCTCAGTGTCCTTAGCTGACTCTGCTTCCTCTAGAAGGTAGCTAAATGTTGGGGTGTCTCAGGGCTAAGGCCCAGCGCCTCTCCTCTCTCAACATTTCTTTCCCAGGAGATTCTTGTCCGAGTACCATCTATATTCTGGTGACTTCCAAATGTCTCTCTGTCCAGACCTCATTCCCAGGCTCCTGATTTATCTAATCAACTGCCAATCACTGTCTGTACGCAGATGTCTGCCAGGTGCCTCGGATTTAACAGGTCTGAATCTGAGCACCCCGCGGCATTACTGCCCCCTCAAGCGCCACTATAGCTAACCCTTCAGCTAGCCCTTTCTCCCTCCAGAATATTTCTTGAATCGATTCACTTCCTACCATGTTCACTGCCATATCAGTGTGACCTGCTGTCACTGCTCACCTGGCCTGGTATGTCAGTCTCCTTCCTGTACTGCTTGCTGTACTCTGAATTTTCAGTGGCTGGGGCTCCGCGAGTGTAAGCCCGGTCTGTCACTGCTCTGCTCTGACTGCGTTACATCACTCCCGGTGCACTTAGAGTGAAGTCAGTCCTGGTGCTTCACCCTCACGGACAAGACTATGTCAGCCAACTGCCTGCCCTTTCTTTACTCTTCTCCCCTTCGCTGACCACATTCAGGCTCCTTTTTATCACCTGCTCCCTCTGGGCCCTTTTCCTCTCCAGAGCCTTAGTTTTAGTCCTGCCGGGAACTCTCTACCCAGGCTCTTTGCACGGCCGGCCCCTTCTGTTTCTTCAGGACTCAGCTGAGAGGTATGACCTCTGCCAGCCACCTCTCTAGGAATAGCCCCCAACCAACCTGTCCCGATGTCTTTTGTAGCATTTATTACTGCATTCTCTTGTTTGTTTCATGTATTGTTTATTGTTTCCCCCCACAGAAGAGTGGAAAGCCCATGAATGCAGGGATCATTTCTGTCTCATTTGCTGTTGTATCCCCAGTGTCTGGCACAAAGTAGATGCTCAATGAGTAAATAGGCTGGTTTTACCAATAAGGCAGAGAAGCGTGGGATTTCCTGGCTGCTCTCACTTCCTTCCTTGCTCCTTCCTCTTTCCCCTCTCCTCTTTAATCCCCAGGGAGTGGGCCCCCTGTTCTGTGTAGCAGTGGTAAGTGTTTCTTCTGTCCTCACTCTCTCCCTGCTCCTCACTTTACCTTGGGCCAGGGAGGAAGTTCCTCACTTGAGCAGCCCAGGATTCAAAGGGGATTGAGACCTGCTGTCCCTGTGGGACCTGCCTCACTGACTGGTGATGGGTCCTCTCATCCAGCTATCCCCTCCTGGCCTCTCCCCAACCTTTCTGCTGACGGCCAACTCGAGCTTCCTGGGCTCCTCCCTCCCCGTAGACGTGCTCCTCCTCCTCTGCTCTTGTTGGGTTTCCTCCCTGCCTCCCCAGCCTCTCCAACCTCCCGTTTCCAGCTCTAAGGGCCGCTGGCAGAATTTCTGTCCAACCACCCTCAACTCATCTTGGCTTCTCTCTGCCATGCAGAAGGTTCATTTCCCCTGGATATTGGCTCTGTGAAGAAGGACCACGGTTTTCTGGACGAGGACTCTTTGGGGGCCCTGTGCAGGTAGGGGGGCTGAGGGCCAGACCTGGGAGGCTGGGGCCCAGCTTGGGGCTTCCTCGTGGAAAAAAAAAATCCCTGTGCCCCTAATAGAGGAGGAGCCTCACATATCAACAAAGCTCATGTACTGCAGTTACCCTGCTGACTCTGTCTTCTGGGTCTGTGACACCCTCACCGACCCAGTACTCTACCTGGAAAGCCAAGGTCTGGCCTTGATTCTCTTCTCCCTTCAGTGAGATTCCATAGACAGTCCCCTCTCAATTTATACTAGCTTGGCCCTTGTCTGAAGTCAAACCACGACTTCTTGGATCCATTACAGCCTCCTACCTGGCCTTCCTGCCTTCCATCTCTGCATTCCCCTCCTCGGCACCGCACGGCCACCCACCAGCCACTAGAGTCAGTTTCCAGACAGGCACCCCTCTGCCTAAAATGTGTTGCTTCCTAAAGGAAAAAATCCAAAGCTCTTTAGCATGACACCAGAGGTCCTTCGCAATCTGGTTTTGACCGACCTTATCAGCCTGGGTCTCATCTCATAACTACACTGGTCCGTTTAATGTTTTTCTCTCTACCTTGTCCCAGGCTCCTGTTGAAACCTGAGATAGGAGTTCCTCTGTCTCTGTTCCTCCGAATCCCATTTCTGTCTTCCAGGAAGCCTTATATGACTACTACCAGTCTGTTCATGGAACTTCCTTGTCCCACCCTCTGTGTGCCTGCTCTGCCTTCTGTCTACTCTGGTTCTTGAACCTTTCCCATCTTTGTAGTGGTTTCTTTCCACATCTATTAGCTCTCAGAGGACAGAGGCCATAATCTCCTTAGCATTGTGTCTGGCACTGAGACCCTCTCGAACACTGGGCTTGGGAGACATTTCGTTGGCTGGGCACATGCACTAGTGGATGGCATCTTGGGAATATCTTGGTAGGTTATGTGCTACAAGCTTTGGGGGTTGGGATCCTTGGGTTACCACTGCTTCGTTTCCTTGCAGGAGGCTGATGACCTTGAACAATTGTGCCTCGATGAAACTGGAGGTTCATTTTCAAAGCAAGCAGGTGAGTCATGGTAAGAGTGGAGTCTGTGACCTTGCAACACCATGGGAAACTCAAGACGTGCACAAACCACTTTCGAAACTAGTTCCAGTGTCCCAGGAGTCCAGGACATCTACAGCAGTGCCTTGTTCCAGCCTGGGGGCAGGGTCTCAGGGTTAGGCAAGCCTGGTCTAGAGGCTGAGGTATGAGAACAAGTACCCTGGCCCTTGGCTTCACCCCCTGCCCAAGCCCACCTATACCTCCTGGGTTTACTAATAACCTGACCCAGAGATGGCCCTTCCTTAGGGAAATCCATCTGCCTCCACTCCCTGCTCTGTGATGGCAGAAATTCCTTGACTAGGGGGTAGAGACAGAATAATGTGATGGAAAAATCATGGCCTATATGGTATTAGATGTCAAGGTCGTTAATTCCACCCACCCCAAGTCTTTTCCCTCTGGGCCTCATTTTCCTCATCTCTCCCATGAATGGTGGGGAGGGGCATTTAGCTTCTAGAAGCTTTTTTGCCTCTGCCAATCTGGGATTGCTGAAACTGTGAGGACTGTCAGTCCGCACGTAGCCCTGGAATGTGGACCTGATGATCTTATCCTGCCCTGGGGTCAGTTTCTGTGAGTTTTTTCTGAGGCTTTTTGTCTTAGAGGCCTGGAGCCAGGTGCATTAGCCAAGTTGCCAGAGGCCTGGACTGTAAAGAAGGAAACTCCTGGGACCTAGTCCCCACTGACTGTTCAGTGACCTTGGGCGAGCCTCTTCCTCACTATGGGCCTTAGTTTCCCCACCTTGCAAATTAGAAAAGGAGAAAATCTCAAAACTCCTCTCAGCTCTGACATTCTGTGATTCTGCAACCCAGGCATGTGCTCTGACTGGGAATGGAACCAGTGACCCTTTGGTTCGCAGGCTGATGCTCAGTCCACTGAGCCACACCAGCCAAGGCCATTCTGTGATTCTCATCTAAGACTCTAGCCCAGACTTGAGAGGTTGCTGAGACCGAGAGTTTAAGACACCTGAATTCTAGGCTGGCTCTGTCACTGACTTCCTGCATGACGTTGTATGACCTTGGGCAAGTGGCTTCTTATTTGTGGGTCTGTGTTTCACTATCTGTAAATGGGGAGGGATTGGATCAATCACATGACCTTTACCATCCATCTGGTCTCTGTCTATGCCTCCTGGCCTCCTCTTTCTAGCACTCCCAGAGCCAGCTCCTTCTCTAGTACATGTCCCCAATCAGAAAGCAGGGCCCTTTGCCCCAAAGTCCTCCAAGTGTTTGGAGGCAGAGTGGAGCACAAGCGAGGGCTGGTGGGTGGACTTCTCTGATCGACCCTGTGGTGCCCCTCCCAGAATGAAGACTCAGAAGAGGAAGAGCAGTGTACCATCAGCAACCCCTGGTCCTCACAGCAAGAGAGTCAGCGCTGGTCTCGCATGGGCTCTTCTGACCTGTTGGCTCCACCAAGCCCTGAACTACCAGTGACATCCAGCTGTGAGAGTGTCCTTACTGAGCTTAGTGCCACCTCCCTGCCGGCCATCACCGTGAGCCTACCACCCGAGCCAGCAGATCCACCCTTGCTAAGCCGGGCCCCGAGCCCAAGTGACCGGACCCTCCTCAGCCCCAACAAGGGACCAGAGGGTCCCCAGGACAAAGCCAAGAAGCGCCGTTCCCGTAGCTTCCTCAAGCACCTCGAGTCTCTGAGACGGAAGGAAAAGGGTGGCAGCCGGCAAGCTGAGTCTGAGCATAGCCTAGCCATTTCAGAGAAGGCCACCAAAGCCTTTTCTTTCCGCAACCGCCGTGGCTTCCTCTCGGCTGGATTCTACAGGGCCAAGAACCGGTCACACACCTCAGCCAGGGGCGGTGGCACTGAGACTCAGAGGGCCTGGGAGGCCTGGTCTGTGGCCACACTCCGGCATCCTCAGCGGGTACACAGGGGTAACTACCTGGTGCATGTGCCTGGGGACCACAAACCAGGCACATTCCCTCGCTCCCTATCCATTGAGAGCCTATGTCCTGAGGATGGACACCGCCTGGCCAATTGGCAGCCAGGTAGGCGCTGGGGCTGGGAAGGGCGCCGGGGCTCCTGTGGCTCAACGGGCAGCCATGCCAGCACCTATGACAACATGCCCGAGCTGTACCCAGCTGAGCCTATACTGGCTGGGGCTGAGGCTGAAGATGAAGAGGAGGGAGGGGGCAGCTATGCCCACCTCGATGACATCCTCCAGCATGTGTGGGGACTGCAGCAACGGGTAGAGCTTTGGTCTCAGGCCATGTACCCAGACCTGGAGCCTGGAGATAAGGAAGAAGAAGAAGATGAGGAAGAGGAAGATGCCACTTCATCAGTAGAAATAGCCACAGTTGAAGCTGAAGGTCAGCCTGAGGCTCTGGCCCACAGGGAGTCCTCAGCCATGGGTCAGGATGAAGTTCAGACCATTCCCTCAGCTCATGCTTCAGCTGAACTCCAGACACAGGCCCAGCTGCAGGCTCGGGCTGAGGCCAAGTCACCAGGCCCAGCCCAGGATAACGAGCAGGATGTGAATTCAGGCGGGGAACCCACCTCTGCCTCTAGCCTGTCTATGGAAGGACACTCCATTTCTGACACTGTGGCCTCCTCCAGCGAACTGGACAGTAGCGGGAACTCCATGAACGAGGCTGAGGCTGCAGCATCGCCAGCTGCACTCCAGGCATCAGCACCCCGTGACCGACGAGATTCAGGCGTTGGGGCCTCACTTACCAGACCCTGCAGGTGGGACTTCAGGGTAGGGATAGGGGCAGGGGGCTTGGTTGTCTGTGTCTCTTCCCTTCCTAATTAATTCCTTCCTTTGCGTCCCTCCCCTCCCCCCATCTTCACTAGCCCCCAAGCCAGTTCCTTAGCTATGCGGCCCAGGGGCAGATTCTTGGGAGCTGGCTGATTGCTTTTAGGCACTAAGGCACAGGAGGAAAAGAGCAAGAGTACAAGACTTGGCAGTCCGGAGTGTTAGGTTCCAGACCTGCCTCTGCTGTGGCCCTTGAGCAAATACTAGCTTCTACTTGGGCCTCGGCTTTCCTGTATGTAAATCCACAGCATTAGAAGAGATGATCTCTGATCCCCAGTTTTGCAATTCTGGACTTGTCACTGCAGCCCTGGAAAAGGGTAGGGGCTGTTACTACGTGATGGCTCTAGATTGGGCCTGAGCTCTAGGCCATCTCCCTGATTGCATCTGGGCCACTGGGCAGCCCTGGAAACTAAGACTAAACTTTTCCTACCCTGGGGCCTAGCGGCAATGCTGACAATGGTCACGTCTCTCTGCATTTTTTTTTTGGTGGAGGGGAGGGGCCAGAAGAACACAGCCCTATCTAAGGTTGACCCAACCCTGCTCCTCGGGCTTTCTCCACCCCCTCATCCCTGACTAGGAAGCTCCGTTGGCACAGCTTCCAGAACTCGCACCGGCCCAGTCTCAACTCGGAGTCGCTGGAGATCAACCGGCAGTTTGCCAGCCAGATCCACCTGTTGCACAAGGGCTCCCTGCTGCGGCTCACAGCCTTCATGGAGAAGTACACTGTGCCCCACAAACAGGGCTGGGGCTGGTGAGTGTTCCGGGGCCCCGGTGGGTAAAGTTTAGTGCTCACCCCAGTCCTGGCTCCCTCCCTTCCCCTACTCCAAGGCCCTGGGAGGGTCATCCCCAGAAGTCAGGTGTAGATAGACAGAGCTCACAGGGCAATGCGATGGTGGGATGTGCCAAGAAGCTGGAGGGACCGTGGCCTGAGAGGTAGCTTGTGGGTGAGGGGTGCACATTGGATGCATGGGAGTATGTGTGCCATGTGTGAGGGAGGAATGGGGGTGCAGAACACGAGGTCCTTGAGCTGTACCTCCTCTACCCCAACATCCATGCTACCACCAGTGACATTATCTGAAAATGCAACTTTGGTTGTCGCTCTCCTGATAAATACCCTTCTGTGGCTCCGCATTGTCCAAGTTTCCTTCCCACCATAATTCTTTCACGTTCTGGCCCTGCCCTATCTGTCGGGCTCTGTAGCTTGCTACCTGTAAGCAATGCCACTGTATGGGCCAATCACCCTTCCCTAAATGTGCTGTGTTCTTTTCCTGGCCTCTTTACCTTTATCCATGCTGTTCTCTTGGCCTAGGATGTCTTTTCCCCATTTCTCCTCTGGGACAAAGCCTCCTAAAATTCTCAAGAGCCTGCTGAATTTCTACCCATATCTGAAGCCTTCCCTGACCCACTAGGTACAGTTCTCCTCCCTCATGGGTCTTCCGCGAAGCTCTTGGCTCACTACTGACAGCAAGCATTGTCACTGCCTGTTGACACAGTTATCTCCTTCAGCAGACTGAGAGCTCCTGTGTTCCTGCGTGGCTATAGGGCTGGCCCCAGAGCAGGTGCTTAGCAGTTATTGACTTTGGGAATATGGTGTGTTTCTTACCCTGCTCATTGCTGCCTAAGTCCCTCAAGACTGCAGACAGTCTCCAAGCTGTGTCCCAGTGGAGCCCGTGCCCCTTCCTGATCTTTTGTTACTCCTCCAAACAGGTCAGTACCCAAGTTCATGAAAAGGAACAAAACCCCAGACTACCGAGGCCAGCATGTGTTTGGGGTGCCACCCCTCATCCATGTACAGCGCACAGGCCAGCCGCTGCCACAGAGCATTCAGCAAGCCATGCGCTATCTGCGCAGCCAGTGCCTGGACCAGGTGAGTCCCATTGGGGAGCCTGTGGTGAGGTGGTGCTGGGGGGGAAGTCTGAGGCTAAGAAATTGGGGAGGGAAGCCACTCTGCTTTGCTTCTTCCCCCTGGCTTGGCCCCCACAGACCTTTCCTAGCCTTAGGAAGGCCTAACAAGAATGGAGCCAAAGCTCCCCTCTTCCCATCTCTGTCCCAGCCTGCTTCTTGGCCTAGGTGCTATACTTCCCAACTTCCTTAGCCTGCCTTAGCCTAGGTCCCCCTTTGCCTATTTGTTTCCACCAAAGCCATGTTTCTGCTTGACCCAAAGCTATAAAAACCATTTTCTTTGGTTTTGCGATTTCTCTCCAACTCTGTGCAGAGGCCTGTAGGTATGGAAGTCTCTGGGGTAGCCTGTGCTTGTGACTCCTGGCCCAGCCCTGGCCTCACAGTCTCCCTTCCATGTCTCCCGTCTTCCCTCCCTCCCTGATCTGCACGGGCCAGGTGGGCATCTTCCGCAAGTCTGGGGTGAAGTCTAGGATCCAGAACCTGCGCCAAATGAATGAGTCCTCTCCTGACAATGTCTGCTACGAGGGCCAGTCAGCCTACGATGTGGCTGATCTGCTGAAGCAGTATTTCCGAGACTTGCCAGAGCCTATCTTCACCAGCAAACTCACCACTACTTTCCTGCAGATCTATCAGCGTGAGTTGCCAGTACTCATCCCCAAAAATCTGCCCTCTTCTCAACCATCCTGAAGAGAAACCACATTCTATTCCCCAAACCCACTATATGGCAGGGACTTACCTAAGGTTGCACCACACATTTGAGTGGAGCTTGATCTTGCACCTGGAAACCTCCCAGAGCCCACCTTTGCCGTTCTCTCTCATTGGAGTCCCTTGGGACTATCGTTTCTTTTGTGTTCCTGGACACAGTAGGCTTTAGGGAATAAGGAAGCCCTTCCGTCTTTCCTTCCCGACAGTCCTCCCCAAGGATCAGTGGCTGGCAGCAGCACAAGCCGCTACTTTGCTGCTCCCTGATGAGAACCGAGAGGTGCTGCAGACCCTGCTGTATTTCCTAAGTGACATTGCCTCTGCTGAGGAAAACCAGATGACAGCCGGCAACCTGGCTGTGTGCCTGGCACCCTCCATCTTCCACCTCAACGTCTCCAAGAAGGATAGCCATTCACCCAGGTGAAATGGGGTAGCATGTGGGGTGGGGCCAGGCAGGGAGAGTTTGCCCAGCCCTTCCCCACTTGGACTTAGGGCCCTTGATGCCTGGTGCTAAAGTTCCAAAACATCAGCACAAGGGGTTAGCATCAGTCCTCAGGGTCCTGGGACTGGTTGGATGCTGTGAAGCAGGGTCTTCTAAGAGACAGCAGGTTGTTTTGTGTTCAGGACTGGCAAGCTGGCTTCCTGAGAACTGAAAACCAGCCTGTCAGCCATATTACCTCCTGCCATTTGTGCCACCCTCTCCTCTCTGCCCTTTCCTGTAGGATCAAGAGCAGGCGCAGCCGCATTGGCCGGCCAGGCCCTAGGGACCTAAGTGAGAACATGGCAGCCACCCAGGGCCTGTCACATATGATCAGTGACTGTAAGAAACTTTTCCAGGTGAGTGATTCCAGGCCATGATGCCTACCTCCCAGACCCTGGGGGAATCATCAAGTCTGACCTTTACACCCCAAGTCAGGGATAGGGCCCAATTTCACACATGTCCCTTAACCTCCTACTTCCAGCTCTTCCTGCAAGGTTTCTTACCTACCTCACTGCAGTAGCCAGGCCTCCGCACCCCGTAAACATGAACCTGACAGACTCTGTGGGCTCTGGGACTGAGGGTCCCTGACCCTCTCTGCTGCTTGCTCCTTATGGCCCCAGCCCAGTGTGTGTGTGCCCTGCCAGGTGCCCCAGGACATGGTGCTGCAACTGTGTGGCTCCTACAGTGCAGCTGAGCTCAGCCCTCCTGGCCCAGCCCTGACTGAGCTGCGGCAGGCACAAGCTGCTGGTGTGAGCCTTAGCCTGTACATGGAAGAGAGTGTCCAGGAGCTGCTGCGTGATGCTGCTGAGCGCTTCAAGGGCTGGATGAGTGTACCAGGGCCCCAGCACACGGAGCTGGCTTGCAAGAAGGTGAGTACCGCACTGGCCATGGTTGTCGTTGGGCTGGGAGAGGACTCAGTGCAGGCAAGGGGCCTCGGATCCCAAAGGAAGGGGCTGCCTTGACAGTCTCACTGTGCCTCGGCCTGATACTTGGACAATGTCATCCAGCAAAGCCAGAACCAAATGAGACCAAGGGATCTCCCTTGGGAACCATTTGCCAGAATTACCTTCCCAAAGCCTCATTGTTGACATGTCACTGCTTTTACAACCTCACCTCCCATTTCTCTCTATACCACAGTCACACGGTGCTTCTGCCCCTGATGTCATGCTACTTGAACTGACCATCCCCACACATTACATTTCCCCAGCTACTGTAAGCCCCAACTTGATATGCCCCCTCCTCCATTCAGAGCCCCCTTCTATGCCCTGGACTGGAGGCGACTTCTCTCTGTCCCTCTCTTGGCACTAGCCATATTCTTTCTTGGATTCTGATTATGAATAAGACTGCACACCTGAGGACTGCCGTGTATAAAGTAGTCATAATAAAATTGCCCTTACGGGGTTGAGGTGAGCAGCCAACCCGGCACCTGGCATGTACAAAGGGCTCAGTGAACAGCAGCTTTTGTTGCTTTGCACATTTTCTACTCTGTGCATTAGGTGGTGAGTTCCTCAAGGACTATCCCCGGATCTTCTTCCATTCATATCCGGAAATTCCCAGCACTGCGCCTATTGTATGGTAGAGCCTAGTAGGCCTCCGAGAATGTGTGTCTGTCATCTCTTTATGGTCCTGAGCAGGTAGAGAAACAGACATCTGGAAAGGAGAGACAGGACAGGGAACACAGGGGTGGCCTGTTGGGGGGTGACACAGGTTGGCACAGGAGCCCTGCAGCCTTCCCTCCTCTGGGCCTGGCGTTAGGGCAGGCCAGAATGGGAAGGTGAGTGGGAGCTCTTGAGCCCTGACAGCTGCCTCTTGTCCCTACTCCCCCGACCTACAGGAACCAGATGGGCACCCCCTGCGTGTGTGGAAGGCATCCACCGAGGTGGCAGCCCCTCCAGCTGTGGTGCTACACCGTATTCTGCGGGAGCGGGCCCTCTGGGATGAGGACCTGCTGCGGGCCCAAGTGTTGGAGGCCTTGATGCCGGGTGTGGAGCTGTACCACTATGTCACCGACAGCATGGCACCCCACCCTTGCCGTGACTTCGTGGTGCTTCGGTGAGAGACTCTAGCTGCTACTCTGCTGTGCGTGGGGGATGGGTGAGGTGGGGTGGGAACCAGCATCAGGAACCTGAATGTATCCCTTCTGCACAGGATGTGGCGTTCTGACCTGCCTCGTGGGGGTTGCCTGCTTGTTTCCCAGTCCCTGGATCCTGAGCAACCTGTCCCAGAATCTGGGGTGCGGGCCCTGATGCTCACTTCCCAGTACCTCATAGAGCCTTGTGGCCTGGGCTGCTCCCGGCTCACCCACATCTGCCGTGCTGACCTAAGGTACTAGGCCCCCTTTGCCCTGGTGACCTCCTTGCCTCTGCCCCATGCTGTTGATCCCTGGGGGCTGGGGACCAGTCTCTTCTCCCTTCCGCCTTGAAAGGGCTCCTGGTAAAACGGCATGGCTCATTCCTGCCTTCTTCTCTCTCCCCAGGGGCCGTTCTCCTGACTGGTACAACAAAGTCTTTGGGCACCTGTGTGCCATGGAAGTGGCAAAGATCCGGGACTCCTTCCCAACCCTGCAGGCAGCTGGCCCGGAGACAAAGCTGTGAGCCTCAGCCTGGTTCCGGGGTGACACCGCCCTGCCCCCTTGGTACCACATGATTAGGGAGGATCATAGCACAGCAAACCCCATATGCTGCTTCCAGGGGCAGAGCCATTCCCCGCACCCCAGCTACCTGGCCCTGTCCCCTGAAGTTCCTCTGCACATGCGGGAGAATTTCAGTGTCCCATCTCTACTCCACCCCCACCCAAAACCTTTGTTCTGCCTTCCTGACAGAGTGGAGCCATTTTAGGAGCAAGAACACCGCCTTTGCCCCCAGGCCCACAGAGCCACCAATCAGCTTGGAGCCTTATCAGCTCTCTGCCTTCCGGGGACAAAGGGAAAGGGCAGTGTGCACTCCCAGCTCTCTGCTCTTTTGAGAGGCCAAGCCATCCTGTTTGGTACTAGGGTCCCTTTGAGATTGGACAGGAGGTTCTGGCCCTGCCTTTGGGCCCAACAATGATTCTAAACTAGCTTTTCCAGAGAAATTGGATGGGACTGGATAGGCACATGGGCAGAGCACAGGGCATCCCCAATCACTGTGGAGTGTTTTATTTGTGTAAATATGATGCTGATTTTTATGAGGCTGATTGAAAGAGTAGGCATAGATGGGCCCCTAGTAGGCAACATGACGATTTGGGATAGCTTGGGACATGAGAATGGAGGAGGGACCCTCCTTTTTCTGATCTCAAGAGACCAATGAACCAGTTTCCCCTGGCGTGGGTCCCATACTTGATCTGCCACTTCGTGGGGTCCCATGCAGCCTTTGGCCACGAACTGCTACATCTGGAGAGTAGACAGGCTTACTCCTATCACACTGGCTGAGCAAAAGCAGATGGTGGCAAGGAGACACGTGGCTGTGTCCACGTTCCTTCTCCTGCTCTTTGTGCCTGCAGTACCAGGCTGATATAATAGCCCCTTCAAGCAAAGACCTGGCCTGTGGTTCAGGTGTCCAGCCAGCCAGATGGCAGGGCCAAGTGTCATCTCAGCCCACTGGGGAGTGATTCAAACCCGACCTATCCCCACCCATTGGCTATCTGGGTTCATGTGGAAATTCAAATGCCATTCTAGCATCAGCTCATGATTCATTTTTCTTTAAGCTCAATAAACTGAAGTGAGATGGTTCCTAGCCGACATTGTACTTTTTTTAAGCCTGTTTTACTGGTACCTATAAATACTGTACAGTCAGGATATATATGTATTTGTGTACATATAGGTACATATATACATACACACATCTATATACACACAGATATGTTCTATCATGAGTATACTATGATCTATGGGTGGGAGTGCGGGGGTAGGGCACCTAAGGTGAGATGGGAGAGGTAGAGAGCAGAAACCACGTGGCTCCCTCAGCAGAACAATAAAGCATTACTGGAGATGCATGCTGACCGTGTGGCTCTTTGCTCAGATGCTGGGTAGGGCCTGGGCTCAGTGTTAGGGTGAGAGCTCTTGAGCATTCCTGGCCTAGGACTCAGGGAGGTCACAAGAGGAATAGGGGCAAGGCCTCAGCTCTTCTATTTAGGAGGGCATTTGAGGGTAAGGAGGCGGGATTCCAAGAAGCCACAGCTTGGGCACAAGCTGCAGACCCCATCCCCTGTCTTGGCCAGGGTCCCTCATTTGAGTGGCCCACAAGCATGACCCTAGGAGTCCTGACAGTAGCATTTCCCTGGCTACGCTGTCCTTTCTTCCGCTGCTGCACACAGCTTGAGCTGAAAGATGAAGAGTGGAGACCTGACCCTGGGAGGCTTAGGAAAGCTGTTGTACTCAAGAAGCCAGGTTATGGGAGGTCTAGAGTGCCTTACGGCAGCTTCTGGTCTGGTTTCAGTGTCCAGCAAAGCTCAGGGGGCTAAGAGGGGCCCCCTCATGTTGACTTCCCTGGAGGAAGGAACTTGCCTCTTCCCTGTTGCTGTAGCCAGAAAATTCCCAACCTCTGAGGGGCAGCTAGACAAAGTGTAGGCTTCACAGTCAAATCTGTATTTCCATCCCTTAAGTGCTGTTGGATAGCCTGAAACTAACTTTCTGCTTTCTCGTAGGGCAGATAGGCCAGGGACACATTGTCACAAGTCAGCCTCAGTAAGTGTTCATGTTGGCCTTCCCCTGTCTGTGTCCCTATCTAGTCTGAATAGGTCGGGCTGCTTGTCAAGTCCCACTTCACTGTCCCTTCCTTCCATTCTCTTCTGGATATAGCTGGCAAGGTGAGCAGTGGGCCTGGAAGCCTGTTACCTTTGGGAAAACAGTGTACTCACCCCTCCCCTCCTTGACCTAGGTGGCCCCGGGCTGCTGCAGCTTCCAAGACCGGCAAATGGTGCCTCAAGCTGATGAAAGGGCCTGGGATTGAGTAAAGACTAGGGTCACATCTGGGCTTTGTGGGCCCTTTTCTCATAAACAGTATTAAAATACATATTCTATAACTGTTTTGGTATGAAGATGAATATTATCCAGGCTGGACTAATCACTCTATATTCATAGTTATTATATTCATTTTGTTTCTACTGATGTTAAAGTAATTTAAAACATTTTTGTGGACCGTAGGTGTTGGGCCTACTAGGCGTAATAAGAAGTTGGCTCACAGGGGGCAACACAGAGCCTGTGAGGAAGTGGAAACATCTCTGCTGGGGAGGGGAGCAGGAAGTCCTGACTGTGATGGCTGGACACCTGTCCCTACATATGGGGCGCATCTAGCACATGTGACCACAGCAGTGCTTCCTGCCTCCCTTGTTGGAGTGTAGGCACTCCTCATTTTCCAAGTCTGAAGAGGCAAGCAGGTTCCTGTCAGGACCTCTGGCTGGCTCCTATGACTTCGTACAAGCTCCTTGATATCAAATGAGAGCAATACATGCCAGGGGTCCTGACTGGGAGGCAGAGACCCCATGCTCCCAGCCTCCACTCCTCTGAGGGTAGAAGGAAGAGCAGGGCCCAAGCTGGTGTACTTCCAACAATCCACCCCCCTGCCCCAGAGGGGACAGCTGAATAAGTGACTCCAGCTTGTCCACGGCGTGGGACATGCTGTACAGGTCACAGAAAAGCACCAGCATAAACAAGCACTGCCTGTGTAGGCAGAGGAAATGGCCATGTCCTGACCTGTGGCAGGTTCATGTGGAGGGGAAGCAGAGGACACGGAGGAGAGTGAGATGGCAGGGCGGGGGTGGTGGTGCAGAAGGGCATGGTACTAAAAAGAGAGGCAGTGCCCAGAATCCAGGGAAAGGAGGAGGAACCACAGAAATGAAAACCAATCCGTCTCTGGTGTGGTTGACACAGCTCACCCACCTGCTTTCTCACAGGATATTCACAAAACCCCAAAGGCAGATATAAGTTTTATTCCCATTTTAGAGGTGCAGAAGCTCAGGCTTGGAGAGGTGAAGAGAGGTACTTGGCCACTGTTACACTCAGCTGGTTAGTGGTGGGGCTAGATTTGAACAAATTGGACCTGGGTGACTCACTGTTGGGAGGATGGGAGATCAGTCAGTGTGGTGGCACCTGAGAAGTGAGGGGGTGAGTGAGGCAACAGCACCTTTTCTCCTGCTTTTCCATGTCTCTGCACCACCTCCAATGAAATACACTTGGTTTGCTCCAAAAAGACCCTGGGGTGGGTATGAGCATGATAGTAGCTAACAGGTATTTAGTGCCAACTATATGCCAAACACTGCTTGCACACTTCACATGCCTTTCCTCCTCTAATGCTCTGTGTGTCCCTGTCATGCCAGGCACTTTCTGCAACAATCCTATGACAAACGGCCTTGTTTTACTGATGAGAACAACTGAAACCCAGGGAGAGGAAGGGACCTCTCTGAGGGCACAGTGTTAGCAAATGAGGGAGCCTGAATTTGGAGCTTGGTCTGTCACACTCTAAAGACCAAAGAAAGTCTGGGGTTGGACAGGGTGGTGGACATCAGACCCAATGGGATAAGCTCAGCAAAGCAAGGGGACCTGAAAATGGAGTCCATTAGCTTGACAAATAGAACCTATGCATTCTGAAGGTTTCTTGACAAAAGCCTCCATGTTCTTATTACTGCTTTTGCTCTTCTATCCCTCTTTTTTTTGCGTTTAATTTTTTTCCATCAACATTTTAAAAAAAATATTTATTTATTTTTAGAGAGAGAGGAATATCAATCTGTGGTTGCCTCTAGCAGACCCCCTGACCAGGGACCTGGCCCACAACCCAGGCATGTGTCCTGACTGGGAATTGAACTGGTGACCCTTTGGTTTGCAGGCCAGCACTCAACCCACCAAGCCGCACCAGCCAGGGCTCCATTAGCAATTTTTCTCCCATATCCTCTTCCAGCTTCACCCACCTCCTGCCTCTCACAATCACCATACTGTTGTCATGTCCTTGAGTTGTTTTGCTTCTTTTCCCCTTTTTGGTTGATCCCTCCACCCTCTGCAGCTCCCCACTCCATAAACTGTCAGCCTGCCCTGCTGTTCTTTCTGTCCCATCTGTCCATTCACCATTCACTGTGAACTGGCAGGTCCTGTGCTGGGGTCTGGGCCCAGAGTTGAATAAGGCCCAGAACTGGCCTACAATGAGCTCAAAATCCCATGCAAGCAGCAAATATGGCAGTTGTTTCAATAAACGATAAGTGACAAGTCAGAGACAGGCACAGCCTGGAGCATGAGGGATGGGCAGTGGGGTAAGGGAGCCAGGGTAGGCTTCCTGGAGGAGGCACAGTCTAAAAGTCGTGAAAGGGTAAGTGGGATTTAGGTAGATGATGTAGAAGACCAAGAAAGGCATTCCAGTTAAGGAAGTAGCATGAGTAAAGAGAAGAGGGCTGGAGGCGCGTGCAGGGACCAGGCCCCAGAGAGTCGCATACGGCGTGCTGAGCCAGTGTTTCCCAAACTGGGTTCTGATGAACTCTGTCCCATGAGAAAGATCGGGTGGAGAGGTGCACCTTAGCACAGTACAGATGCCAATTTGTTCTGTAATGAGGACGCTTGCTTGCTTTGTTGAGCGAGGCAGTCTCCTCATTTCTGTGCCCTCCTTGCAACCTCTTTTGTCACCACCACATAGTTTGGGAAATGCTGCCATAGACAGTAGGGGACTCTAGGCTGGGAGTGATGAGGTGGGGACCATGTTTTGGAAGGCTCATTCTGGATGCTGCATGGGTCGTGGACTGGAGAGGGAGAGAAGAGCCACATGGAGAGCAGGAAAGAGCCTGATGCAATTATCCAGGCAAGATAATTGAGTCCCACCCATGGGAAGGGTGCAGTAGGGAGGATGGGTGGCATGGGAGCCCATCTCATCTCTGAATTGGCCAGGTCCATGCGCCTTGCAGCCTGCCCACTCTGACCCTAGGCCTGTCTGTAGTCTCCCCACCTAGCCCCTCTTGCACCCTAGCAGTGCAGCTCCTCCAGACTACCCAGGATGTCAGGGGTCCGGCACTCCAGAAAGCTGGGTTTCCGGTCCCTCTCCATCTTAAAACCTTGAAAGGTGAAGGTCCCACAAGGCCCAGGGTCCTCAATTTCATTTCTCCTGAATGGGATTTGCAGCTTGGTGGGCTGGACTGATGGCAGCAATAAAACGAGCTGAGGAGGGAGGTGCAAGTAGCCACTCTTCTCCCCGTGGATCAGCCTCACTTCCTCATCCTGGCCAAGTATGGAGTCAAGGTCACAGGTGGAAACACCCTGACCTCAGGCTATTTCTGTAGGTAATACTGATGGATACCTTGCCCATGTGGACACGCACTGTGTACAGAAAAGTACCTGAGCTGGCCCAAATGTACATAAAAGGGAGCACAGAGCCGGTGATCCTTGAGTACTCACAAGCATGCAAGCATGCACACACATACACACGTGGCTCCATGACATTTTGATCTGGCTGCTATAATGCATCCATTTGGACACCAGGAACATTTTGTTCTGCTTGCTTTAATGGGGTGCATTAGACATAAAGGTATTTTCACAGGGCCTGACATTAGACCATTGAACTTTTGGTTTTTTAAAAAAGACTATTGAGTGCTGTTTGAAAAGGACATCCTCATCTCACCACTCCATCTCACTCTCTTGGTGTTCCAGCTCTTATGGAGGCTGGTGGTAGAATTCAGGAGTAAGGGAGATTCCACGATGTTAGAGGAGCCCATTGTCTGATAACGAAACTGTGGTGATTTTATGTTGTAACACAGCCATCTGGGCATAGTGTGTTCCATGGCTCCAGCACAATGGTCCTCAAAATGTTCTGTGTTAAGATGTGCTGACTATGATCATGCGTGGAGACCCAGGACACATGTCCTCACAGTGACACAGAAAATTAAGCCCGGGCACAAAGACTCACACATGTGTGCACAAACACACGGGAGCCTCTGACATGCATCCTTTCCCTTCTCACTGGTTATGCAGCCCTGGGCCATGGGGTGTCCAGGTGACTGAGCCTCTGCTGGCACTAGGCTGTGTAACGATAACACCAGTTACAGGTCAAGGGCAGGGACACATGGGCACTTACAGACCTAAAAACATGGGCACTGGATGAACCACTTGTCTGGCAGCAGGTGGAGCTGAAGGAGCGCTGGACACCTGGGCCTGGGCCCAGCCACTCACCACCCTCTGTAGCCCTGTTCCCAGACTGAGTCACACACATGGTCAGCTCTGCAACAGGGATGACAGAGAACATATGGGGTGCTGCTCTGCATGCCCCTGCCAGGGCCCTGGGAATGTCCTTGTCTTCAGGCATTTGCTTCTCCAGCTGCACAGTCAGCTTGACCTGTGGGCGGAAAGAGACAGGCTGTGGAAGGGTCTTGTGTGAAGACTTTTGAGCTCTGTCAAGAAGCTCCCTTGACAGAAGGTCCCCTTCCCACACAACCTTGGTGGGCCTGGCCCAAATGAGGAGAGAATGCAAATCCCCCACCCTGTAGAGGTGGTCTGTTTAGAAGGCCTGACCTGAGGAGCTGTCTGTACCAACGCCTCATTTCAGCTTGGAGACCACTCATTCCTATGTCCTTTCTCTTTACAGTTCCCTGCTGGTCTGGCCCAGGCCCCCTCTCTCTGCCAGGTAGATGGGATGGGACAGAAAATAACATAATGGGAAGGAAGTGGGCAGGCAGGTGGGAAAGATGTAGGCAGACAAACTCATGGCCTCAGAAAGAAGAGGGGAGAGATATATGAATGAACAGATCTGATAGAAATGGCAAGGCAAAAGGGTGAAAATGATAAAAAACGGGTGAATCCAAAGGTGAGGGAAATGTTGGCACTCTTAAGTCTCCCCTTGGATGTCCCACCAGCAACTTAAAGCCAACATGGCCTCACCCCATGTCAACATTTTTCCCTTCCTGAACCAGACCCCTCAGCCAACCAGTTCCTAACTCCATTCCAGTGGTTTTTCTCTACTCCCTACCTCTCAAGTCTGAGTTTGTCCCCTCCTCCATATTCACACTGTCACCACTAGGCCATCACCATGTCCCACCACTCACCTGGAATACCAGAGTACCCCGTTTTCCAGTTTTGGCCCTTCAACTCATGTTCTACACCCTGACATACTCTTCAGTGGCTCCCCATTGTTCTTCAGATAAATTCCAAATTTCTCACCGTAGCCCCAAAGGCCCTGTGAGTTTTGGTGCCTACCTTCTTCCACAGCCTCATCCCTTACCCTTCCTGTGTAAATGGCAACAGTCCTATTTTATATGCGACTCGTGCCCACCTCCAGACTTTGGCACACACTGCTTCCTTTGCCTGAAACATCTTTCTTCTTCCTATTTCATCACATGGAAAACTCCTTCTCATCCTTTGAGCCTTGTCTTACACAATCTCTCCTTCTGGGAGCCAGTCTGGTTTGGGGGTTCCTCTTATGGACTCCCACAACCCCTGGGCTTCTCTTTGTCACAGAACTGATCACACTGAGTTATTATCTGGTTACATTCTAGACTCCCTCACTCAATGGGAGCTCCTTGAGGACAGGGTTTTTGTTTTGTTTTGTTTTGTTTTTTAATCCTTGTATGGCATCTTGTAGGTGCTTAACAATCATGTATTCAATGAACACTCTGGTACCTTGTGCACAATAAGCCAGTGTTTCTCAGATTGAATTACTATCCAGGAAAGAGCCAGTAGATGGGGCTGTCAAGGGAACTGGGCAGGTTTGGGAAAGGGTTTGAGGTGGTGGAGTGGAGTGTGGGCTGGAACCTGAAGTTTCTGCTAGGAAGAACCAGTTGAGCTGAGAGAAGGGGAAGCTTGTCTGTGCTGCACACGTTGGTGTGGTGAGGTGCATGTCATGACATGAAGACCCGAAGGAAAGACATCAGCTTTAGCCCTTGCAGGGGGCCAGGCAGTTTTCTATAACCACACTGCCCAGTCCATACTCTGTGGGCTGGTGGACTGCTTGTGCACACTGTAGTGTTTGTAGTCCAGATGGCTGGCAAAGGGTGATTTGGGCTGTGAGACCCCATCAATTCTGTAAATATTAAGCACCCACGATGTGCCAGGCACTGTTCTAGACACTGAGGGGCACAGTAGTGAGACAGTAACATACCAAAAGCCTTTCACATTCTAACGAAGGGAGACAGACAATAAATGAAATAAATAAAATTTACAGAATGTTAGGCAATTATAAATCTATGGAGAAAAAATTAAGGTGGGAAGGAAGCTAAGAAGTTGCTAGAGGGTCACGTGCTTCAATGATAAGTAGGGAGGTCACAGGCCCACAGAAGGTGAGAATCCTGTCCTGTGGGAGTATTGTAGAGAACAAGAGCAGGGTCAAGGAGTGGTGAGCTCCCCACCGGGCCTGCAAGTGGGAACTACAATGAAGAGCCCATGACCTAACTGGCACCCTAGAGATTGGCTGGAGCCTGGAATTTCATCACGCCTGCAGTCTCATCTCTTCTCATTTCCTACTCCAGCTTCTGCCCCTGGCACACATACACATAGCAATAGCACATCAGCTCACAGTCCAGAACTGTTTCTTGGAGAGTAATGAGTCAGGTTGCGCCTTACTTCCTTTTGGCTGCAACTGACAATCTTTGATGGTGGGACTAAGAAATTTGTTTAACCAATGCAGACTGCGTCTGCTGTTTCAGGTCCCTGCATCTCTCAGGGTGGCAGGAATGAGTGTGAGTGGGGCACTGCCACTGATGTACGCACAACGTGCCCTAGGGACTGTGTGCGCATGTTGGAGTTGGGGTTCCATGTGCAGCCTCGCTGACTCTGGGCAGTTTGTGTTCTCTCTCTGGGCCTTACTTTCCCCTTTTGAAATATGAGGTCTGGCTGGTGTGCCTCAGTGGGTTGAGCACTGGCCTGAGAACTGAAACGTCGCCAGTTCAATTCCCAGTCAGGGTGCATGCCTGGGTTGTGGGCAAGGTCCCCAGCTGGGGTTGTGTGAGAGGCAACCACACATTGATGTTTCTCTCCCTCTCTTTCTCCCTCCTTCCCCCTCTCTCTCTAAAAATAAGTGAAATCTTTAAAAAAAGAAATATGCAGCTCCTGCTCTACCTCCTTTACAGGATACTCAAGGATGAAAATGATGTATAAAGCTTACGGTGGTATATAAAGGCCCTCGGTGAATGCCACTCTACTATGGCTTTTTCTGAGAGGTTGAAAAAACCTAGCTCTACCAGCCATCCCCATGTGTCTACCCTTGGAAAAACATGTGGGTCTTTTCACTCAATCTGAGATCAAGCTCCTGGTGACCCCAGACAAGGAGGGAAAAGATACTGCCTCATCAGCTGGAAACACAGAGGTGCCCCCGGTCATGGCAGGCTGGGGGCATGGGGACATGGGGAGGTGCAGGCCTTTCTCCTCACTTACTTACAATCCTCAGTGAAGAAATTGAAATCTGCTCTCTTAGGTAGACCTTGAACATTTAACAAGGATTCATCATACCAGATACTGTATTAAGCACATGGAGAAAGATAGGAAGTCTTGAAAATTGAAGTGGCGAAGTACGGTTTTAAAATCACCCTAGGTGTGGAAAAAGAGGTGGGTGGAGACAAGATCATCTAGGATCCTTTGCCGTGCTCTAGAGAAGGGGTGGTGGTGCCTTAGACTATAACAGGGTCAGTGAGAAGAGAGAGGAGGGCATGGGTGGGAAAAATATTGTGGAAGCAACTGTAAGTACATTTGTCAAATGGTTAATTAAAGGGAGTGAGGGAAAAGTTCAGAGGGTTTCAAATTTGATGCTGCTAAGCCCCATCTTTCCCCTTCCTAGACTTGTGCAACTGAGTTGTGAGTGAGGGGTGGTATGAGCTACGCATTACATTTGGGGCTATACCATTTTACCTTGACCCTTTCAGCTTATCATTTCAGCCTATAGAAATACTCTCTGCAGTGCAATTCACTGGCATCCTAAGTATCTGCTAGTTCTCTGGTGACATGCAACTTATAAATTCTCTAGAGCCAGGCTGCTTTTGTTTAATTACTAGATCTGCTGCTTACTAGCAGTGTGATCTTGGGCAAACTACTTAATTTCACTAAAGCTACAGTTTCCTCATCAGTGTTATGGGGATAATAATAGTGGATAATAATAATATTTACCCTGTTGGGTTGATGTGAGGATTAAATGACCTAATGCATAAAAAGGGCTCAGTGGCTGTCACATTGTAAACACTTGATAAATGCTATTATCACTATTGTCAAATGTATTTTCACTTAGTACCTATATGGTGCCTGGCTGTGCCAGATGCCCTGGGGGAAGCAGACAAGGATTAGGTCAGGTTACTGGGGGAGAAATGTATACTTACTGGCCAGAATCCAACATATTCAGGGCTATAACAGAGAAAGGTTCAGAATGCTATAAGAACAAGAGAGAAAAGAGAAAGTAATTGAATATCATGAGGTGGGGTAAGCATGGGCATGGCTAGTTGTATCAAGTTGGCTGTCTGACCAAAGAGCAGTCCACTTGGTAGTGCCTTACAGGTGGTCTGGCAGGAAATTCAGTGTAAAAAAGAGTTTGATTTGGGAACTAGAGAAAATCAAGCAGCTGGCACTGAAGGTTGAATCTGAAAGAATGCAAAGAGAGGTTAAGAGTGAGTATTGAAACTCCTGCTGCTGAGCCCTCCATAGTAGCTTAGGATCCAGTCCCATCCTCTATGAGGCCAGATCATCCTAAGGTTCTGTCTCTCCAAGTGCCATATTTCATTCCATATTGCTCTGTACATGAAACCTCCATTAATCGAGCTGGCCTGAATGGATCACAGCTGCTTTTAAAAAATGGTCTAAGTGAAACATTGTTTTTAAAGAACTGCTTTGGGAGATGTAATTCACATGCCATACAGTTCATGCATTTAAAGTACACAACTCAGTGGCTTTTAGTATATATGCAACCATTATCAGTCACCTTTACAACATTTTCATCACCTCAAAAAGAAATGCTGTGCCTATATTAGCAGTCACTGCCCCTCCCCTCCTCTCTCCAACTTCTGGCAACCACTAATCAACTTTCTGTGTCTGTGGACTTGCCTATTATTGACATTTCATATAATTGGGACTATACAGTATGTGGTCTTGTGTGACTGGCTTCTTTTACTTCATGTAATGTTTTCAAGGTGCATCCATGTTGTATGTATAAGCACTTCATTTCTTGGTATTGTGGAATAAATTTTCACTGTATGGATTCATCAGTTGCTAGATATTTGGGTAGTTTCCATCATTCTGCTATTATGAAGAATGCTGCTATAAACATTCATAAATAAGTTTTTATGTGAACGTAGGGTTTCATCTTTTCGGCATGTACCTAAAAGTGGAATTGCTGAGTCATATGGTATGTTTAGCCATGTGGAGAACTGCTGAACTGTTTTCCAAAATGCTGCACCATTTTACATTTCCTCCAGCAGTGCATGTAGGTTCTATTTCTCTACTACCTACCTCCTCAATGCTTGTTATTATCAGACCTTTTTATTATAGCATCCCAGTAAATGTTAAGTGGTATCTCATTTTTTTAAAGATTTTATTTATTTATTTATTTTAGAGAGGGAAGGGAGGGAGAAAGAGACAGAGACAGAAACATCAATGTGTGGTTGCTGGGGGACATGGCCTGCAACCTAGGCATGTGCCCTGACTGGGAATCGAACCTGCGATGCCTGGTTCGCAGCCCGCGCTCAATCCACTGAGCTACACCAGCCAGGGTGGTATCTCATTTTTTAAAAATTGTTACCTTAGGACATGTCATCGATTTTAGGGAGAGGGAGAGAAACATTGATGTAAGAGAGAAACACTGATGGGTCGCCTCTTGAATGCACTCCAGTCAGGACCAAATCTGAAACCCAGGCATGCGCCCTGACCAGGAATCGAAACTTTCGGTTTACAGACAACGTTCCAACCAAGTGGGCCACACTGACCGGGGCTCACTGTGGTTCTGATATGCGTTCCTCCATTGTCTAATGATTTTGAGGGCCTTATCATATGCTTATTGGCCATTTGTATATCTTCTTTGGAGAAATGTCTATTAGATAGTTTGTCCATTTTTTAAAATTAGGTTGTATCTTTTTTTTGTGGACATGTTTTTATGTCTTTTTTTTTTTCTGGTTCTTTTTTAAAAAATATATTTTATTGATTATGCTATTACAGTTGTCTCATTTCCCCCCTTCATTCCCCTCCACCCTGCACACCCTCTCCCACCCACATTCCCCCCTTTAGTTCATGTCCATGTGTCATAAGTTCTTTAGCTTCTACATTTCCCATACTATTCTTACCCTCACCCTGTGTATTTTCTACCTACCATCTATGCTACTTATTCTCCATAACTTTTCCTCCTCTCTCCTTTTCCCTCTCTCCTGTTGCTAACCCTCCATGTGATCTCCATTTCTGCGGTTCTGTTCCTGTTCTAGTTGTTTGCTTAGTTCATTTTTGTTTGTTTTGTTTTAGGTGTGGTTGTTAATAATTGTGAGTTTGCTGTCATTTTACTATACATGTTTTTTATCTTCTTTTTCTTAGATAAGTCCCTTTAACATTTCATAAAATAAGGGCTGGGTGATGATGAACTCCTTTCACTTGACCTTATTTGAGAAGCACTTTATCTGCCCTTCCATTCTAAATGAAAGCTTTGCTGGATAGAGTAATCTTGGATGTAGATCCTTGCCTTTCAGGACTTGGAATACTTCTTTCCACCCCTTCTTGCCTGCAAGGTCTCTTTTGAGAAATCAGCTGACAGTCCGATGGGAACTCCTTTGTAGGTTACTGTTCCCGTATCTCTTGCTGCTGCTAGGATTCTCTCCTTCATTTTTACTTTGGCTAATGTAATTATGATGTGCTTTGGTGTGTTCCTCCTTGGGTCCAACTTCTTTGGGACTCTCTGAGCTTCCTGGACTTCCTGGAAGTCTATTTCCTTTGCCAGATTGAGGAAGTTCTCCTTTATTATTTGTTCAAATAACTTTTCCACTTGTTGCTCTTCCTCTTCTCCTTCTGGTACCCTTATAATTCGGATGTTGGAACGTTTAAAGATGTCCTGGAGGTTCCTAAACTTCTCCTCATTTTTTTTTTGAATTCTTATTTCTCCATTCTTTTCTGTTTGGTTGTTCCTTTCTTCCTTCTGGTCCACTCTATTGTTTTGAGTCCCAGTTTCCTTCCTACCACTATTGGTTCCCTGTGCATTTTCCTTCATTTCACTTAGTGTAACCTTCGTTTTTTCATCTAATTTGTGACCAAATTCAACCAATTCTGTGAGCATCCTGATCACCAGTTCTTTGAACTGTGCATCTGATAGGTTGGCTATCTCTTGGTCACTTAGTTGTGTTTGCTGTGGAGCTATGATCTGCTCTTCCATTTGGGCCATTTTTTTTCCTTGTCGCACCTGTTACGTATGAGGGGCAGAGCCTTAGGTGTTCACGGGCTGGGGCAACCCAGTCACCGGGTTGTGATGCTCTATGTGGGGGCGGGGTCTGAGAGGGAACAATGGCGCTTGCTCCACTCTCCATTGGACCTCAGTCCCTTCCGCGGCTTCCCCCAAGCTAACTGGGCCTTTCTGGTGCTGATTCCCATGTGGGTGTGCTTGTGCACATTCTAGGACCCCGTGGGTCTCTGCAATGAACTCTCTTGTGAGGCTGGGAGTCTCTCCCTGTGTCTCAACCCCCACAGGTGTTTTCAGTCAATGTCCTGTGGTTCTATTTCCTGGCGCTGGGACCCTGTGTTGCGTGGTCTGTCTCACTGCCCAATTTTGCCTGGTTTATCTGCGCACAAATGTGGGATCGCCCAGACAGCCAGGCGCCTTGTGCACAGTGCCTCGCTTCACAGTCACTGCCTCACTGGGTCTGCCAGCCGCCTGCTTGTCCAGGATCCACCCGTTTTGGTCTTGTGCTCAGGATGCCTTACGTGCCCGGGATACTTTACATGTTCGGTGCCACTACTTTTGTGCCTTGACCTCTCTCTGCCCAGCTGCCTGACTCCGCCCCGCCTACCGGTCTGGATGAATGTGTATATTTTAACTCCTTGGTTGTCTGACTTCCATACAGTTTCATTTTCTGTCAGATCTGGTTGTTATTCTATTTCTAAATTGTTGTTGTCCCTATCTTGTTTGTGTGAGGAGATACAGTGTGTCTACATATGCCTCCATCTTGGCTGGAAGTCTAGGTTGTATCTTTATTATTAAGTTTTAAGAGTTGTTTATATGTACTAGATACAAATCCCCTGTGGTTTGCAGATATTTCTCCCATACTGGGGGTTGTTTTCCCACTGTTTTGATAGGTGTCCTTTAAAGTGTAAAAGTGTTTTTCACTTCCATGAAATCCAATTTAGCTATTTTTAATTGTGTTTCTTGTGTTTTGTTGTCATATATGAGAATCTATTGCTAAATTTGAGGTCATGCAATTTTATTCCTCATCTTGTCTTCTAAAAGTTTTATAGCTTTAGTTCTTACATTTAGGTCTTTGGTCCATTTTCAGTTAATTTTTGTATATGGTATAAGTGTTGAATTTCTTTTCTTTCTTTCTTTCTTTTTCTTTTTTTCTTTTTTTTTTTGGCATGTAGTTATCCAGTTGTCATGGTATCATTTGTTGAAAATACGATTTTTCCCCATTAAATGGTCTTGGCACTTTTGTTGAAAGGCAGTTGACCATAGAAAACATGGGTCCATACCTGGACTCTCAGTTATATTACATTGATCCCATGTCTGCCCTTATGCCAGTACTACATGGTCTTGATTACTGTAGCTTTGTAGTAAGTTTTGAAGTCAGAAAGTGTGAGTCCTTTAACTTTGTTCTTTTATAAGATTATTTTGGCTACACTGGGACCTTTGTATTTGCACTTGAATGTTAGGATTAGCTCGCTAAATTATTCAAACAAAGCAGCAGGGATTTTGACAGGGATTATGTTGAATCTGTACATCAATCTGGGGAGTATTACCATCTTAACAATATTAACTCTTCTAATCCATGAACACAACATGTTTTTACATGTATTTGGATTTTCCTTAATTTTTTCAACAAGGTTTTTAAATTTTTACCATATGTGTAAGTTTTATACTTTTTTGTTACATGTATTCCTAAATATTTTATTCTTTTTTATGCTATTATAAATACAATCATTTTATTTTTAGGTTGTTCATGGCAAGTACATATAAATACAATGTGCTTTTGTATATTGATCTTGTATTGTGTAACCTTACTGAATTTTTGTTAGTTCTAATAGGTATTTAGTGGATTCCTTAAGATTTTCTATGTACAAGATCTTGTGATCTGTAAATAAAGATGGTTTTATTCTTTCTTTCCAATTTGGATGCCTTTTGTTGCTTTCTGCCTAATTGCCAAAGCTGTAACCTTAGTACCACGTTGCATAGAAGTGACAAGAACACATATCCTTGTCTTGTTCTTGATTTTATGGATTTTGGTTTGGATATTTCTTAGATAACTGTTGTACAGGTGAGAAAGTTCCTTTCTATTCATGTTTTGTTTGAGAGTTTATATCAAGAAAGGGTGTTGGATTTTGTCAGTGTTTTTTTTCTGTGTCTATTGAGGGGCCTGTGGTTTTTTATTTTATTCTGATGATATGTTGTATTGACGATTTTCAGATGCTAAGCCATCCTTGCTTTTCTCCTTTTTTTTTTTGTTTTAATGCTCACCAGAGGACATTTTTTCCCCATTGCTTTTTAGAGAGAGAGAAGAAGGAAGAGAGAGAGACATCAGTGCAAGAGAGAAACATTGATTGCTTGCCTCCCAAGTGCACCCATACCAGGGATTGAATCTGCAACCTGGCTTTGTGCCCTGACCACAGATCAAATCCACAACCTTTTGGTTACAGAATGATGCTCTAACAAACTGAGCCACATGGGCCAGGGCATTGCTTTTGTAAAATAAATTTCACTTAGTCAAGGTGTATAAGTCATTTACATGTTGTTAAATTTGGTTTGCTAGTGTTTTGTTTCATGGCCTAGCAAATGGTCTATCCTGGACAATTTCCATGTGCTCTCAGAAAGAATGTATATTCTGTTGTTGTTGGGTGGAATGTTCTATAGATGTCTGTTTTCTAGTGTTGTGTGGAGTTTTGCATTTGTATTCATATGAGATGTTAGGCTGTAGTTTTCTTGTAATATCCTTGTCTGTTTTTGATATCAGGGTAAGGGTGGCCTCAAAAACTGAATGGGTAATAACTATTGACTCTTCTATTTTTTTGGAACAGTTTGTAAAGAATTGGTATTAATTCTTTCTTTTTTAAATGTTTGGTACAATTCAGTGAATCTATCTGTGCTAAGGCTTTTTGTAGATTTTTTTCAATTACTAAAACAATCTCTTTACTTGTTATATACCCACTTTTATTGTCTATTTCTTATTTAATTAGTTTTGGCAATTTGTGTCTTTCTAGCAATTTTTCCACTTCATGTAAATTGTCTCATTTACTGACACACAATTGTTCATAGTATTCATTTATAATTCTTTTTATTTCTGTAAGATCTGTAGTAATGTCCTCTCTTGCATTTATGATTTAGTAACTTGAGTTGTCAATTTTTTTGGTTAATATATCTATAAGTTTGTCAATTTTGTTAATCTTTTAGAAAGAAAAAAGGAGCTCCCACTCTTTGCAACAGCATGGATGGAACTGGAGAGCATTATGCTAAGTGAAATAAGCCGGGCAATGAGGGACAAATACCATATGATCTCACCTATAAGTGGAACCTAATCAGCAAAACAAACAGGCAAGCAAAGTACAACCAGAGACACTGAAAGTAAGAACAATCTGACAGTGACCAGAGGGAAGGGGATGAGAATAATGGGGGAAAGAAGGGGAAGGATCATCAAGGAACTTGTATGAAGGACCCATGGACAAATCAAAGGGGCTTGGATTGAGGGTGGGAGGTGGGTGTCAGTGGGGTGGGAGAGAGCAGTAGGGGACAATAGAGACAACTGTACTTGAACAACAATAAAAAACAGAAAAAATAGAGCCAGCTTTTAGCTTCATTAATTTTCTCTACTATTTTCTATTTCTATTTCATTGATTTCTATTCTAGTCTTATTTCTTTCCTTCTGTTTGCTTTGTATTTAATTTGCTCCTTTTTCCAATGTCTTAAAGTAAAAAATAAGGTTATTGATTTGAAGTCTTTCTCTTTTTAACATAAGCATTTAAAGTTATAAATTCCTCTCTAAACACTGCTTTGGCCACCTCTCATATAAGTTTTGGTACGCTTTGACCTCATTTTTATTGATCTCAAAGAATTTTCTCGTTTCTCTTTTGATTTTTCTTTGATTGATTTTTTTTAAAGAGTGTGTGGTTTAATTTCCATACATTTGTGGGTTTCCCAAATTTCTTTCTATTTTTGCTTTCCAAATTTATTCCATTGTAGTAAGAGAACATAATTTATTTTTATCCTTTTATTAAGGTTTTTTTTTTATGGCTTAGCATATCTATTTTAGAAGTTGCTCTATGTGTACTTGAGAAGAATGTATATTCTTACAAATAAAACATGGAAGATATAAATCAGTGGAATGACATTTAAACTGCTCAAAGAAAAATAATGTCAAGCAAGAATTCTGTGCCCAACAAAAATGTTCTCCAAAAATGAAGGAATTTGTTATTGGTAGACTTATTCTACAAGAAATGCAAAAGGCATTCCTTCAGGCTGAAATAAGAGGACACTAGATAGTAACTCAAAGCTGTACAAAGAAATAAAGAACAAAGGTAATAGTGTTACACAGATACATGGAAAAGCCAATATTAGTGTACTTCTAGCTTATAACTCCTCCTTTTTCTATATAATTTAAAAGAGAAGCATAAAAGAATAACTACAAATCTATGTTAATAGGTATGCAATGTATAAAGGTACAATATGTAAAAATAACAACTTAAGGAGGGTAGGATGAAGCTGTATACATACAAAGTTTGTGTACACTAATAAAGCCAAGTTGGTATTTATTCAAACTAGATTGGTATAAATTTAAGATGGTAATTCTATTTCTTCTTGAATCAATTTTTGTAGTTTATGTGTATCTACATATGTGTTTCTTTCATCTAAGTTATCTAATTGGTTGGTGTACAACTTTCATAGTATATTCTTATAATCTTTTTTTATTTGTGTAAGGTAAAGTAGTAATGTTCCCCTTTCATTTCTGATTTTGGAAATTCGGTTCTTTTTTGTGTCTAGCTAAAGATTTGTCAGATTTGTAGACCTTTTCAAAAAACCAACTTTTGATTTTACTGGATGCTTCTATTATGTTTTTATTCTCTACTTTGTTTATCTCAGTTGTAAGCTTTATTATTTCTTTCTTTCTGATAGCTAGGATTTAATTTGTTCTTTTTTTCATTTCCTTAAGATATAAAGTTGTTTGTTTAAGATCTTTCTTTTTTAATGTAAGCGTTTACAACTATAAAATTCCCTCTGAGCACTGCTTCATTTCATTCATGAGTTTTGGTGTGCTGTGTTTTCATTTTCACTTGTCTCAAAGTATTTTCTAATTCTCCTTGTGATTTTTCTTTCATTAATTGGTTGCTTAAAGTGTGTTGTTTCCACATATTTGGAATTTTCCGGTTCTCCTTCTGTTTTTTTTTTTTTTTTTTTAGTTTCATTTCATTGTGTTCATAAAATATCCTTTGCATTATTTCAATATTTTTAAATTTATTGAAATGTGCTTTATGGCCTAACATATGGTCTATTGTGGAGAATGCTGCACTTGAAAAATATGTGCATTCTGCTGTTGTTGGGTAGAGGATTCTGTATATGTATGTTAGGTCTAGTCATTGCATAGTGTTGTTTAAGTTCTCTGTCTCCTTATTGATCTGTCTGGTTGTTCTATTCATTATTAGAAGTGGGACATTGTGGTCTCCAACTATTATTGTAGAATTGTTTATTCCTCGGTTTAATCATTAATTCCTGCTTCATATATTTGGGGATATGTTGTTGGGTGTATATACAAGAGTATGTTCATAATTGTTATATATTATCTGAAGTCTGAATAGAACAATAACAAGAGATTGAATCAATAATCAAGAAAAAAAACTCAAGACCAAATGGTTTAATGGATTAATTCGGCTAAGCATCTGAAAATAAATTAACATCAATTCTTCTTATAATCTTCCCAAAGAAGATAGAGAACACTTCCTCACTCATTATATGAGGTCAGCATTATCCTAAGATTAAAGATAAACAAATAAATTGCATTAAAAGAAAACCAGAGATCAATGTCACTTCTAAGTATAAATGCAAAAATTCTCAACACAATACAAGAAAGCCAAATTCATCAGCATATTAAAAGAATTACATGCCAAAATCAAGGGTGATTTATCCAAGGAATTCAAGGATCTTTCAACATATAAAAATCAATCAATATAATATATCATATTAATGGAATGCGAAAAATCCACATGATCATCTCAATTGATGCTGAAAAATAATTTGACAAAAATCCAACCCCTTTTAAGAATTAAAAAACATTTCAACAAACTAGGAATAGAAAGGAGCTTCCTCAACATGATAAAGAGCATTGATTAAAAAAAAAATCCAACTCACAGCTGTCAACAACTGAACCTAAAAAAAATAAATAAATAAAAGCAAACTAAGCAAACAACTAGAACAGGAACAGAAACACAGAAATGGAGATCACATGGAGGGTTGTCAGTGGGGAGGGGGCTGGGGGGGGAATGGGAGAAAAGGTACAGGGACTAAGAAGCCTAAATGGTAGGTACAAAATACACAGGGGGTGGCTAAGAATAGCATGGGAAAAGAAGAAGCCAAAGAACTTATGTGTATGACCCATGGACATGAATTAAGGGTGGGGGGATGTTGGTAGGAGGCAGGGTACAGGGTGGAGGGGAAGAAAGGGGAAAAATGGGACAACTGTAATAGCATAATCAATGAAATATATTTAAAAATATTAGACAAAAATATTTGTAAAAACGTAAAAACATAAAAAATAAATAAAAAAAAATCAGCTAATGTCATATTGAATGGTGGAAGATTTAAAAAGTTACTACAAAGCTATAGTAATCAAAACAAAGTGGTACTGGCATAAGTATAGACATATAGATGGAGGAATAGAATTGAAATTCCGGAAATAAACCCATGTACCTATGCTCAATTAATTTTTGACAAGGGTGTCAAGACAATTCAATCAAGGAGGAATAGCCTTCAAAAAATGGTGTTGGGGGCCAAGATGGAGTTGTAGGCAGAGACACTTTGCTTCCTCACACAGTGAAAAGAAAGATAACAAGCAATTTAAAAACAAAGAACAAGCAGAACCACCAGAAAATCATTTGCATGGAAGTCCAACAACCAAGGAGTTAAAGAAACATTCATCCAGACTGGGAGAAGGGGTGGAGAGGGGCAGCGGGGGTGGTGAGGACACATGACAAGGCAAGGCAAGTGGGCAATCCCACATTTACATGCAGATAAGCCAGGAGGAACAATGGGGAGTGAAACAGTCTGGGAAACTCAGGGTTTCAGCGCAGGGAACTAAAGACTCAAAACCCCTGGCTGTAAAAAATCTGTGGGGTTTACGGTGGTGGAGAAAACTCCCAGCCTCACAGGAGAATTCATTGGAGAGATCCACAGGGCCCTAGAATGTGCACAAACCCACCCACATGGGAATCAGCACCTGAAAGGGCACAGTCCACTTATGGGAAGTGAGGCAAGTGATAGAAAGTGGGACAGGAGCTGAGCAAGCAGCATTATTCTCTCTCTGATCCCTCCCCACAGACAGTGCCACAGTGCAGCCAAAAGGGTTGCCCCACCCTGGTGAATACCTAAGGCTCCGCCTCTTCTGATGTAACAGGTGTGCCCCCTTACCACCTAACAGGTATGCTGAGACAAAGAAATATGGCCCAAATGAAAGAACAGAACAAAACTCCAGAAAAAGAATTAAGTGACGAGGAGACAGACAACCTATCTGATGCAGAGTTCAAAACGCTGGTAATCAGGATGCTCGCAGAATTGATTGAGCTTGGTTGCAAAATGAAGGAAGAAATGAAGTCTAAACAAAGTGAAATAAGGGAAAATATACAGGAAACCAACAGTGAAGGGAAGGAAACCAGAACTCGAATGATTTGGAACAAAAGGAAGAAATAAACATCCAAGTGGAACAGAATTAAGAAATAAGAATTCAAAAAAAAAAAATGAGGAGAGGCTTAGGAACCTCTGGGACAATTTTTTTTTTTCATGCTTCTCTGCTTTTGCACATTTTGCTGCCTCTGCTTAGCATTCTCCTCTTCCTCATCCTCTTTGTCCTGATGAACCCAGTCATCTTTGCACTCTGAGAATGTCACCTCCCCCAAGAAGCCTTCCCTGCTACCCCACAGGAAGAGCTTCCCTCTTTCCTCTGTGCTCCCTCAGCAGTTTGTACCTCTTTCTGCTATGGCACAGATTACATGGGGTTTACCTCAATGTGTCTGCTTCCTCCAGCACATAGTGCGCTCCTTGATGGTAGTGAACAGCTTTTATTCATGTTTGTACTCCCAGGGTTTAACCTGATTATTGAATCAACTGCATTTTAGAAGATGTTTAGAAAAGTAAATTTTACTGAGAAACTAGGGAAAAACAAAGTCTCAGAAAGCGAATACAGGTGATTGTATTATAGCATCACCATATCTATGGAGAAAGCACTGTTAATAGTTTGGTAGTTACTCAAAATCCTAAACACAGAGTTACTATTATGACCCATAAGGTCCTCTCCTAGGTACATACCGAAGAGAAGTGAAACTATATGTCCACACAAAAACTGGTACATGAATGTTCATAGCCTCATTATGCATAATAGCCAAAAATGGGAATAACCCAAGTGTCTGTCAAGTGAAGAATGGATAAACAAAATGTGGTATATCCATACAATGAGATACTATTTGCCATAAAAAGGAATGAAATACCGATACATGCTACAACATGGATGAAGCTTGAAATCATGCTAAGTGGATCCAGACACAAAAGGCCAGATAGTATGTGACTTCATTTTTTATGAAATGCTCAGAATGGGCAAATCTATAGAGACAGAGAATAGATTAATGGTTACTTAGGGCTGGAGGTAAGGTAGGGGAGGTCAATGGGAGTAACTGCTACTGGGTACATAGTTTCTTTTGAGGGTGATAAAATGTTCTAAAATTAGCAATGACGGTCACACAGCTTTGGAGATATGCTTAAAAAACATATTGCACACTTTAAAAGGGTGAAGTTTTTGGTAGTTAAATTGTATCTCAATAAAGCTGTTTAAACAAAAGAAAGAAATCAATCCTGGAAAGAAATGTGCCAAAAGGTTGACAAGTGGTTGTAAACTTTAAGATGTGGGATTTTGTGAGGGTGATTGTTATTCTTTTTTTGTACTGCAAAGCGCCTTCCATGTATTCTGTGATGAACAAGTGTTATTAAAAGCAGTCACTTTGTGCTTTAAAATATCAAGGAGGATGGGAGAGGGGAGAATTAACATATTTTGAGTACCTATGAAGTAGCTGGTAGGCTAATCTCCACAGCATTCCTGTAAGGTTGCTATTTTATTTCAATTTCACGAATGTGACAGGGAAACAATGAGACATGAGGATCCCATCTTTCCCTATTTTCTTCCCCCTTCTAAGGGGCTACCTGGGTTTTCTGGTTAATTTGGGGACTTTTGGTTTATTGATCTGTTGAGAACTAAAGGAAAACTGAAAGAGGCCTTGAAAGGCTAGACTGATTTACAGTAAAATGAGAAAAGAGTGACCAGAGACAGCAAAGAAATGCTCTGGGGAAAGATCAGAGGGTGACAGAGAAAGAGGTAGCAAATGCTGAATGGAGATTTAACCTTGTGTGGAGAAGGGTGGACTGGACTCCAGGTGCCTGGCTTCTTTCATCATTTTGATCTCAGCTCAGACCTGGACTCTTCAAAGGCCCCTGATGCCCACCTCTAAGAGAATCCCAGCCACCTATCTTCTACTTGTGTCCACTACAGTACTCCACATTATCCTCTCCATAGTATTGATAGTGCCTGAAAGTGCCCCGGCTCCTCTCACTGAGATGCACATAGATTTCCAGAGCCAGGGCCTCCTCTGGTTTGTTCACTGCTCTATGGCAGGATTGAAAACCAGGTCTGGTAACACTGTAATATTCAGACAATGAGAACTGGGCTGCTGTTGTCATTCATGAGCTCCTCTCCTCTCACTATCTCTACTTTTTCAAACGCAGTTCATCCTTCAAACTCTTGCTGAAAACCCAGCAATTCCTAGAACTTTTCCTCTTTGCTGGAAGTGTGCTCCTGACCTTGACACAGAAGCCCTCAACTACTCCCACACCTGTCTCATAAGTTCTCTGATGTCCATTTCTTACACATTGCAATAACAAATTTTACTGAGCTTTTTTGTGTGTGCATGCAGGCCAGAAAGTAAACACATAATGAAAATGGTCATTTTATGCTGTGATAACTGTTATGAAGAAAATAAAACAAGGCAATGGCTTAGAGAATGGCTATAGTTGGGGGAAATGGCACTAATTTAGTCTGGATGGTTGGAGAAGGTTCTCTGAAGAGCTGACAAATGAGCTGAGACCTGACTAATGAGATATGGATAGCTGTCTGTCTCTCCCACAATGCCTTGCATATCATGTGTATTTGCTGACTGACTGACCATGGAGTCTCGGGGGTGGAAGGTTATGTGGGAAGGACCTAGTCCAGATCCAGTCCTACAGAAGTTTCCTCTCCTGGAAGTAGGCTACTGCCCCCAGGTAGGACAATGTGCCACAAGGTTCCCACAGTTTGTCACCGAAATGGGTTACCTGAAAGTTAGCTGCAAAACCAGCGTTTTCTGGGCAGCTGTAATGTGCCAGACACTTTCATACCTGTGTCTTACTTAACTCTTACCCAGTGGTGCCATTATTATTATTCCCATCTGAAAGATGAAGGAAATTCAGAATTTATGTGACTTGCCCAAGACCACACTGCCAGCAAATGTGTAGTAAATGTGGCTGACTCCAAAGCTGGTGCATTGTGCTACAGTCCCTTGCTCCTTTAATCCTGAAGCTTAAAATATCCTGTTCAGGTTTGGAGATTCTTAAACTCAGGACTGGCTTGATTCCATTGGACCTTTCTCACTGCACGTATCAATGTAGCCTTTTCCACACACTGACCCTATAGAGACATGAAGTTTGGCTGTCTTTATTTTTCATGATCATAACATGAGGACTGAGCTCTTCTATGACCCCAGACACCCCTGGTTGCACATTCTGAAGCCCCACGCAGGCTCCCTTCTCCAAATCTGGGCCTCCCTCATAATTTCTGTGTGTGTGTGCGCGCGTGTGTGTGAGGGGGATAGGCTGATGCTGTTTACTTGTCTGGTCAGCAGGCTAAGAGATCATTTCAATCCCCTGTATTGTGAGCTCTTCCCTCCTGTCTCAATCTCCAAATCTGCTGAACCTACTCTACTGCCCCTTTTACTTTCTTTGGTGGGTCTACACAAGGTATCTTCTACCGTACCCAAAAAAGGACCCTGTTAATCTATGCCTCCTCCCTCCTTCAGCCTCCTTCTGAGTCAGGGCCTGGGCTTGTTACCCCAGAGGTGGAAAGCAGAAAGCAGGAGCCTGGGGCTTCTTTGGGAGTCTCTGAGCCTATTGTGAGGGGCACACGCCCTCATGTGTTCGCCTCAAGTCATTACTGCCTATGGCCCTACTGGTAGAGTCTCCTTTCTGCACAGGCTAATCAAGGATCCTAGCCTTTGTCTGTCTATGCCATTGCCTCACTGGCATTTCAGTCAGCCTGGGTCTTGGCAAAGGCCATCTGGTCTCACTCCAACTGTAATGCCTCCATCTCTCTCTCTCTCTCTCTCTCTCTCTCTTCTTTCTCAAACTGCAACTACACAGCAATAATAATAGCCACTATATGCTAAGTATGTAGTAAGTGTTGCGTGGGATTTATGTACATTAGCTCAACCAATCTGCACAGCACCCTCATAGGTGTTATTTTCTCGGCACATAGTAGGAATGAATGAATAATTCCTCCCAGTTCATCATAGGGGAAACAAAAGCTCTGGGAAGTCACACAAATAATAAAGGGCAGAGACAGAATTGAAACCCAAGCCTATTTAAACTCAGAGTATTGGCTCCTGACAGTCATACCAAGACATTTCTAACACCACCACAGCACCTGGAGTCCCCATCCCCAGAACTGTTTGAGGGGAAACCTGAAGGCTGTGGTTAGAAATACTGGATTTTAAGTCAGACAGCTAGTAAGCAGGTGCTACCATTTCCTGACTGTGTGAGTGTGGGCAACTTGCTTAACCTTTCTGTACTGCAGCTTCCTTATTGGCAAATGGGGGTAATAATAGTAACGACTCAGAGGGTTGGGCCACTTTAATGAGATAATGTACATAAAGGGCTTAGTATGGAGCTTGGTACATGGTTATCACTCAATAAATATTTGTGATGATGATGATGTAAAAAGGGTTAAGCACTATGAACAAGTAGGATTTATCCATGGAATACAATGTATGTTTCACATCTAATATTAACGAAGAGCAAAACATATGTGCTTTTTTCAGTAGACACAAAAGAAGCTTTGATAAAAATCCATCATCCTTTTGTGATAAAATAAACCCCCCAAACTCAAAAAAATTGGATGAGAAACTTCTTCAACCAGATACAAGACATCTACCAAAAACCCCACAGCTAGGATCTTACTTAATGATGAAAGACTGAGTTTTTTTTTCTCTACATTTAGTAACAAGACAAGGATACCTGCACTTACCACTTCTATTCAACATTTTACTTGCAGCCCTAGCCAGAGGAATATGGCAACAAAAATAAATAAGCAGCATAGAGATGACAAAGGAAGAAGTAAATATCTCTATTTCCAGATGACATAATCTTATGCATAGAGAAGCCTAATGAATCCATTAGAAGCCTACTAAAATTAACAAATAAGTTAATGAAAGTTTGGGATAGAAGATCAATGTACAAAAATAATATTTTTACACACTAGCAATGAATAATTTAAAATGAAATTAAGAAGACAATCTTATTTATGAGCCTATCAAAAAGAATAAATATTTAGGAAGAAAATTAACAAAAAAAAGTGCAAGCTTTGTACTCCGAAAACTATGAAACATTTATTAACAGAAATTAAAGAAGACCTAAATATATAGGAAGTTATACTCTGCATTCACAAAATAGAATAATTAATATTTTAAATTTAATCTCCAAATTTATCTACATATTCAGTGCAATTCCTATCAAAATTCCAATTAGCTTTTTTTTTTAGGGGGGGGAATATTTGACAAATAGATCCTAAAATTGATATGGAGTGCAAGGAACCCCAAATAAGCAAAACTATCTTTAAAGAGAGAAACAAAGTTAGAGGACTCACATTTTCCAATTTCAAAACTTACTACAAAGCCATAGTAATCTACATAGTATCGTACAGACATAAGGATCAACATATTGATCAACAGAATGTAATTGAAAGGCCAGAAATAAGCCTTCACTTTTATAGTCAATTGATATTCAGCAAAGGTGCCAAGACAATTCAATGGACAAGAAAGGTTTTTTTCCTCAACAAAGGTGCTAGGATATCTGGATATGCACATGCAAATAAGTAAGTAAGTAAGTAAACAAACAAAGAAACAAACAAATAAATAAAGTTGGTCCCTTACCACATACCATATGCTAAAATTAACTCCAAATGGATCAAAGATATAAGTGTAAGAGCTAAAACTGTAAACCTCTGAGAAGTAATGTAGGAGTACATCTTTGAGACTATAGGTTAGGCAGTGGTTTCCTAGATGTGACACCAAAAGCACAAGCAACAAAAGAAAAAAATGATACATTGGACTTCATTAAAATCAAGACTATTTAGTGCTTTAAAGAATACTTCAAGCCCTGGCTGGCGTAGCTCAGTAGATTGAGCGCGGGCTGTGAACCAAAGCATCGCAGGCTCGATTCCCAGTCAGGACACATGCCTGGGTTGCAGGCCACAGCCCCCAGCAACCACACATTGATGT
>PVIA01000502.1:0-306531 GCA_004024845.1 Tonatia bakeri | reverse complement strand
GCTGGGTCTCACCTGTGCTAAATGATACAGGTGTCTCTGCTGCCACATCAGTCTATCTGTGATGATGTAGAGAGGCCCCAGAAGCCAGGAAATGGACTCAGTGGCTTTTGAGGATGTAGCTGTAAACTTCATCCTGGAGGAGTGGGCTTTACTGCATCCTTCTCAGAAGAAATTACAGAAATGTGATGCAGGAAACCTTCAGGAACTTGGCCTCAAGAGAATCAGTATGAAAGAGATTCTGTGAAAGAGAAATGGGTAGTGAAAGTGGAGAAAGTTTTAGCCTTATTCCAAATGTCAATGTGATAAAGAAAACTCCTCCTGCAGTTAAAGCCATGGGAATACAGAGTGTGTAGAACATTCATATGCATCATGTATCTCATAATAAACACACCAGGTGTCTGAGTATCAGGCTTAGGGAGAGAAACCACATAAATATAACATTTGTGGGAGAGCCTTCAGTTTATCTTCAGTGTTTTGGAAAAGATGAAAGAAATCACAATGGAGAGAAAAATCTATACATGTGAGGAATGTAGGAAAACCTTCATGTGGCTCTAAAGCATTCAGAGACATGATAATGCACACTGCATATGGTCTTTATAAAGGTAAGGTGTATGGGAAGACCTTTAGTTCTTCAGCTTCAAATATGTGAAATAACCCACACAAGGAGAGAAGCCCTATCAGTGTGAAAAATGCAGGCAAGCATTCAGGTCCCCGAAGATGTGAAAGAACTCACAATCCAGAGAAACCCCATGAACATAAGAAATGTGAAAAAGCCTTCAGATATGCCAGTTCCCCACAAGCATATGAAAGGACTCACACTGGAGAAAAGCCCTATGAATGTAAAACGTGGAGAAGTCTTCATGTGTAACAAAGTGTTTTGAAATCACAAGATGAGAGTCCATGCTACAAAGAAGCCATATAACTGTAAAGAAACTGGGAAAACCTTCAGCCATTCTTATTTCTTTTTCAAATTTTTTTACTTATTGATTCGAGAGAGAGAGAGGGAGAGAAACATTGATCTGTGTTTCTACCCCTTTATGCACTCATTGGTTGATTCTTGTACGTGCCCTGTCTTTTTAATTAATTAATTTATTTTTTTGTGTTTGTTGTTTTAATATCTTGCAATTATTATTATTTTTATTGTTGTTCTATTACAGTTGTCCCAATTTCCCCCCATTGCTATGGACATTTTTAAAAGCAGGTGTTACCAGTCATTTACTTTGGCCACAAAAGCTGTTAATAAAATGCGCATGGAAAATCCAGCCTGAAACCTGTAAGCTCTGCTCCTTCCAGAATGTGCCTGGGAAACTGAATAGGCTGTCTGCTTTCTGGGGTTTTCAACTCCAAGGCAGGGTCTTGTTAGAACCCTAGTGTTGGGGGCAGGTAAGGGGGGCCTTGAAACCCCCTGGAACCCCCACAAAGAGCTTTTCCTTTCCAGCCCCAGCAGGTTTTTTTCCACACAAAGGACTCCTAGGAACAGAGAGACTGAAAGACAGACTCTCAGGTGAGTGGCTTACTTGGGGAAGGGGAGAGGGGGAAGTGAGATGCCTCAGTTTCCTTTAGGGCCACTAGGCTAGAGAAAGGCAAAATGGCTCAGGGACGCCACAGACAAGAGCAAGACTCAGGTGGATGGGCCCTCAGACTCAATGGTACTTGTCAGCCTGGGACTTCTTGCTAACTGGGCATGGCATGGAGTGAGGGCAAGTAACTCAGGTACCTCCCATTCCTTTGAGCTTCAGATGGCAGCACCTGCCAGGGTCCCAGGGGAGGCTCACCAGTATTTTGAACTGGACTGACCCATGTTGATTCCTGGGAGACTCTGGATATTCTAGTGGTAGCCATCTCTGATAGACTCTCCCTCTGTGGTCCTGGATTCTTGAATTTTTTAGGTGTGCATTGTCCATAGGAGTTGCCTACTTGGCCATAGCCTCCTTGTGTGTTGGGACCTGGGGTTACTGCATATCTGGGCTGGGCAATCTGTCCTTCTGTCAAATGAGCAGACTAGAGAAGAATGATCTGGAGACGAGGAGGAAGGATGCAGAGCTAGTCCCTCTACACAGTGGAGCATACAGTCTTCACTATGGCCCACACCATGCCATGTTGTCAGGGACTGAGTCATAGTTATCCCTGTGTCCCCTCCAGGGTAATGGCAGTGTCTGGCACATAGTGGATGGAGGTGCCTGGTAAATAGGGAGGGTGAGGCATGTGGGTCATGCCGTTTTGGTCAAAAACTGGTGAACACTCATTGTGGTGTGGGCAGGTGTGCTCATAGATCACCCATCATGAAATGGGCAAAGGTGTTGAAAGAGTCTTCAAAAAAAAAAAAAAATCCACCGAAGCCGAACACAGCCTCTCACAACAACACCAGCTGGTACACTGATACAGATGGGTTCCTAGAGCACGCACCCAGTAGGGGAAGTCTGTACTACAAGGGGCCTGCCCTCCAGAAGATGATTCCATTTGGGGGGGTTGCCCCTTGTACAAAAATAATAAAAATCTAAATAACAATCACCAGCAGTGGAGTCAGGATGGTCTGGATAGATTGCTTTTGCAGTACTTAGAGGGAGGGTGGGGAGGAGGAGGGGGTGTGTTCCTGGTTTAGCTCAGCCCAGGCCAGCACTCAAAGCTGGCAGTATCTCCCACATCCCATTGGATTGTTGGGGCTCAGGCTCAGAGCTGGGCCAGGTTTTGGGATGCAAATATTGAGCTGGCCACTAGGGGTCGACAGAGATCGAGGAATAGGGAGACTAAGAGGGCCAGATTTCCTTGGGGACTCTACCCCTTTGATTCAGCAACCTGCCCAATGCCTCATTTATTCACCTTTGAAATCCCACCTCCTCCCTCCCGTGCCTTTAGAGCCCTAATCCCCTAATTCAGATGCCCTCAGAGCTTTCTGCCTTCCCCATTCTGGCCCAGGACACTTATCCAAGGAGGAAAATTCCCTTGCTCTCCACACCCCTTTCCCCACCCCTTGTGGCTGAGGCCAGGGAAGTCAGCAGTTCTGCTTTGTGTCGTGGAAGGGGACTGGGAAGGAAAAGCAAGCCAGGCCAAGAAGACTTCTATTTCTCCAGTGGGGCTGGTTTCCTCCTGAGGAATATGCTGGGTGGTTTGTCAATTGAAGCCTCACCCCAACCTTGGCTTGGGCAGCCGTGGGGAGGTGGAGGTCTGGCGGGGATAGGATTGCGGGAAGTTTCAGGGGGAGACTAGAGGAAAGGCTTAGAAAGAAACTGGGCCTTCATTGGGAGGTACCAGAACCCAGGCACTGGAGCTTTCCTTACTGAGGGTGAGAAGGATTCTTCAAACCACGGTGGACTAAGTGGTGAGCAGCCCAGGGAGGTTTCCACAGCAGTGATCCTGGCTGGGTTAGTTCAGGGGCAGCTGGAGAGTGGTGGGCCCAAGCGCCATGCATCTGCTATGGTTATCTGGCCAGCTGAGTCCAGTTCCCAGGAGGCCCAAGTTTATCATTCGAGAAAACCCAGAGCCTGGTTCTTTAGCTTTCCCGATAGGGTGGAGCTAGCTCATAGGCTAGTGAGGGTCAGAACTAGCAGGGATGCAGAGATGAGAAAGCAGCTGCCCCTTCCCTCTGTTCCTTGGGTTGTCCAAATATTTGCCCTGTTTGGGGTGTTTCTCTAGGGAAATTTAGGAAAATTTATTCCTTGTATTTATAGGGACTGACATGTCCAGACTGTTCACTAGGGAGCCAACAGCTTGAGTAGGCAAAGATGCCATTTCTCCAGCCAGCATCATCCTTCCCTGGGCCTACTGTCCCTGTGAAATGGGGCATTAGAATGGGGTCAGTGACAGGTGGGGACAGCTGCTGCTCCCCTCCCCCAGATTCCTGAGCCCCTGACAGTGATGGATGGCCCAGCCCCTATTTGCACATTCCCCAGGTAACTGGAGTGCGGAGGCAACAGGTGGGCTGGGCTGGAGTGCTGCAAGATTTCCCCCAGCAGGCTGCCCTGTGTTGGGCTGGGGAGCAGAGGCCAGGAGGAACCACCACAGGAAGATGAGCCCAGATCAGTAACATACAGGAGGGCATGGATGTCTGGAAGATAAGGCCTCTAAGGAACCTAGGGTCCCAGCCACCTGTTATGACCCACTGAGCTACACTGTTGCTCTTTGGATGCCCATTCTAGGCTCATTTCAGGACCAGATGGCAGGCCATTTGCATGTATGGGGCCTGGGGGGCTTGGGACAAATTTTGAGGAGTCTAGAGTAGGGTACAGGAGAGGACAAAGGGAGAGGGAGGGAGGGGGCAGGCCCATCTCAGGAAGAGAGGGGCTCCTTGTATCCCTGCTCTCTTCCAGCAAACAGCCTGAGCCAAGCCAGGCTGACACATGGAAGATCAAAGTGATTTCAGTGCAAACGCCCACAAACCAGGCATGAAGCTGGGGCAGGGACCAGACAGGGACTGGGAGTTGAGAGTCTGGTTGAACCTTAAGACTTTGGGACAACCCCTTCTTCCCCAGCCACTGGGACTTGTCCTGGCTGCAGTAAAACGAGCCTTGCAGGGTGTATCCCCTAGGGCTGGATCTGACCTAGCCCTGGGGTGTGGCGCAGCCAGGATCAGGGAGAAGGAAGAGTGGGAGGGCTCTGGCCCCACCCTGAGCTTGCCCTGGGCCTGACCCAGAGATAGAATGAGTTGGAAAAAAGCAAGTATTTGTGGGGAAGGCGGGAACAGTCTGGGCCAATGCAGACCCCAGCCCGTCTGAGCTGAGGGGGGTGGTGGGGGCAGAGGGAAGAACAGGAGACAAGAGAGTATTGGGAATAAGCCAGCTTCGAGAAAGAGGGCATTGCAGGCCAAGGTTGGCAGGGCAGGGGATGCAGCCAGATTGAACCTAGAGCCCGTTTTCTCATTTCTGCAACAGGCCTATCAATACCAACCTCAGGGCTGCTGTGAGAATTAAACGAGGACAATAGAGCACCCAAGGCGATATTACAGCACCTGCTACAATGGCTGGTATATAGTAGGTGTTCAAGAAACGGAAGCCTCCCTCTTCCTGTAGGGAGTGGCTGTGTGTACCTGTGAGGAGGGTGCAGGCAGAGGCAGTGGCTCTTTGGGGGGACAGGCAGGAGGCCTGGGGCAGGCTGGAGGTGACTGTAACTAGGAGACAGGGCTGTTGGCCTTGCAGGCTGGGCTCTCTGCTCTCTGACCCTTCAGTGTGCAGTGCCCAGCACTTGGCATACACTTCTTGCCAGGGCCCTAGGATATCAGCATAGAGTCAGGAGTGGAGGCTCATGACATATAGCCAAAAGGCCCAGGTTTGAGTCCTGAGTTTCCCACTGCTTGGCTGTGTAATCTTAGGTGAGTTAGTTCACTCCTCATCAGAGTGCTAGGCAGGCAATGAGAGGTCAAGGCCAAAGGCCCCAGAAATCAAGGGTGTGTATGTATGTTCATGCATGTGCGTGTGACAAGGACAAAAGAAAATGTGCATTTTATGATGGCAGGAACCAGGCCTGCTATCTGGTGCGGCGTGAGTGGGTATGTGAGAAAGACCGAGAGTTCATGTATGAACGTGGATGTGTGTAAGAACACCAGAGGGCCTAAAAAATGTGCACATGGCCCACAAAGCATGTGTGAATGGGTGAGAATGTGTGTAACTGGGAAGGAGCGTGTCTCTGTGGGACGCTCTGTGGAGGAATAATAGTTTCCATTTAGTAACTGCTGTGGTGGGCCAGGCATGAAGCTAAGCCCTTTACGTGCATTATCTCATTCACCCCTCACCACAGCCCTGTGAAGGAGGCATGAGCTCCAGGTTACAAGTGATTAACGAAAGCACACAGAGGTGAAGTGAAATCTGTGGCTCAGAAGTTTATACCCCCTGCATCCCACAGGTGTGGGAAGCTGAGCTGAGGGCATGGTGCCTGAGACCGCCCGTGGTGGCCAGTTGTTCTGGATCCCTGGGCTCATGGGCCCCGATGTACTGATTTCTGACTGTTTGGAGCTCCTCCAAGGGGAGGCTCGGTAGGGTTCCTCTGCGGGTCACAGGGCAGGCCCGGCTCAGAGGCTGGCACAGGCTCAGTGCTCAGGAAACACTGGAGAACTTGAAAGCCGAGGGACCGTGGGCTTGGACAAGAGAAGGCCCACCTTCCACATAGATCCTGACTTCCTCTTGGGTTCCTTTGGGGAGTAATTTTTCCCTACCTCAGGGGCCTGAATCACTACATCAGGCCCTGCTAGGGTGAAGCAGGGGGTGGAAACCCAGAGTCACCAGCCCTGGCCTTGGCAGGGAGTAGTCCCAGCTCTGGTGCTGAGGCCCCCGTAGCTGGGTTCAACAGGTTGAGACAGAAAGTCTGTGCCATGACCAGGGGTGAGCAGTGTGTAGAGCAGGCCTGGACATACAGAGTTCTTTTCTCTTTCCTCTGTTGCCCTCCCCACCCAGGATTAGGCGTTCGCACCCTTGGAAATTGCTTTTGCCTTCTCTGGTTTCCCCAGCCTAGCAGCAGAGCCTCATCTCCCTCATCCCATACCTGGTCTGGGGTTCACCTCCCTCCCAAGGAGCACTCAGAAGGTGAAAAGTGGACTCTGAGTCTGGTTCTGGAGTTCACAGTGGGGATTTTAGCCAGGCCCTTGGGGATGTGGCCAGGGACACAGATGAACTTTCCTAGGCCTAGTAACCTCTTGGAGAACTGTGAGTGAAGGGTAAGGTCCTGACCATACTGAAGGCTGCTGCTTTCTAGGCACGAACCAGCTTTGAACTGGGAATGAGTTAAGTCAGCATGTAAGCCAGAAGGGGCTGGAGAGGTGGCAAGTCAGTATGGTAAAGGGGAATGGGCATGGGCTCTGGAGACAGATAAGCCTGAGTTCAAATCCTGCTCCCACCACCAAGGAGCTACGTGACCTTAGATGAGTCACTTCTCCTCCCTGAGCCTTAGTTTCCCTCTTATGTAAAGTGAGGCTAGTGGAATTTATCTCAAAGGACTGGGAAAGGAAATGCATCTAACAGAGTTCTTGGCACACAGTCAGTACACAGTAAGTGGCAGGCTGTTTTGATGTCCTGCCGTGTACCTGGGAGGATCCTAGTCTCCAAACTGGAGTTTGGTGTGCCCTTGCATCTTGTCCCCCTCTCTCCTTGCTCACTCACCAGTAAGGAGCCCAGCTTGGATCTGAGAGACCCTACACAGCTCCTTCCTTCCTATCTACCCAGATCTCTCTCACTCTGGAGGCCATGTCCTTGAGAGTAGGAGGGGCCCAGCTTCTCCTTTTATATTTTCTGCTAAATGGGGGTCCACTCTACAGCCAAAGAGATCATCAGAGAATACAGTGAGAGACTCAGTAGCTCAGCCTCCTATTTATGTGACACAAAGGCACGAAACTGTATAAATGGTAGAGCACTTCCGTGCCTCAAATGGTTCCTCACTTAGTTATCTCCATAAAGGAAGGGGACTTCTTATCCTTGGCAGTCCCAAACCCAACCCCAAAGCCAGAATTTCCTCCTGTGCTTCCTCTTCTTCTCCATACTGGGGCTCAGTTCTTGCCAAGGTCACTACGTCTGTTCCAGGTCTTGTGTTCAAGCGCGTGTGCCAGGCTTGCGTGTGCCACGCTCCTGCTCAGTGAGAGCAGTTTGTCCCATGCGCCCTCAGTGCTATAAAAGACCAGCAGGGGGAGACATTAGCACGTGAGTGCCTCTGTTAGGGTCCGACCAGGGCAGGCGGGTCGGACCGGGAGGGTCTGAGCTATGGGATGGAGCCAAAGTTTTAAGCAAGGAAGCGAGGAGGGGCGGGGAGAATGGGCCAGGGCTGAGAGACAAAGACCCAGATGGCGGGGCCGGGAGGGGCCGGAGTCCAGAGTCTCGGGACAGGAACGCCCGCTTTTGCTTTTTCAAAAGGCGCCTGCCCTGCGCCCTTTCCTCTTTGCCCTCGAGGTGTCTTCTTTATCGAGGTGCCCTCTTATCCCCTCTGGCCTACCCCAAGGCCTTGCTTGTGCGTGCAGACAGGACAAGACTCTAAATCTGGACTCCTAGGGCTTTCCTCCAAATCAGAAATTCCGAAGGCCTGGTCCCTAGGGGTGAAAAACTCAACTTCCCCCGGGATCCCGTATTCGACTCCTCTGAATCTCCACCACCCAGCGCTAACCGTTTGTAATGTGTCCAGGGCTCTGGGTCCAAGTGCAAGCGGACACTTTATTGCAAGGGCAGAAGGAGGAATGGCCACCGGAGCCTTACGGGAGACTGGCCCGGGAGCCAACAGGCTCTCCTTGCCACGGAACTGAGCACTGAGCAGGACTACAGGGTTCACGAGTGTAAAAAAAGAGAGAGAATGGAAGTACTACTTTCCCGGGATACTTGTAACAGGGCTTGTGTGGCCCAGGTCAGCAGGTCGGAGTGTTGACCAGGCGCTTGGGGAGGAGAAGAGGCCGACAGCTCTAGAGGAGCGCCAACTTCCCACGGGGTGAGCGCTCTGGGAACAGGACTAGGCGGGACCCACCCCTAACCGCATGAGCCGCACACTCAGATTGGTGCCATCGACAGCGCGGCGTCCTTAAGAGCTCCTTGAAGCCCCTCCCCGTTCCTGTTCTGTGGGCGTGGTACGGGGCAAGGACCCCGTAACGGAGCTTGCTATTGGCTAAGAGCAGTAGGATTGGCCTTGCGTTCGCCTGAGCAAGGGAGTAGACAGCTCAGCGGCAGCGGAGGGAGTCTATGCGCGCTGGACAGCAGTGGAAGGTGTGTGAGGCTTGCACCCGCCGCAGACCCTCGGGCGCAATCGCCGGGGAGCTAGGACTCGGCGACCAGGCTGCCTGGCCACCCTGCCAAGGCTTCAGAGGCGTAAACTGATGGGACTGGCTCGTTCGGCCACATCTCCCCGCTCTTCTAAGTGCACTGAGCGGGGCCCACGCTGAAGTAGAAGCTGTCGGGGGGCGCGGAGCCCGGAGTCCCAGTGTGGCCTGGAGGAACGGAACCCGTGTCAGGGCGACCCAGGCGGGAGCCCTAGGACCGCGCTCCAGTTGTAGGGAGACTCCTACTTCTTCCGAGGGGCGCCGATCCCGGGACGGTCGAGGCGTCGGGGTGGCCACCGAGTTCCCAGTGGGAGGACCTCGTCTGGGAAAGGGTGCTCAGTCCCCAACAGTCTCGGGGAGCAGACCAGAATCGGGCGGGAGCACCCGGGGGCGCAGAGCCCCCGTCGCGCCTGGTGCGGCGGAGAGGTCAGGGGAGCAAGCCCTCGCAGGCCGTAGCCCATGCCCGGGTTGGGGGCGGCTGCCCAGTGAGTCCTCCTGGCCGGCCGGGCGGAGAAGAGCGACACCGAAGCCGGCGGGAGGGGAGCACTTCAAGGCCAGCGGTCGCGGAGGATGGGAGCCTGAGCGGCTCGGAGCGCAGCGCGGCACGGGAAGGCGAGGCGAGCTTTGCTAAGGAGGCGCCAGGGGATCACGAACTGCAGCCTGCCCCCAGGAAGATGGCCCGGCCTGGGCAGCGTTGGCTGGGCAAGTGGCTTGTGGCGATGGTCGTGTTGGCGCTGTGCCGGCTTGCCACGCCGCTGGCCAAGAACCTGGAGCCCGTGTCCTGGAGCTCCCTCAATCCCAAGTGAGTAACTTGTCTGCTGTGGTCCCTGGGGGTGGGAGGCACTCTTTCGGGATGAGGCCGCGCGCCCCCGAGTGCGAGTGTGGAGGTGTTCGGAAAAGGAGCGGCGCCCCATTTTGTCTCTGCCTTTTTCGAGCGTGTTTTGCTGCGGGCGGGCGGGGCAGGGTGCGGCGGAGTGGGGTGGGGGCACTTGGCTGGGTTGTGACCCCGCGGTTTGTGGGCCCTCTCCTCGCCACGTCCCAGATCAAGTCGAGATGATCGCGCCAGACGGAGCTGGGAGTCCCGGCGCTCAGGAGCGCACTAGAGAGCTGGGTGGTGGTGGTGGTGAGAAGGCAAGCCCCTTCTGGGGCCCCTGGGAACGTGGTGGTTTTCGCCCAGAGCTTCTCGAGGGGCGAGCTTGACCTGGGCGAGGGATGAGGCCGGAACATAGGTTCCTCGTTTGTTTAGCTGTGAAGGGACCGTGGTGCGGGACCCCGCGCTTGGAGCTGATGGCAGCGCCCCTATATCCATTCCAGCTTCTCCCATTTTCATTTCTCTTTCTTCCCTGTTTGCCTCCCTAGCTTTTCCTTTTGCCGTCTCTTCTAGCCCCCCTTTTCTCTCTGCCGGGCCTTGGAAGGGCGGGCGCCGCTTCCAGGCTCACAAAGGCGGCGGGTGGAGAGGGGCGGAGTGGAAGAGGGGTTTGCGGGTGTGTGTGTGGGGGGGTGTTCGATCCAGCGCGCCCGTCGGGGGTCCAGTGGAGCCGGTGGCAGAGATTCGAGGGCGCCCGGGAGGAGAGTGCAGCTCAGCCTGGGAAGGAGGTGGGTGGGCAGTGAAGGGTTTGAAGGATTCCTGCCCAGGCGGTCCATTGGCCCTCATCCTGTGTCTCTCAGATTGGGAAGCTTTGCGTAGTTTTCCCCAAGGGGTTGGGGAGGCAGCTATGTAGAGGAGATCCTTTCTTTTTTCCCTCCTCCTTCCCCTTCACAATCACTCCCCCCCCCACACACACACCAGCAATACACACCCTTCAGGGCGGTGGCTCACTGGTTTCTGGGCTGTTAATGGGGAGTCGATGGGGCTGTGTGGTGACCTCTGGACCTCTTTCCCTTTTGGCATCCAGGACTCAGGTTGGAACCGAGGTTTAAAATTGCTCTTCCTTCCTGTTTTCTTGAGGTCCCCGCAGTGTGCAGATATTGTCTACTTAATGGGAAAGTGGGGGCCTTGGCCTGTCCTGTCTGTGCTCTTCCATTCCTGTATCTGAAATCTTTTCCTGTCCACTCTCCTGGGCTCCCCACTAACTTGTCGGGCTCCTGCCTGCTTCAGCCTGTTAGGTCCTAGAGACGTGCCCCTCTCGGCCCTGGAGTGGGAGAAGGCAGCCTCTTTAGTTCTCTTCTCCTTGGGTTAAGGTAGAGTCCTATTTACTGGTTGGTGGGGTAGCTAAACCAGGGTCAAGGGAGGGGGTTCTGTTTTGGTATAAGAAAGGGATTAACAAGACTTTCTCCCCTACCCGAAGCCAAATTGGGCACAGCACTCTCCTAACAGTAGGGATTCAAAATGATCTGGGGAGCCCTGGGCCTCTGAGCCGGGGCGGAAGGGTTGTGAAGTGCCCAGTTCTCCTCTGTAAGGGCGGAGGCTGTAAATGCTCCCTCTTGAGCTGGGAGAGCTGAAAGCCGCCTGGGGTAGCCCATCATAGGGGCTCATGGGAGTGACCTAATTGCTCTCTCGGGTCTCTAACCAGAGATAGCAGGCGGCTCCACAGCTGGAAGGGAGCCCTCCTGCAGAGTTGGGGGGGTGGAGCTGGGAGAAACAAGATCTCTCTGAGCTTCCTCCTTTTTGTGTTTTGAGCCTTTAAGTGCCCTGGACTGGTTTACAGGTTTTTGAGGTCTGACACCACTGTACCCACTTCAAGCCGAGTGCAGGCATCCTGTGGGGTGGGGGTGATGGCTGAGGACTCAGTTGGACCTGCACGAATTCCATCCTATAATTGAGCAGATTCTGGGAATGGTTGTGGACTGGTCCTGTATCCCTGGCGCTGCACCCCGCCCCCCCCCACCCCCGTGCCCCATTCCATCTCAGGGGTCTGGAATGCAGCCATCATTTGGGGGGAGCAAGAAGACAAGGAGGGAGGCACTGCCCTGCACTCGCCTGGAGCTCTGGGGGCTGCCTCTGCCACCGCGCCCAACCTTCAGGCTGCCACAACCTTTCAAATAAACAGTCTCACTCTGATGCTCTGTCCGTGTCCCTCTGTGCCTCTGGCCTGAGTTCTCCCTCTGGGGTCCGTGTCAGTTGGCCCTCTCTGCCCTCTGGTCTGCGCTCACCTCCCCTCTCTAGCCAGTCTCGCCAGCTCTCCCTCTTTCTCATACTCCCTCTCACTCTTAGTCACTCTCTGCCTCTTTTTCTCAAGTCCTTTTGTTTCTCGCACATGCCCGTGCTCTCCCTCACAGGCTCATTTTCTCTCTTCCCTCCCCTCTTCCTCCCGGCTTTTGGTCTGTCTCCTCGGCCCTGTCAGGAGCTGGCAACCACCCTCCCCAAAGTCTCCCAGCACTTATAAAACCTGCTTAATTGCTTCCTCGTTGGGAAAAAAAATCAAAATAAAGAAGCGGTGAGGCTAGAGGTATGTTTCCAGGTTCCGGGGCGCACCAGAGACCTGACCAGCAGAGGGGAGCGGGAAGGGCAGACTCAAGACTTGCAGTCCCTTTCCCACATTGGCACTGGGGCCTCCCAGTGTGGTAAACCCTGGGTGGCAAGAGCTTCTGCCTCGATGGCCCCTCTTGTCAGCTTTGTCCAATGGGCACAGCATGAGGAGGTGGGTTTGGTCCCACTAGATATTGGGGAGAACCAGAGTGTGTGCCTGTACGTGGGTGGGGGACTGTTATGGAAGGTCCCAGGGCGGTCCCCCTCCCCCAGCCTCTTCCCCTGAGAGCTTGGGGGCAGCCGGCAAACCTCACACTTGAGTCCTCAGCCAAGTCCAGCTGCTGCAGTTCAGTCTCTCAGTCCCGTTCTGACCCCTTCTTGCCCCCCACTCAGGTTCCCCTACCTCCAGGGAGTGGGAATGTGCCTGAGATCACATTACACCTTCTCTACAAGGGGGTGGGGGTTCAGCTTGGCGTCCAGGACCCTTGACTCCATCTAACATGGGTGGGGGCAGCTGCAGACCCCAACCCAGGCTTGCCTGCACTAAGCCAAAGTGTTGTCCCCAGCCCCCTCACAGCTGTTCCAGCTCACAGTCCTGGGGAGGCCAGCTTATGAGGCCCCTTTCCGGGGCGGCTAGGGACCTGACCTCCTCTACTCTGTGGTTGATTGGCCACAGGTGGGGGCCTGAGAGCGATGGGAACCCAGCAGCTCATTGAGTTCCCTGTTCCTCTTTCTCCCCACCTCCACCCCATGCAGCCAGGCCAGGGCCAGAAGGGCCTGTGAGGCTGGGAGCTGAATCAAGGGTTCCCTTTCTCCCCTCAGGCTCTCCACTGCCTCACCAGCTCAGTGGGTGATGATGGGCGGACCCTGGATACTACTGTGCCTTGTGGTTTTATCTGGGTTTGGGACTATAGTAATGGTGGGCCAGCCAGGAGGCTGCTGGTTGCCAGGAGAATGCCAGGTTTGGGGGGAGGGAGGGCCCACCCTATGATTATTAGGGAAGCTGAGGTGGGGGATGCTCACCAGCTACATTTGGGGTTCCTTGCCCCCATGCCCCACAGCAGTCTCTTCTGGGTGTGTTGGTATGGCAGTCGTTTTGGGTGGGGGTGCTAGCAGCCAGCACTGTAAGCTTCTTCTAAATAGCACTGTACTTGGTATGCTGAGAGACAGCGCCTTGCTACTCACAAGCATCCTCATATGTGAGCTCATCGGATGTTCCAAACAGCCCTGGGAAGTTGGAATCACCCCCATTTCCCAGATGAGGAGGCATACACCCAGAAAAGGGAAATGACTTGTCTGCTACAGTCACTCAGCCCGTAGGGGTAGAACTGTGCTGTGTGCCCTTCTGTCCACGCCATTCTGCTGCCTTGGACTCTAGGAGAGATGGGAATTCAAGGTGGAGTTTAGAAAGAGGTGCGGGCTCCCTGCCCCTGGGTTCCCCTGTCACCTCACAGGTGTGTGTGCATCTGTCCTTGTGACTCAGGCCCTGCCTGCGTGGGATGAGCAGTGCTCTGACTTCCTCGTTTGATTTTGCTGGGCCTACCTCTGAAGATAGCCTGCTCCGTTGACCTGAACCAGAGGCAGCCAACTTGCTCCCTGGCACCTTCCCTCCTGAGCTCTGAACAGCACCTTTGCTTCCTCTCTGGGCCAGGAATCTTCCTCTCAGGGACCCCACAGAAAGCAGACACTGAGGAAGGGAGGGTTAAGTCTCTAGTGGACCCTATAGCATTGGTCAGGTGGGGCAGACAGGAGGGCATAGTCCAGCGTGGGTGGGGAGGGTGACTTCCTGTGGGACTCTCCTGGCTTCCCTGCCTCCAACAGTGCTGTGTGTGTGTGTGTGTGTGTGTGTGTGTGTGTGTGTGTGTGTGTGTGCCAGGACCCAGCTGCTGTTCCTGCCCACCCACGCCTGGGCGGGCACTGCTGGGACACGCCAGGCCTGCTTCAGCCGCCTCAGGGGCTGGGTGGAGCTGGGGGAGTGAAAGAGGAGCCTTTAATTTGGGGGCTCCCCACCCTTGCTGGGATGAGAGCAGACTTGAGCTCTGGCTTGGGGTCTGTCCTCCACTGGTTCTGTCATGCTGGGGGGTGGGGTGGGATGCAGGTATGGTGGTGCTGGGGTTACCTAGTCAAGGCTGTGGCTAGAGTCTTCTACCAGCCTTGGACTAGCATGGCCTGGGACCAGGCTCTGTCTTCGGCCACTGTCTGACCACAGGTTCTAAGAGCCTGAGGTAAGGATGAGGAGAAAGGAAGTGTAGATCTGGTCAGACACAGGCAGCTTTCTGGGTACCACCCCACACTGTAAACTCTCCCTACTGGACATTGTACCTGTATGGGCTAACAGGCACTCAGCTGGACAAAAGAAGCAGGGGGCAGTTGGCCCCTGACCAGTCCAGGGCCTTGGAGGCTACCGCCCAGACCCTTCAGGCTTCTTCTATTCCAGGATTCCTTTTTCTGAGCTCAGTAGGAAGGCTGTGAAAGAGGCTCGGACTAGGATGCAGGGGAGAAGGCAGGCACCAAAGCAGGAGCTGGACTGCTCAGGCTGCCTTTCCTAAGTCCTTTTACTCCCTGGGGTGGCTTGCTGGGGTCCTGGGGCTATCAGATGCTAAGAGGGGAAGGCCTCAGGGGTAACCATGACGACGTGCTTCAGGCTTCCTGCTGGGCCATGTCAATCCCCTTAGTTTCCAGAAAAGGGCATTGTCTGGGGGTGGCCCCAGGCAGGGAAGCTTGACTTGATAATGGGCGCAGTAGTGGCTTTTGAAAAGTGGAGGAGAGAGAGTTTAACTTGAGGACAATCTCTTCCTCCTCTTCTTCTGCCCCTACTCCTAACTTGGTGAGTATGAGATGAGACCTGCAGGGTCCCCCTGTACAATATGACTAGTGCTGTGCTTGGCTTCATGGCCTCACTCTCTCATTGGTTACACAGGCAGGCCTAATGGCCCCTTGCCCCTTTCTTGGGCTTCTCTCATAGGGCAAAAAGCAATTTTTTCCAGTGATGGGGAAGGTGCTGATAAGGCACGATGATGGGGGTCAGAGTCAGGGAACACAAGTCTCCTCTCCCTTCTGCACTTGAGAGGAAGGTAAGTTTCCCTCCGCCAGCTGCTATGCAAATGCACTGATGAATATTTATGAACTCTGCTCACTGAGGTTGAAGAGAGGCTGAGGGGTGTCGGGGGCAATAGTCCTGTTTTCTCCCCTCACCTCCACCTACCACGGAGACATCTGTTCCCCCCATGTCTTGGGTTCCAGGTAACCCTGAGTAGCTGGAAGCCTTGTTTTCCAGATCCAGGGCTCCACATCCTCAGTGGGGATGGGAGACTGCTCAGGGCAGACAGGACGGACACCCTGGTGAGTAAGCCAGGACCAGGTGGTTAGAAAGCTGAGCTCGCCTGTACTCCTTTGCATGCCCTCTGTGTTCCTGCTGTGACCTCCAGGGAGGGTCTTGTTGAGGTGCAGCTATGCAAACTGTTCTTAGACTCCCTAGGGGTGAACATCCTGGGTGAATTTTGTCCCCTTGGGTTCCTCTGTGAGTGCCTCCCTTCCATGGAAACATTCATCTGATCACTCATACCTTTGCATGGGGAGCCTGGACTCGGTGGGTCTCGAAGCGTCCTCTTGGCTCTAAGGTGTTAGAAGCTGTCTAACCCTGCTGTCTGGATAGAAGCAGTATGAGGGTTGGAAAGTGAAAAATACCTTGGGAATTATAGGGGCTTTGGTGAAACTTCTTTGCTCTTTATGGTGCACAGGGTGGGGATGTTCCCTCTAAAATGTTTATGTATACCCCCATCCCATGCCTGCTCCCTTTCTGGTCCTCTGGGGTGCAGCACAGTTAGGTACCAAGGGGGAGACCTCATTGTGGCTCTTACCATCCCACACAGCAAGATGGCAGGCCCCGGCTTGGTGGAGCCTCACTCAGCAGGAAGCGAGAGCTGCCACTCTTCATCTGCTTGGCCTAGTTGCCCTACTCTGCTCCTTGGCTGTCAGTTCTCTTTTTTGGGTAAGGACACTGAGCTCCCTGTTGGCCCGCGTACCTTGAAGTCTCCACTGTGGAACGTGTAACCTGAGGAAGTGGAACTACGCTCTTCCACTGTTGGCTTCATTCTCATGAAGTACTGCCTCCAGCCCTTCATTGTCCTTCCCGCTAGAAGGTCTGTCCCCAGGGAAAATGAAGCCCACAGTGTGTCTTGTGACCCTCAGAGCCTGCCTCACGCTGAGCTTCTCCACCTTTTCTTCTACCAGTCACTGACGTGGGTTTTGTGTCCCAGCCAGTGCTGTTCACTCTTTTTTAATTAATCAATCATCTGTTTATTTTTACTTTTTTGTTGACTGTGTCAGGGTGACATTAGTTGCAGATGTGCAATCCAGTAATACATCATCCGTATGTCGTATTGTGAGTTCACCCTCCCCCCAAATCAATGCTATTCACTCTTGCTGTGCGTTGTCTTCTTATTCATCACCCAGGACCCCCTTTCTTCCTGCTCTTTCTGTAGACCCATCTCTGACATCGTGTTCCTTCCACTCTCTGCCTCCAGCCCTTGCTGTTTGAACTACTCTCCCCACACATAAGCTACAGATAGTCTGGCGCTGTCTATAGCTATAGTGTTGGCCATTTACTTTTCTGACCCACACTAGGCAGTAAAGTCCTTGAAGATGGGGCCACATATTTTCTTCTTATCCACCCCACCTAAGAAACAAGACTGGCGTCAGTCCCTAGCTGCCTGCCTCTTGCAGTCAAACATGTTGAGGGCCTACTGTTTGCTAGGTGCTCTGTGTATGCCATTGCACCTGTCCTCTACACCCCTAGGGAGGAGTGCTCTTTCCTCCAGCAATTTATGAGGGAGGAAACAGAAGCTCAGGGAGAACCAGCAGCACATTCAAGGTTACAGAACTAGTAAGGGTCTTGTCTGTCTGTTTCCAAAGTCTGTCTTCTTTCTCTTATACAGTACTGCCTAGCTCCCAGCTCCAGCTCGACCAGGCTCAGAGGTGGCCAAGAGAGCACTACGTTTTTACTATGTGCCCGGGCAAAGGCCGAGGGAAGTGAATGGATGGCCCTGGGCAGCTGCCCTGCCGCTGCTATTCCGCAGCGCCTGGCTTTCTGAGTAGAAGACAAACCCAGATCAGATGGCATTTGCCCATCTCTCAGGATCTGGAGCAGAGGCAGTGTGGAGGTTGGGGGATGAGAACACAGATGAGGGAGGTTCCCGGGGCCCTATGTTATGTGATCTATTATCTCTGCTTCGGCCCCTTCTTCTGTCCTTAGGAGTGATAGTGGTTAAATTTGGGGATTCAGGCTCTTGCATGCTGGGGTGAGATGTGTCCAGATAGGACACCGGGCAGTGTGAGTGGGGAGTGGGCAGATCTGTATGGAGCAGCACCCAGCCAGAGACCGTGCCTATTACCCCTGGGCTCCAGGAGATGCCTGTTTCTATCTTCTCATCATGCCCAAGATTAGCAAGGCAGGGGGAGAAGGTGTGGGTCTCAGGCAGGTTGAGCTCCCCTGGCCATTGGCTGGGAGCAGTGGCTAAGGCATGTGTGGGCTTGTGTGTGTGTGCATGCGCATATGCACATGTGTGCAGAGGAGGTGCTAGCAGTGGCTGTGAAGGAATGTGAGTGTGATGGCAGTGGGAGGAGGATTGGGCTGCCACCTCCAGGCAGCATAGGCCTGACACCTTGGTACCCAGCCCATCGGCCACGTCAACCCCCTGCGGAAATGCCACATTAGGACAAAGGGCTCCCCCAGCTAGGCAGTGCCCCACCCTGCCAAGCAGTCAAAGCCTGGCAGCCTTGCCCATGGGCCACCCCCTCCACACCCTGCTGGCAGTGTGGTTCTCTCTCCCCACCCCCAGCCCAAGCATGGAGGAAAGGCAGAATTCCTGTTTCGCCATTTTCACTCAGGAGGCCTAGCCTGGCCCACATTGTCTGCTCCTCTGGCTCAGGAGATAGCCCAAAAACCCCGACCCTGAGGCTGACCCCCTCTTCCCTTCTGGGCAGGTTCCTGAGTGGGAAGGGCCTGGTGATCTACCCAAAGATTGGAGACAAGCTGGACATCATTTGTCCCCGAGCAGAAGCAGGGCGGCCCTACGAGTACTACAAGCTATACCTGGTTCGGCCTGAGCAGGCGGCTGCCTGCAGCACCGTGCTTGACCCCAATGTGCTGGTCACCTGCAATCGGCCAGAGAAGGAAATCCGCTTCACCATCAAGTTCCAGGAGTTCAGCCCCAACTACATGGGCCTGGAGTTTAAGAAGCACCATGATTACTACATTACCTGTGAGTCCCTGCTCATCGTGGGGTTCTGTCCTATCCTGTAGCAGTGGCGGCTTCTAAGTAGTACAGTGAGACTGCCTACAGTTAGGGCCCTGTCTGATCTGGTCCGCTTTGAAGATGGGAATGTGCCCCTCCCAGCCTGGCCTTGGAATTCTGGCCCAATATTCACCAAGGGCCTACTGCCAGCTCGCCTTGGCTCTCGGAGTTAAGTGGGAGAGGACTCCAATTTGTGGTACTCTCTCTCTCTCTTATTTTCTTTGCCCACCTAAGATCTAATCTTAGGAATAGCAGAGTTGGCAGAGCCGTTTGCGATCAGCCAGCTATTCGGCCTGTCTCTTCATGGGAAACTGCCACCCCAAGAAGGGAAGGGACTTCTTGCCCTAGATCACACAGGGAGTTAGGGATAGGATTGGGACTCCAACCCAGTTCTCCTGATCCCAAATCTGAGAGTCCTTCCTGTCTTTATAGAAGCCTCCCTCAAGATGCCAGTTCTCATTGTTTTGCGTCTGAGCAACATTGCCCAATGAGAAGACACACTGTAGTGTCCACTGAGAAAGAATGGCCAGGGCCTGGTTATGACCAGTGCCCTTGGGGATGGGCTAGTTCCTGGCAAGGCTGGGCATGGCTGGCTGCTCAGTTCCTGTGGGCTAGAGAAGTAGAAAGGGTAATAGGTAGGTGGGGGCTGCTTGCCACCCTCTCTGCCTCCCAGTTCTGTCCTGATGTAGGCTAAGGCAGCACTAGGGTTTCTGGGTAATACTGGCATGCCTGTCTCTCCCCCTGATGGTGCTGGCCTCTTGTTGCAGCTACATCCAATGGGAGCCTGGAGGGACTGGAGAACCGGGAGGGAGGTGTGTGCCGCACGCGCACCATGAAGATCGTCATGAAGGTCGGGCAAGGTGAGTGCCTGGTGTGAGGGCCCCTGCTTAGGCCTTTGCAGCAGATGTACCTGACTGGGTGTAGGTGTGTTGGAAGTAGGGGAGGGGCAATAGAGTTAGAGTAGCTGTCATCTGGTATGCAGGCCATACTTGGCTCATCTGGGATGACTGAGGTCCCCACGCTGATGGGGTCTCTTCCTCTTACTTGTCTGGTCCCTTCCTACAGACCCCAATGCTGTGACACCTGAGCAGCTGACTACTAGCCGGCCCAGCAACGAGGCAGACAACACTATCAACATGGCCACGCAGGCCCCTGGTGGTCGGAGCTCCCTGGGTGACTCTGACGGCAAGCATGGTGAGTACACGGGGGTCTTTTGGAGCACAGATCCGTTGCCCACTGCCCTTTCAGGCCCTGTCTCTGAAGAAAAGCAGGAAGGGGCCCAGCCTGAAATCAGCCATGTGCCCCTGACTGTTCCTCCCCTCTTTTCCCTCCCTCAGAGACTGTGAACCAGGAGGACAAGAGTGGCTCAGTGGGGAGTGGAGGCAGCAGTGGGGACCCCGACAGCTTCTTCAACTCCAAGGTGGCACTGTTTGCGGCCGTGGGTGCCGGCTGTGTCATCTTCCTGCTCATCATCATCTTCCTGACGGTTCTGCTACTAAAGCTGCGCAAGCGGCACCGCAAGCACACGCAGCAGCGGGCGCCTGCCCTCTCGCTCAGCACCCTGGCCAGTCCCAAGGGGGGCAGTGGCACGGCGGGCACTGAGCCCAGCGACATCATCATCCCCTTACGGACTACAGAGAACAACTACTGTCCCCACTATGAGAAGGTGAGTGGGGACTACGGGCACCCTGTCTACATCGTCCAGGAGATGCCGCCCCAGAGCCCAGCGAACATCTACTACAAGGTCTGAGAGCCCGGCGCGGCCTCGGGCCCTGAGGGACAGTCGGCTGGGACTGCACCTTTCCTTTCTCCCCACGCCCTTCCCCTTGCCAGCTGTGCCCACCTTTGTATTTAGTTTTGTAGTTTCTTGGCTTTTATAATCCCCCTTTTGCCCTGCCCCTGGGCTTCGGAGGGGGTGCTTGTGCCCCCAGCCCCCATGCTCTTGTGCCTTCCCCCTCTGGCCAGGCCTCTGGGCCCTGTGGGGGCGCCCCTTCTTGGAGGGCAGGGTTGGACGCTGATGGACAGCAGGCAGGGGGATGCCCCTGGCCCTGTCTCCCTCGCCCCCTTTTCCCCTTCCCAGGACTGCTTGTCCGCTATCATCAGTGTTTTTAATGTTTTTGTGTTCAATTTTTAGCTGTCAACTCATTTTCATCTGTTTTTTTTTTTTTTTGGAAGAAAAGTGGAAAAGGCAGCCCCTCCCCAGGCTTTCTGAGCCTGGCTCAGCCCACTCTAAGGGGCTGGGGGCAGGAAGCATAGGATGGCATTTCTTTTATAAACCCCTTGTTATGGGGGCGGGAGAGACAAGCCAGGGCTGCTCTTGCCCCTGAGCGAAGATGACAGTACCATTGGGCAAGGTGTCTCACCCTCCCCTTCCGACCCTTCTGCTACAAAGCTGATCTTGGCAATGGGGTAGTGGCTGCCACCCTTCCACCAAAAAAAAATTCCTTCCTTGTGGGATTCTTGGGCATCTCCTGCCTCCCTCACTCTCACGGTAATTAACGTCTTAATTGGCTGTTGCCTGGGGAACAGGAGAGCTGCTGCAGGCAGATGACCTCATGGGGGTGGAGGGAGGTGAGGTGCCCAGGTGGCTATTTGCCCTGCAGAGCTGGGAGTTCTCCCTTTTCCTCCTTCCTCCCGCCCTGTTCTCTCCTTACCTTTGGCCCCCTTTGGCCCCTTTGGCCCAGTGGGGAGACAGAGGCCCAGGGCAGAGACCTAAGCGGGTATAAGGCCAGGTGGCCTGCTCCTTTTCTGGGCTCTAGCACAGGTGGGTGCTCCCCCAACCCAGCTCTCATTGGCCCCGCAATCTTGCGCTGGGGCCTGGAAATAGGAAGAGGCAACCCAGGGCTGGGCCAGCACGCCGTGCACTTTGACCCCGGCTCCTTGCCAGCACGGCTGCTAACAGACTGCCACTTGAGTGCGCCTTGCAGGCGCTCCAGAGTGTCCATGGAAGGAGCTGGGCCTTACACCATCCACCTCCACACTGCCTCCTGGCCAGCTGCCTTCTCCGGTGCCAGGTGGGAGAGAGAGGGAGCAGAACAGCCAGCCCCTTCCAGGTGGCAGTCAGAAGGGTTTTTTGTTTTTGTTTCTGTTGGCATTTGTGTAAATACTAGTCTTTTTTGGAAAAAAATAATGTAAAGATGTTTTGTATAAACTCTGAATTATTTTCTTGTTGCTTTTTTCTTAGAAAAAATGAGAACTAAAAAAAATTAACCACATGGAGAAATGGGTGTAAAATGGTGTCGTGATGTTGGGGAATGAAGTGTGAGAGTATGAGTGAGTATGCGAGAGGAGGGAGAGGGAGAGAGAGAGAGAGAGAGAGAGAGAGAGAGAGAGAGAGAGAGAGGGAGAGAGATTGAGATTGAGAGATTTTTCTGTGTCCAAAACGGAAAATGGGAAGAGGGCGGCTGTCCCAGTGGAGCAAGGTGTTTCAGCTGTTCTGTGACGCACCCTGCTCTGCTGCCGAGTTTCTTTGTCCTCTTATTCTTCTGGAGCCTCCGATCACTTCCCCCCTCCGTCCTGTCACCTCTGTGGCATAGGGTTAGGGTTATCTGCCCAGTTGGGCACTAGGCTCAACTGGAGAGGGTGGGTGGGGGAGGGGTTGTTCCCATGGGGACCTGGGTGTGTCCACAAGTACTGCCACCACCTGGCTGGGACTAGATCTGGGACCTACTGGCAGGCCCAGCCCTGCCCTGCCTCAGAGCTCCTGGAGGTAGATAGAAATAACTTCCCAAGAGCTGGTTCTCAGCTGTAGCCCACTGGGTCCTGGGATTGCTTCAGTCTGCCCAGTTCACTTGTCAGCCAGAAGAATCTTCTATCTCCTGTCTTCAGAGCTGGGCCACACTGGAACCCTCACCATGGCATACTTGGGGGCTTCTGACGGGCAGCCCTGAGTGCTGGGTCTACCTCCCACAGGCTGGAGGTCTGACAGTGTGTTGAGGGCCCTGAAGAGAGTTTGGCCGCAGTTGCAAGGCAGAGACCCCAACTGGCAGGGCCTAGGCCTTCCCACTCCAGCCTGGAGCAGCCTGTAGGTCTTGTGGTGGTGGCGGTGAAGGGGGAGATTCCTGGTGGAGATGGCTAAGACAGATGTCAGGAGAGGAACACAAGTGAGATCCCAGCAGCTAAAAATGGGTAAGAAGGCAGTGGAGGAAAGGAGGAGGAGGAAGGAAGGGGAGGGTTAGTTCGTGATCCAGAGCAGGAAGCCCCAGTGAACCAGCCAAGGAGCAGGCTGGGCTGCGAGGGAAGTGGGAAGCGCATGGAGAATGAAGGCAGAGAAGAGCCACAGAGCCACAGAGCCACGGGATCTGCAGGGGGAGGGAAGGGAGGCTGCGCTGGAGCAGGGCTGGGCCCGGCTGGGGTGCTCCGGGAGCCAGCTGGGGCAGAGGCTGTTTATTTGGTTTCTCATTAACCAAAGGAAGTGCCTGGATCAGATGGGGCCTCTGTTGCTTGACTGCCTGCCCAGAGTGGGGCCCGGCCTGGGCCGGGGGTCTCCAACCAGGGCTGGTTCAGGCCAGATTGATGACTCTCGCTGAGGTGGAGCCTGACTCGGGTTGCGTGAGCCCTTCCCACACTTCTCTAAGTGTCCTTGGGTGGTCCTCAGCCCCGCTCAAGATACCAGCTGCCCTCACCCTACTGGTGGGTTGGGGGTTGGAGTTCCTGGGGGGCCTCGGAGAGTAGCTGTGGGGATGTGAAGTAAAATCTATGGGAGAGGGCAAAGGAAAGCACAGCACAGTCTCTCCAACAGCCCAGAAGGTTTGTGATAGGCTGTTCCCACTTGGCCTGGCCCAGGTGCCATGGCTGGCACTGGTCTGAGCCGAGCGCCTGTGCCGTGTCGGCCACATACAGTGGTGCTCAGTCACCCTCTGTGGCAAGGTGTCCTTCTCCTGGACAGCACCTGCCACTTGAAGAAAAAATACTTTTACACACATTATGTCACTGACTTTCCCAAACTGCCCCGTGAGGGAGGAAGGGGAGGAATTATTTGCCTCATATTTGAGATAAGGCAACTGAGACCCCACGAGGGACAATAAGTTACCCCCAAACACACATCAAGTGACTGGAAGCACTAGGGTTCAAGGCCAGGCTTCTTAGGACACCCTGAGCAAACAGAGGTTCTTTGAGGGTGATGCTCCTTTGCCCCGCTCACCTACTTCTTGCCTTGTGTTGGGTGAGCCTGAGCCAGGGTGCTCCCTTGGGGATCTTGAAGAACAAGAGCCCTCCTCTCATTCCCTTGCTGTCTGTGTGGGTCAGGGAGGGACCAAGCTTAGCTGGAGCCAGGAGGTGTGAACCTCCTGTGGTAGGGCTCCAGAGCTGCCCCACCCTCGGCTTTCCTTCCTGTCCCAGCTGAGCCCAAGCGCCAGGTGAGTCAGGAATAGAGGATGCTTCCCAGGTGAGGGTGGGGTTACCTGGCTTCCTCCGCAGGCTGAGCCCAGGTCACCAATAAAACCAAGGTGGGTAGGTGCAACCAGGCCTCAGTTTTCCTGAAGGAACAGGCCTTGTGAAGCTGGAAGGCCGGGACTCTTGTGACTTATTGCACTGGTCCACTTAACACTTCCAGGAGGCCTCTATGAGGCACCAGAGATGTGGATGGCCTGGCACCCTCTAGGCAGGGGATGAAGGTAGGCTGAAGAATGCAAGGAGAGACCCACTTCCAACTGGGACCATTCTAGGTAGGGCTCTGACCACCTGGCATCAATCACTCAGAAATCCGGCCCGCCCGCTTGCCTGCCTGGCCTCCTGTCCTGCCCGGGCACGTCACAGTCCCACTGACACCCCAGCTGAGTCAGCCCCAGCCTGCCTGTGGACCCTCCTTGCCCATCTGCTGCTGGCCTCCTGTACAGCTGGCCATTGGATCTGGGGTGGGGGCTGGGGCCCCAGCTGGTGCTTGTTAGGTTGGCTCCCCCTTTGGGAGGCTGCTGAGGGAGAGACCAGCCCCCACCCAAGACAGGGGTCACAGAGCCCAAACTGAAAGTAATTTAAGGGCATGGGGGAGACAGTAATTATAGGTTCTGTTTCCAATGGTTAATTATCCAGCTGGCAAAGAGAAAGGAAAGAGGGAAAGCTGGGGGTGGGGGGAATAAGGAATGTGTGAAGGGATATGGGAGGGCGGGAGAGCTTGCCACGGGCCCTTTGATAGAGGGGAAAGAGCCCCAGGCTGTTGTGCTGTAAGACTGGGGGCTGAGGACCTTTCCCAGCTCTGATATGGCCCTTTTTGACCAGGGGAAGGTGGGTCCCTGCCTCACTGGGCCTCAGTTTCCCTGTCTGCATATGAGGAATGATACTAGATGTATGTCTTCATTTATTCAGCAAATATTTACTAAATACCTGCTCTATGCCAGTCAGTGCTCTGGCCACTGGGGTACAGTGATGAACAGGATAGACAAGGTTCCTGCTCCCACGGACCTCCCATTCTAGAAAGGCCTTTAAGTGCCTGGTTAGCTCTTAAAGGTGCATGCGTGTTGATGCACAGTGGGAATGTGAGAAGCAGAATGGAGGATACACAGATTAAAAACTTGGGTTCTAAAGTTAGCCTTTCATGCATTCATTCATCCAACTTTTAAAAACAAAATTTTAACGCCCGGCACATAGTAAGCACCAATAAATGGTAGCTGTTGCTTCTCTTGTGAGGTGTGGTGTGGGCAGTTTGGTGCTGCAGCTAGTCTTCTTGGGTACCCTTCTTGCTTTGAGAGTAGATCTAAGGCCTGGCTGTTCCTGTCATCACTGACCAAAGCTAGCCTTCTGCTAAATTCCCCGAAATATCTTTATCAGAGGTTATCCTGAGGCTCCAATCACAGCCTGCCTCCCCAGCCTCCATCCCAGGTACCTGGGCCAGGTTGGGCAAAAGTACCCATGATAACTACTTCCTCAAGCCAAAGCCAAAGAGGGAGGTGTGCTGCCTCAGTCCTTGCCTACCACTGTGACCCCCTGGACTAGTCTCTCCCATCCTCCCCAGACACTGTGGGTGAGGAGCTGGCTATGAAGAGAGGAGTGCCTGCCCCTCTCTGACCAGGGCCTCTAGGGAGAGGCTCTGGGGCGGGGCGCAGGGGGACTCCCTTCTTTCCAGGCTCCCAGGAGAAGCCAAGGAGATCCTGGAATCCTCGCTGCAGCAGGGATTCCATGCCGGTTGGATTCTGCTATGCAGAGTCATTGCTGTTTTGTGGGACTTGCTGGTGGCCTCCCTGGCTTCACTCATGTCTGCTCAGTAGAACCTAAAAGGTTAGAGGCCAGGAAATGGTAGAGCTAGGACTTTCCTGAGAGCTCCTTTCCAGACCAAACCCCTCCTGGGGAAACTGAGGCCTAGACATGGGAAGGGACACAGAGGGAGTGCTGGCAGAGCCAGGCCTCAGAGGCCACAGCTGTGTGTCCTTCTTGTACACTGTTGCTTTGTTCTCCCAGAATCCCCAGGAGTTTGTGTGTGTGAGTGAACCAAACAAATGTATATATACACAGTATTTATATTGACAAACTCTGTAAGTTTACACAACGCAATTACCAAAACCATACATTATAACCCTGGGGAAAACACGGTGCCGGGAGGTTTAGGGCTGGCCGGAGCGGTTGAAAATGCACTAACAGTTTGCTCCTCTCCCTGGGGCCCCCTCTCCTGCGCCACCTCCTACAGCTCTTAAGCTGAGTGATCATCAGGCACAATAGCTGCAAGGCTTCCGTAAAAGCCAGATCCACTGGTTAGAGGACCAGACCCAGAATTGGGCATCTCAAGACTGGGTGGGGCATTAAAGGTAGTGTGATTTCTCCTTCTCTGGGAGCCTGGTGTGGCGGGCAGTCCAGCCTCCAGGGCATACCTTCAGGGCTGCCCTCCAACCCCCACTTCCAGGCAGCCAGGCCTTTCTGGCCAGCCTGACAGTTAGCTGTCCTTGCCCTGTCTTCAGCCCCCCTGCACACACTAATAGCCATGGCAGTAACATGCTTTCACATGCAAATTGCTATGGAATTCTCAGCCCCTGCCGGTGCCCCAGCCCCCAAGGCCTCCCCCTGGGCAGATTCAGAGAAGAGAATGGAATCTTTCAAGCTGTTAGGGCGTTTAGAGACCTTCTAGTCCAGCCCCCTGGTTGGATGGATGGGAAAACTGAGGCCCAGAGAAGGGAAGAAGGAACTGCCCACAGTCACACAGAGAGTTCACTGGGACTGGCCCTCACCCAGGTTTTCTGACTTCCAGCCCATTGCCTCTTCAAGCCATCACAGCCTCCCAAGCCCCCTGCCCCCACCCCATATCCCGCTTGTTTACTATGGACTCTGGGATCCCTCCCTCCGGCACAGACACTCATTCCAGGCATCCCTCAGTGGGGCCTGGGAGTGTGGAATCCAGGGAAGAAAAGGCCAGAGGTGTCCATGCCTTAGGGGCATTGCCCAGGGAAGGGGGCCATTCTCCTTTGAAACAGACAACAAGCTGAATTTGCTCACTTCTGTCTGTGCACACCCCCCACCCCATTCCCCTGATCCTGGCCAAACCACTCTGCCCCCCTTCCCCCACAGCAGGCCTGCCAAGCCATGCCAAGCCTTCTTGTGGGCTCTAGTCCCATCACATCTTTCCAGCTTTATGGATCGCCACTCTGCTAGAGTTGGCACCAGCAAAGCCCGGGCCCTGGGAGGCCCCGGGAACCCAGGTTCCAGCTGGGGTATGGAAAAATCTCTCTTCCCTTCAGTTGAGTTGAAAGAAGATTGGAATTTTCTGAAATGAACTTTACAAGGAAATGAAAATAAACACTGAAAGGGAAAAAGACTAGTTTGCAGAGCACAGGTGTCTGCTCCCAGCTCAGCCAAGGTCCTGCCACAGATGGGCCCAAGCAAGACACTTGTGGGTTATCTTTTAGTTTTGCCTCTGAAACAGCTCTTGAGTCTGCCCATTTCTGACAACCCCCAACACCACCACCCTGGTTCAAGCCCCTTTCATCTCTTACCTACACTACGACAACAATCTCCTAACCGGTACCTCTGCTTCCATCCTGTCCCCTCTCTTGCAAAACGGCATCCAAAGTGCTCTTTCCTAAATCCACTTGTGATCTTATCCATCTATATGTGTCTTTCAGATTTGTTAATCATCCCTGAACCCTTCAGCATATCTGTCAGGGCCCTGGGGGATCTGGCTCCTGTCCATCTCTTAAGCTTCTTACCTCTACCCCTCCAGGCCACACTCACAGCACTACAACACAAACCTACCTACTGGCCACTGACCAGGACAGGCACCCTTAAGCCTCTGAGCCTTTCTGTATGCACTTCGACCAGCCAGAAAGTTCCCTTGTGTCTGGCCTGAGAAACTACTCTTGATCCTGCATGGATACTTCTGACCCCCCAAATCCAGGCAAAGTTATTCTCTCAGCTTTCACAGTGCTTCTGCTCACACTATGTGACATGTGTCTGTTTTCCCCACTTGACTGTGAGCTGCTGGAGGGCAGGAACTGTGTCTAACTTATCCGTGTCTCACCTAGAGTAGGGCCGGCACAGACCTTAACACAGAGGCAATGTCAATAAACCTTTGAAATGTTTGTCAAGTTGAAAGGGCTTGGCTGGGCTGGGACAGTCATTCCAGGGTTCTGCCCCTGCCCTTTACCTGCTCACATTACTATCCAGCCAATCTGGAGAGTTAACATCTTATCATATTACCCTACAATAACAGCAGACTTTTATTGAGTACTTAATATGGGCCCAATACTGTGCTCAACATTTCCCATGCATTACTCCATTGACACCTGTTGTCCCAATGAGGTCCCAGGAAGGTCCTTATCTGAGGCAGGACCATGATCAGCCTTGTCTTACAGATGAGGAAACAGAGGTGCAGAGAGGGAAAGTACCTTGTCCAAGGACACATCACTAAGAACTTGCAGAGCAAGGATTTGAACACCGGAAGCCTAATCTAGAGTCCAAATGCTTAGGTACTTTGTTACACTTGTGAAGCCAGCTGGTGGTGCCAGCATGGGGTGAGAGGGAGGATGGACCCGGTGCCTGCCCCCTTGATGTCAGCTCTGTGGCTTCAGAAGCCAGCTTGTGTGGTACTTAAGAACCCAGGCTCTGGAGTCAGGCTGCCAGGATTGCCATTCCAGCTTTCCCACTATCCAGCTATGAGTTCTTGGGCAAGTTACTGAAACCCCTCTATGCTTCTATTTCTTCCTCCATAAAATAGGGCTGACAGCAGCACCTATCTCAGGAGACTGCAATGAGGATTAAGTGAATGCACACGTGGCAAGCCCTGTAGGCAGTGTCCTGTAATATATCAGCCTTCGAGCTCTGAGGCAGCCTTTGCTTCCTGTCACCCAGCTGTAGGCAGCCAAGTCTACTCCACCTTGGTCTGTGCATGGCCACTTGAATCAGAAGTTCAGCAACCAGAGATTCAGTGGCCTCAGCCTCAACCTGAGTTGCTACAGCCCCAAGGAGAGTCCAGCAATGCTAGGCTGCAATGTCCTCTAGGCTCCAACCCCAGAGCTTGGCTGGTCTGTGCTTGGCTCCTGAAGGCCCAAGGGGATGAACATCCAGTCCACTGTGCCCCCATGGGAGCTTGGAGTCAGGGTCAGGAGACCTTCATTTGAGGCTTGACTCTGCCACTAATACCTGAATAAGTAAGTCATCTCTTCTCTCAAGGCTGGAGGTTCTTCATCTGTCAGGAATGGACTGATGTAAGCAAAACTGCTTTGTAAACAGCAGCAATTGTAAGACAACACACGTCGACGGAAAGGGCCACCACTTCCTATCAGAATGTGTGTTCCTTCAGGGCAGTGAACCTGGTGCTCAGTAAGGAGTTGATGAATAAGTGAGTGTCTCTTTCACTCAGAATCTCTGTTTGTCCCCAGCTAGGTTCCAGCAGCCAGAGGTCCAATTCCAATGCAGGAACCCTCACCTTGGTCAGTGAGTGGTCTCGAGAGCTTCTGGGATTCAAAATGCTGGTGTTGCCGCATTCAGTAGAAGTCCATTAGCCAAAACCTGAAACCAGGAGACTATTTCATTCACATCCTCAGTAGGGTCATTGAACCTTCCAGGTACTGTTGGAAAGACAGATGCTACACTAAATGGCTCCTTTGCACTCTTGTTAGGCTGGTGAAGTTTAAGCTAGCATGACATTTCCGGGGACCACTTAGATCATAATATATTTCAAAAGCCTAAAAAGATGCAGACCTTCTGACCTAGCAAGGTCCTATACTGAGAGGTTGAGGAGTGTGGAGAGGGGGCGGGTAGCAAAGCTGGCCTGGGGACCAGAGTTGGACCTGGGGGTGGGGGTGGGGTGCCAGGATAGGTGGCTATGAATGGGACTAGAGACTGGGGGTTCTGTGTAAGGGATTTTTAAAATCACAATCATCATTTAAAAATTGCAGAAATTTCAAAAGTCACTTTCTCTGGGAAGTTTTCACAATGAGCACACACATCACTGAAGTGACAAGGAAAATGTGTTGAGGTAGAGTATATTCACTGTCTTCTCCTTTGAGAAACCCTCCCAGTTCTCCATCTGAGCTCTGCATGTGTCCCTAGACTCTAGCATGCTGGATGGCAATGGCCAGGTCCTTTCTTCACCTCTCAGGAACTCAGTTTCTTCATCTGTAATATGGGTTGCTGATGCTACCCATGGTGTTGAGTTGTTGAGAGGAGACCATGAGATAATACTTGTCGAGTCCTTGGCACAGGGCCTGGAATGTCATAACCACTCAGTCAATGTCAGTATTACGATTACTATCTCCATACAGACCGTTGCATGGCTGCCTCTATCATTAGATCATGACTCTTTCAAGGGTAAGGACTATGCTATATATTTTTTCTCACTGAATCCCTAGGGCCTCCTACAGATCTTGGAACACAGTAGGTGCTGAGTGTGTTTGGTGAAAGGGAAATGTAGTCCAGTGCTCTCAACATGGAGAAGAGGCGGCTGAGGCCCAGGAGAGGGCAAATCAAGAGTTGGGCCTAGAACTCAGGCCTTCTGTCTTCAAATTGTGGCCCTTGGGGATTTGGGGCTGAGGGTAGGGATTCTGGGCAATCTTGTAGATTCCTTGAGCTGAACCGCCTAGGCTCTCTCCTTGCTTTGGGTCTGGGATCCCTGTGATCAGGTCTCTGGGGCTGGGGCAGTTGTGCTGACCTTCCTCCCCCCCCCATTCCTGCCCTTGTTCCCTCAATCTCAGGCTCTAGTCTGGCCCAGCCAAACAGGAAGATTCATTAACCGTCTAAATATACAGAGCCCAGGGGCCATGTGCAGCCTGCAACAGAGCTGGGGTCCCAGCAGGGCCAGAGCCTGAGGCAGTGGTGCCGGAGAGAGTTGTCTGGGAGGGGGCCTGGTAAGGGGGAAGCCCCAGGAACAGCTCATGTGATGATTGATGGGGAGGTGAGTGAAGCCAGGCCAGCGCCAGGCCCTCAGAACCCCCAGTCTCTAGTCCCATTCATACCCACCTATCCCTGCACCCCACCCCCACCCCCAGGTCCAACTCTGGTCCCCAGGCCAGCTTTGCTACCAGCCCCCTCTCCACACTCCTCAACCTCTCAGTCGAAGACCCTGAGCCTCAGAAGGATGGAGACTAAGAGGTGGGCGACCAGGAGTGGGGGTGGGTTTCCCTAGGCTCCTGCCTGCTTATTATTGTAAGGGCTATTTCTCTAATCAAAACTCCCCAATTACCCAAGGGCCCCTCTGATTAATATTCCATGATAACAGGAACAGGTCACATCTGGCTGCAGGAGCTGGAATTCGACACTCCAGGAGCCCCATGATTGGTCTGCAGGAAGAATAATAAACTTCCTTTCTCCTGCCCCCCTTTCCCTTCCTTCCCATTCAGAGGCTCCCCTTTTCTTCCACCTCCCATCCCTCAGCCCCTGCCTGTCTCTCTCCACCCCCATCCAAGCTCTCTGCTTTGCCCTCTGCCCTCTGTGGAGGTGGAAGCCACCTCTCCAGTTCTGGTCAGTCCTTTGGCCATCACTAGCCCCTGCTTTGCTAGGCTGGCTCTTTGGCCAGGAAACATTTTATGCTGGGGTGCAGCAAACTGAACAAAGTGGGCAATCTCAGAGTGATTTGGGGTGCCCTGGATATAACATCTCACCAAATCCTCATTATCATTCTCCAATGAGGACTTGGTGTCATCCTTGTTTATTGATAGGGGCACAGTGCCTTTGAGATGCCTCAGGACTTGCCCAGAGACACATAGGCTTTTAATGGCAGAGCTGAGATTTCAATGTCAGAGCTCTCTGTTGCCAAGGCTCCTTTTCCCGCTGTACCCCACCCTGATCTGATGAGGATGCTTCCCACCCCTCTGAATGCTCAGATGAAGATAGGATTCACTGATAGCGCCTAGAGTCAGACCCCTGGTCTTTATTGGGCTAGGGATAGGTTTTTAGGTAAGAATGAATGGAGACCTTTTAATCAAATCCCACAGACCAGGAAAGAGAAAAGATTTGTCTACATTCATGTGGGAAATGACATGTAAATATGGGACTTAAATGGGACCTCTATCCGTTTGCCAGCATGAGGATGGCTGCAAGTGAGAAGGCTTTCCCATTACACCTGTATGCCAGGGACTGCCCGATGCCACACTCCTCTGACCTGACCCCCACAAGCCCGGACTCCCCAGACAGGTACAGCTGCTTGTGTTTGTTCACTCTTCAGCAGGGAGCCTGGGCAGAAAGTAGTCTCTACCTGGAGTGGGGGTGGGGGCAGCAAGGGAAGGGGTTGTGGTCAATGCTGGTGGCAATAAAGCATTTGCCCTCAGCCAGTCCCAACCTAGGGTGCATGGCCTTCTGGCAGCTGCTCCCTCCTTTCCCACCATGGTTCTCAGTAGCCAGGAAGAGGGGCAGGCACTTGGGTGTCAGAAGTACAACCCTCCCTTAGTCTCTCTTCCCCCTCCCAGTGTTGGGGCACAGGCTTTCTCAGTACCGGAGGATCAGGAGAGCAGTTTGATATTGCTGAAGAGCAGCAGGGCAGTGAAGTGTGTCCCCACCCTTCCCTGCCTTTCCTGGCACTTTCCTGTACCTCTCACTTGGCTCCCACCTCCCCTGGTGTGCTATTCGGAAACACCCTCCCTGATTCATAGTTGGGTAAATGGAGGGCCCTGGATCAGAAGACTGACTAAGACTTTCACTCAGTCAGTCCTGTCTGGCTCCCATGGCTCTTCCCATCCCTTCCATCTCCTGGCTGGGACAGTACTGGCTAAAACATGGGGCTGCTCAGTCCTTGTGGCTAATCCTTAGTGACATCTGAGACCCACCATGCTTTTTAGGGGGCCATGAGGCTGCTGGGACACAATTATGTCAAGGTTAGCAGAGGCCCAGACAGGCCTATGAGACTTTGAGCCCTGCCTGGAGGGCTCATCCCCTGTCTCCGTGTTTTCCCTGCCACTACACTCATTTCCCTGGCCCCACAGCTTCTCCTCAAAGCCTGCCTCTGCCTCTCCCCAGTCCCAGCCTAACTTCAGGTTGCCCCCAGTTCAGCTCCTATCTGATAAAGCTAGGCTAGCCTTTTTAAAATTTTTATTTATCGATTTTTAGGGGGAGAGAGAGAGAGAGAAAGAGAGATTTGTTCCACTTATTTATGCTTCCATTGGTTGATTGCTGCATGTGCCCTGTCTGGGGATCAAACCCACAACCTTGGCATCCCAGTGGACAATGCTGTAACCAACTGAGTACCTGGCCAGGGTAGGTTAGCCTTCTTAACTCCAGATCCAGATGAGGTACTTAGCTTTTCTGTGTCTCACAGTTCTCCTCTGTAAAGTGGGGATAAAACCAGACCTATCTCATGGGGTCATGAGGTTGAACTGAGAGTATGAGGTAAAGCACTTGGAGCCATGCCCGGAAGAGAGGGAGCTCACCTGCAAATCACGAAAAAGGCTGACACCAGGTGGATGGCTACTCCACACCAGGAGGTGTTCTAATACTTCCTTTGTGATAGTTGATTGAATCACTACAACAGTTTTATGGTAAGTATTACTGCTATCATTCCCATTTCCCAGATGAGCATACTGAGGCACAGCATTATTGTGCAACTCGCCAAAGTTCACATTGTTAGTAACCGGCAGAGGGAGCATTTGAACCCACATAGTTTGACTCGGAGGTTTGGCCTCTTAACCACTTTGCCAGTTTGCCTCCCCAGGCAAACAGTCAATGCCACCCCAGTATCTATAGGATAAGTTCTAAATTCCTTGAGCTGTTACCCAAGGCTGTCCCAACCCCCTCCTCCTCACACTACAAATCACCTTGACAATTCAGTGACAGCTTCCAGAACACCAAGGGTACTTACCTGTTTCCAAGCCCTGGCTTAGGCAGTTTCCTCCACTTAGAATGATACTCTTCCCTCCCCCCTGCAAAAAGTCCCTGTGCACAGACAAACCCCACCTCTCCAGGTGTTTATTTTTAACCCATTTCCAAAGCCAATGGGTTCAAAGTAAGCACCTGAGTAAGTGGGGTTTTTGTGTGTGTGTGTGAGTTGGTTTTTGAGAGAAGTTTAGAGGGACATTTCAGGTGATACCACTGTAATGAAGCTTTGTGGGGCCTGAGAGGTGCCCTGGCCAGTGGTCCTTAACCATTTCAGCTTGTAAGATCGTCCTTTTGGATTATTTGTCCCAACTCCTCTCTTCCCCTGCCCTCAACACCAAGGCTTTGAAAGACCTTGTCTATCAAACACTCTGCATTTTAAAAAGATATAAAGCAGGGTTAATAGGGAAGGCTGGTCTACTACAAAATCAGATACAATATTTGAGAGGCCTATGTATTTCGCCTTCTGTCTCACTTGTTCAGAACTTGAGTTCAATGACTCGATGTGACTTTTGGGCAGACTGGATGCTGAGGCTGGACCCCCTGGATGTAAGTATAGAAAAATCAGTATTTTTTCTCCACTGTTGATATGGTTTTATTGTCATGCTCTAGGACTGCCTGCAACAGACAATTGATCCTGATGCCCAATTATTGTCAGAAAGCAGGCCTTAAGATCAACTACCCGAAAATCCAAATCATCAGTGTTGGCAGACAGCCTCCAGCATTCAATTGGTTTCCCTCCAACAATTTAATACAGCACATCAAATCATTCAGTTACCTGGGGGTGCAATTTGCAACTAATTCATCTTGGAGGGTTCACCAGGAAGCTATATTGCCTAAATTAGATGTTCTAGGGGTGTTTTATTGAAAGTTTTTAAATGGCCACAGTGGCAATTGGTAACGCCTGCTTTGAAAGCGTTCCAGGCAAATGGTTGCAGGCCTGGCTCCGTGGAGGAGAACTTAGCACATTGGAGGGAGTTCTGAACTGTTTTGAGGGGAATGCTGCCCTCATCCGTGGGTACCCCTCCAAGCCTCCCCGTGAGAATTGTACCTAGGCCCTCTTGATCCATCTAAGCTTTTCTCTCTGCCTAGCTCCCAGGCCGAGCATGGGTCTCTGCCCTGCATTAGTGACCCACAACTAAGACACTCTGGAATCTTCCTCCAGGTAACTCAGCTTCTAAGCCCCTGACGCCTCAGTCTTATTAGTAGCTCAGTTTTGAGAACTGATAGTTGTGGCAGACCATCTGCAGAACAGACTGTCCAGCCTACCTTCTGGAGTCTTATATTATTCTTAGCTTAAGGGAGCTCATCAGAGATGTGGATAATTGGAGTGCATCACTGTAGCCTTTCCTGAGGCAGGACAGTACAGTAGTTATGAGTCTGGTTCTGGTAACAGGAAGACCTGGGTTTGCCTGTAGCCCTACCACTTCCTGCCTGTGTGTCCTTGGGCTAGTGATTTCACCTGACTCTCAGTTTCCTCTCCTGTAAAGTGGGGATAATAACAGTGCATACCTCCTGAGTTTATCTGGGGGGATTCCATGCTGGGTACATAGTAAAGGGTGACTATTACTATTTATTGTTATTCTTGGAGAATTGCCTCAGATCCTTGCAGGAGGTGGCTGGAGGGAATATCGTGAGAAAGTCTGCCTGGTACTTGCTGGCTGCATGGATGTTGGGGAGGAAAATGGAGGGTGGCTTCTCCCAGGCTCCTCTGTGAAGGGTCAAGACAAAGATGTGATTTTGTTTCTGACTAGGGAAAGCCATGTTTCTCTGCATACTTGATTTATTTTTATGTTACAGGTGCTGTGGAGCTTATAATTGATGATGTTTCCCTCTTTTATGTGGCTACCAGGGCAGCTAAGAGCCAAATGCAGGCTCCAGGAAGAGTACAGAACTTTATAGAAGGCATTTTGTATGTATGTGTGTGTCATTCTTACTTCTGGCTTTATTATTTTCCTAATCTTATATTTTCTTTATCTTGATTTCTCTCAAGTACATATGTTACCATTTTATATTTTATAGCATTTGTTCAGTTGTCCCAAATCCTTTGATGAATAATTTGTGGTATAAATGACTGTTATAAGAGCCACAAGTGAATGTTTACTGTTATCAGTGCTTACCACAAATTCACTTATTTAATCTCACAATGACCCTATGAGAAAGGGACTGTTATTATCACCTCTCTTTTACAGACAAAAAATGGGCTTCAGAAAGGTAAAGTTACTCATGCCAGGTCACACAGGTGGGTAGATCTAGGAGGGAACCCATGTCACCTGAGTCCAGAGCTGTCTCTTCACTCTGCCATGTGCCTCAGATAGATGAAAGGTAGGTACACAGGCAGGTATGTAGGGAATATGTGTGTTGAGATGACAAATGAGATAAATAAATATAGGCAGATATAATAGGCATAGGTGACAGACAGTGAGATGAAAGATATGATTGGTTTTTCCATAAGATAACTAGGGTTGCCTCATCGAGGTGATATAATTCTAGCCCAAGGCAAAAAGAACTTGATGTCTTAGCCTGAACAATCCTACCATAAGGAAATGTTTATTCTCCCTCAGGGCTTTTGAAAATCGAGATACCCAGGCTGTTCATGAATGCCTTTGTGAAGCTCTGTTCATTCGGGCGTGTGTCCATTGTGCAGCTACTATTTGGCTGGACACTGGGGGATAGAGATAACTAAGAACAATGGTTTCCCACCTGCAGGGGCTCCTGACTCACTGAGACATAAGGGATCCCAGAACAGATGCTGGAACCCAGGCATCTTCAGGGTGTTTTGGAAGCACAGAGGTAGCCATGGGTGGGGAGCAAGAGGTCAGCGAGAGTCAGGACATGCTCGAAGTCATCGTGTCATTGAGAAATGCTTCCAAGAGGAGGAGTTGAGCAAAGGGTAGAGGATGACTGAGAGTTTGCTAGGTGGCGAAGGTGCCGGAGGGCGGGCAGAACCGTGTGAGCGAAGGCACCACAGCAGAGCAGACCAGGACGCTTAGAAGCCGTAAGTAATCTGGTTCTGGCTAGAGGGCACAGGATGTGTTAGATGGCCTAAGAGATGGAGTCTGAGGGGTAAGGTGGCCACATCACAAAGGGCCAAGGTGTTTGCAGTTCATCACATGGCTGATGGGGAGTCCTGGAATGGGCCGAGACAGGGGAGGGACTTGCTCAGGTTGGCATTTTGGAAAGTCATCCACTTAGTCAGAACAGTGTGGAGGGTGGAGGCAAGGAGACCAGCTGAAAGGCAGTTTTTATGGCCCTGTTCTGAGTTTCTAGCATATGCGTTGTTCTTGTTAAGTGCCAGGCACTGCTGTAGGCACCGGAGATGTCGCAATACACAGTGTGGACAAAGCTCCCAGCCTCAGAGACACACAATAAACAATAAGGGAAATATATTTTATGTCAGGAGGTGGTAAGAGCTTCAGAAAAAGAGAAAATGGAGCACAAGGAGAATCAGGATTGTGAGGTAGGGCTGGCTCAAAATCTTATGGAGAAGGGAATGGTTTAAGCCAAAACAACAAGACAGAAAGCAGAAGTTATATGGGGACTTTTCCAGTGTCTGAATCCTCTGGGCTTTCATAGCTCAGGTCACTGGACTTAGAATCTGACAGTCTTGGGCTCAAGTCTGGGCACATTGGGCAGCAAGCCACCTCTGGGAGCCTGCATTTCCTCCTGTGTTCCCCGTGTCTCCCTCCTGGCTATGGTGAGTAGATGGACTCCACACACTTTGTAGTCTGACAGTAGGGCCCAGGGGCAAAGGGGTGGGCACAAATATTCTCTCTTCCACCCCTTCCCAGGCCCCTGGCAGCCCCAGGGCTCTTTGCACCCAAGGAGTGAGAAGCGATGGGCATGGGACAGTTGCTGACAGTCTCTTGCTCAGGAAGGGGGACAGCTCCTCTGAGCTCCAATAAAAATGAAACTGGGCCATGGGCTGGGCCTGTGGCATTGTGGCTGTTGCCTCTGCCATGCACCACTGGGCATGAACCCACCATGTGTCAGAGCTGGAAGAAAGCCGTGACCAACAATCAGCTCAGCCCCTATGGGACAGATGGGGATGCTGAGGGCCAGGGAGGGCAAGAGACTCACCCGCAGGCACACAGCGAATAAGTCAGAAACACCTGCCACTGGGGGCCAGGTCTCCAGCCTCCCAAGGGAGTCATGATTGAGCCCGGAGGCTGTTTTGACCCAAGCAAATTTGTTGATAGTTATGACTGCTGTGGCATTTTGTTTTGTTTCCTATTGAGGCTTCCTTTGGGGGCCTGAAGCCCACTGCTAAAATTATAATAATAGCTAACATGTAGCATTCTTCCAAGAGGTTTTCATCCATCATCTCATTGAATCTCTCAACAACCCTATGGAGTGTTACTACTCCTGTTTTTTTTGTTTTTTTTTTGTTTTTGTTTTTGTTTTTTTGTGAGGAAACTGAAGCACAGAGAGGTGAAGCAACTTGCCCAAGGTCACACTTTAGAAAGTGGGAGAGCTTGCCTATTTGGGCAGTTTTGTTCATGAGTCTGTATTTAGCCACTAGGTGTGAGATGTGTGTGTATGATGACTGTGTGTGTACCTGATTGTTGTATATGTAAATATGACCCAATGTGTGTTAGGAAGGTTTGTTGCCTGACTGTCAATTGCTCTCTTCTGCTTTGCATAGGGGCTCCCTGGTGGACAGGGCAAGCTATCTAGGAGATCTTTCTGGCAGGCCCCTGAGGGAACTGGGGAACGCCTGTAGCTTAGAGTAGCTGTGACCTAGAGCAACATGTCTAGCAAGAACATGCACACATACCATGGTAGATGTGAACCCCTTTGCATATGGTTCTCCAATTGTGGTCTCAGGACCAGCAGCATGAGCATCAGTTGGGAACTTGTCAGAAATGCAAATTCCTTGGCCCCACCCCAGTCTGACTGAATCACAGACTGGGGTGGGGCCAGCAATCTGTGTTTTAACAAGCCCTCCAGGTGATCCTGATGCCTACTCAAGCGCAAGCATTCGTTTCAGACGGGAGGGGCTCAAAGCGTGCTGGGGTGCATGCTTCCTTATACATGTACACACGTGCTCAGGGCGCAGAGCTTTACAGTTTCCAAAGGGCTGTCTCACCCACAGCCTCCTCCTATCCTCTCAACAATGGGGATCCTGCCCACTTCCTAGGTGAGTAAACTGACATCCAGGGAGGTGAGGTCATGCGGCAGCCAGTCCTCCGCAGATGTCAAGCACTTCAGTCTCCCCAGTATCCCGTGCCTGTCTCGGATCCTCCCACCTCTGCCCCTGGGCTGCTCCAGGGCTCCCATACCAACAGCTGCCCCTCAGATGAAAGAGAGGGAATGGACAGGATGGTTGTCCTAGGCTTTCTGTCCACCTCACCTCACCCCCTATTTCAGTAGCACCTGTAGAACAAGTTTCATTTTCCTCAAGTGAGTTCACCTGGCAAGGAAAGAGAGCAGTGTCCATGGAAGCAGACTTGGCTCCAGGGACCCAAACGCTGTGTTCTAGAAGACACCTAGATGTGGACCCAGGGGCAGCAGAAGGCTTGGGCTTAGAGTCCCTTCTCTGTTCTTTCTGCTGGATATAGTGGCTCCACTGGGGTTGGCTCAGGAGATAGAACCACCTCCCCTAGTGGAGGGTGAAAGGTGGGGCTTCCAGCTGACACCCGCCTAGGCCCATCTCTCACTCTGCTCACACTCCTGCTCTGGGGGCTCTGGCAGGGAAGTAAGGGACCTATCTGGCCTGCCAGAGGGGCTGAAAGTGACAGGAAGGGAAAGGGAGACAGGGGATGTTTGGGTTCATTAAAGTAAGGTCCACACACACCCAGGAAACCAAAAAAATAGGTAGAGGCCTGGAGCATGTTGACAAAAATCTGGCCCGGTCATTCTCAGCCTGGGATTTGTTCGAGTGTGTGTGTGTTGCAGGAGGAGGGGAGGTGTCCTGCTGATATATTCTCAAGGGTCACAAGTTCTTTGAGAATTGAACTTTTATGTTCTTATTTTGATGGTAATCTGAACACAATTTTTCTTATGCTTATAAAAGCAGTTATAATTCACAACTGGAAGATGTTTTCATAGCCTGTGTTCAATTCTGAAGATGGAAGACATGCAGATCTCGGGGTGGGGGTTGTAGTTGTTCAAAGACATCTTTTCAGGGGCTGATCCTGCTGGGATTTTTGTGCTGGAAAGGGAATATCAGTGTATTCTTCCCAAGGTTAAGAGGCACTGATCTAGTCCAGCTCCATGTTTCTATTGAGGACACAGAAGCCTGGAGAGGGCCAGGCCCTTGCTCAAAGTCTTCCATCAGGTTAGAAGCAGACCTGAGACTGGAGGGCTGGGCTAATGTAGCCTGGCTCTGAGTTGTTCCTGTCACATTCTACAGGGGCTGTGGCTCAGGCTTGGGCAGGGGTAGTCACTGTGGCAGAAGTGTGTGCCATTATAGATTTGTCGGTCCTCTTTCTGTTGTTTGGGAGCACACGCCAATTAGAGAGTGAATTGTGTGTGTGTGTGGGGGGCACTCAGATCTTCCTGCCAGGGTGATTACCTGTTTCAATTGTGTAAAAGATATATGGATGGATGAGGTGTAGCCCCTGCCTCCCCCTGCTCCTGCACTGACCGGGAAGGCAGACGCTAAAATGGCAATGCCTCACAAGTCTCCAAAGCGAACTTGTCCATCCATAGTGACAATGGGCATTTATTGAACATTTACTATATGCCAGGAACTTTACATGTAAGGTGTCAAGATGCCATTGAGGAATGTGTGGCCCCGTTTTGGAGATAGGGAAAATGATGAGTGCAAAAGATCAGTAAACTGCTTCTAGGTGACAGCCAGGCACACTGATTCCTGAGCACACTATCCGAACACTCATGTCTCATGTGGTCCTTGAAATAGCCCTGGAAAGGAGCCTGGAGGGGTCATTTCCCCCTGTTTCACAGGAGACAGAACTGTGGCTCCGAGAGGGGGTGGGGCAGCTATATTACAAGGTACAAAGCTAGGAACTGTTCTGCCTGCTATCTGATGCAAGTCTACACAGTAGCCCACAACTGCCACATGGAAGACAGACTGTGAGATCTTCAAGGATTTGGAAGTATGTCAGAAACAAACGTGTCAAAAATTGGTGACAACTGCAAATTAGTTGAAATTATAAATGGGTCAAAAAATAAATATTTCCAGTCAATGGTTTCCCATGTACTAGTAATTTCCAGGCAATATGGGGAAATTTTGTTGCAAGTTTGGAGTATGTTTGCTTGTTTTCTGGTTTTTTTTTTCCATTTTTATTTTGGGGGAGGATAATTTGGGAATTCATTTTCATTTCATTCTTCCCACTCTGATTGTTCAGCAGTGTTTTCCTACACTTTGAAATCTTACCTCGGGTTCTAAGTGAATTGCCTTCAAAAGCACATAATTTGAAACTGGAATGTTTTTATCCGCTGGTTCCAGCTTCCACAAGTTTGCACAACCTAGGATCAATACACAACTTTTAAATGCAATACAATGTGCTTTTCAAGTGCTTTGCATTTACATTTTCACATGAATGTTTTTGCCAGTGATGCCGACTTTATCTTTAGTCCACACTCTCACCAATTTCAGTGTGCACCCCTTTCAGTGTAAGCAGCTTTTGCTTGGCACCTTTTCAGCTGGGCCGTGGTAGTCATTTGCTCCCATCAGGAATGCTGCTTGCTGTCAGAATGTAAGTGCCGTGCAGTTTCCAGGACAGGGACCAGCTTAGACTGAGCTTTGCTGATGTAATGGTGCTTGAAAGAATTGGTGAGGAAAATGCCAGTGGGCATAATGTCCTCACACACAGCACAGTGGGTGGGGTGTGAGGTGAGGGAGGCATCGGAAGTCACTGGGAAGAATCAGGGTGTATGGTTCATTGCAACCCGTGTACTGTTGCCTCAGTGTTGGCTATGTGGTCTGAGCCTTGGTGCTTCTGACACTGGCTGTCCCTCAAAAACTGGTTTGAGCCCCTCTCCTTGGTGGCAATGCTGTGGATTCCAGGCCCAGAGTAGTTACTTTACTGGCCCTGCATGCATCGACTCTTCCACCAAAATGAAATGACGCCTCCAAGTGCAGCTGACCAGGAAGAATGGAGTTTAAATGAATTAGAGATAACAAACAACCCACAAATAAAAAACAAACTCCTCCCTGCAACATGAATAATGCACTGAAATTGCTTAAAGCTGTTGAAAAATTTTCTAAAACATCTCATGCTACATCAAAATGACCAACACCTGGAAAACCAGTGACAAGGATGTGAATTTTTGTCTAGTTTATCATTTAGAACCAACTTTGTTTTTATCATTTCACTTGGACTCAGACCAAATGAGTTGGAACAAAAGTCATCTCTTTGTCCATAAAGGTGCGTAGCGCACCAGTGGGTCCATGGTTGGCTAGAATGCAGCTGAACCTCCTATATCCTTTTTCCACACACCTGCCCCATAACACCAACCTTGAACTAGATCCTCTGGCTTCAGAATTCAGAAAAGAGATGCATATGGGCCAATTGAGATCAGATCAACCCTATAGCCATTATGAATTCAAAGTATATTTCTCCCTCTTTTACTGTTTTTTTCCCTGTATTTTCTAAATTTCCTGCAACCACCATGTATAACTATTGTAATCAGCAAACATGAATCCCACAATGAAAGCACATACTCTAAATGCAGAACCAAACCATGCACCTGTCACTGTGGTGGTGCCCGTCCTGGACTGTCTGGTCCCATGAGGGGCTCACTGTCTCAGCTAATGACTGGACTCCTCCTGCCCTCCCCTTTTCACACTGGCTGCATCTGCCAAGAGAGCCAGGGAAGGCGGTGGGGGCTCAGTCGTCATCACCAGAGGAATGAAGTCATTAGTCTAAGGGGATACATAGTAAATTGAGACTAGATTGGAATAGGACAGCGACATGTAAAACAGCAGGAACAATTATTCAGTACATGTTTTGTGAATGCCAACTATGTGCCAGCTCTGTGGGGTGCTCAAGAGGGCAGAATTCTACCCTTTGATAGGCAATGTGATATATAGATCCAAAAAGAATGAGTTCAAAATCTGGCTCCACCACATATCGGCCCTGTGACCTTGAACCTCAACTGTTAAACTCTTGAAGACTCAGCCTCCTCATCTGTGAGATGTGGACTCTGATGATTACACCATCACTCTAAGTATGTTTCCAGGGCTTACTAACTGCCAGAAACGTATGTGTACTTGACATACACAATCTTATTGCATCTTTGTAGCAAGCTTACAAGGCAGGTACTCTTATTCCCATTTGACACACAGGAAAACTGAGGCCCAGAGGGGTTAAGGCTCAGCATTCCACAGCAAGCAAACAGTGAGGTCAGAATTTGATGTCAGGCAAGTTGACTCCAGAGCCTTTGCTCTTTATCACTCTGTTTTATTGCCTCCCATCAGTGTCCTGGTACCACAAGTCGGTGGGGCATCTGTATATCAAGTGGCTAGCCTGACACACAGTAAGTAGATGTTCAACATAACCCAGTTGGACAAGGTGCAGAGTGGAGAGAAAAGGGAGGGACTATTTCCTGCACAGGAAAGTAATTTTCACCTCAAAGAAGAAGGACTCTCTTGGCAAGAATTTTTTTCCTTTTTCCTTGACCCTCAGGCAGGCCTAGAGCCTCCCCTCCTTTTGCCCAACCTGGGTGGAGGAAGACTCCCCCCACTAGGCCATAGGTCATCTCGGGCTCGCCTTTCTCTCAGGGAGTGCAACCCAGATCCTCTGAGGCCTTCCCCAGAGAGAAGACTGGAGGTTCCCTCAAGAAGAAGCCCTACTTCCCAGCATCCACAGGCCCAGTGTGGATCGTGCTAAGAACAAGTGAGAAAAGAAGAGGGCATTGGGGCCATCAGAGCTGTGGGAAAGGGGTAGGCAGCCCTTTTCCCTGCCCCCTCCCTACAGTCTGTCTGGGCCACTCTGTCTCCCCCACCTCAGCAAAGCATTAAAAATTGAAAGCTCCTTTGAAGAGAAAACAGTTTAATAAAAGCTCCATCCATTTTTCATGAGAGGATCAGGAGAAGGATGGTGAAGAGAAGAGAGGTAGAGTAGGGGACACAAGCAGGAGTGGGCAGGCAGTGAAGGGCTTGTGAGATCCCTGGTGGGGTCTCAGCAGAGCAGAGGCCAGAAAGGGCCACCTACCCCTTTGAGCAGGACATCGAACAAGCAGATATGTCCCTGCCCTCTAAGACCACCAAATGTTGTGCATTATTGGCTATCTTTTCCCACGACTTCACATGTCCGGCTTCCTCTGTAGTCCTGTCAGGCAGGTGGTGGCCCTGGTGCTGGCTGGCAATTTACCTTGGCGGCTTGACAGGCCAGGAAGCCAGGAGACACAGATCTAGACTTCTACTCATCGTGTGACCTGGGCCAAGTCACTCCCTGCCAGGTTTTCCATTTGCCCATTTGTACCAGGACTGGATGCCTTAAGATGGGATCCTGCTTCACGGACTATTGTGGCCTCTGGATACATGCTAAGATCTAGGACTGACAACTCTTGGGGACTTTTTTCCTTGGTCAATGACTGCAGGTGGCCTTAACTAATTGATGACATCCCTTTAAGCTCAGTTTCATCAACTGTAAGAAGGGCATAATAAAACTACCTTGCCCATAAGATCTTTGGGAGCATGAACTGTGGGTGCTCATCTATACAAAAGTCCTGGCACAGAGCCTTTGGGCCTAGAGAGCAGCATGAGGCCAGAGAGCTGGAGTTAGTGGTGGCATCCCTGACAATGTCTCCAATCTCAGGGTCAGTCTTAGCTCTCCTGCACATTGAAATACAAGTGTGAGTTAAGGTGGTAGGCACGGGGATTGGTATTTGAAGGTGCTGGTCTAAGTCTTGAGGAAATCTGTTGAGGGAGGCAGGAAGAGAGTTCACACCAGATTTGGGTTCCACTTTTCCTGGTCACCTGAGTCCAATGTGGGGAGGTTCCCATAGGCCCCAGGGCAAAACAGAAGGGTGGTTAAAGCACCCCACTACATTTCCCCCTTCCTAGTCATCCCTCATGTGAATGCCAGAGCTGGAGAATAGCTGCTGGCATTGACCTTGGTGGGTAAAGCCTGGCAGGACAGGGAAATAAAGGCATACAGCCGAGGGCCAGTGGTCACAGGCTCAAGCCCCTTTTCCTCTTCTCAAGTACCTTCCCCCCAAACACCCACGTACTCTGCTCAGAGAAAGGAGTGGCCATCCTCCTCCCAAGTTCAACCAACCCATTCCCCCAGGGACCACACTCCAGTCATTTTCTCCCCTCTTCTGGCTCCCTGCCCTTGGCCTGCAAATACATTCTAGTTTTTTCCATCTGAAAAATCTTCTCCTCCATGCTTTCACCCCCTCGAGCTCCTGTCCTCCTGCTTGTTTACCCTCTTGCAGCCCATTGTCTGTGCTCACCATCTCCTGGCCTGGCCTGCCTCACACTCCACTCTCAGTGTACAAGCCAGCAGTGTCTGGGTGACTAAAGGTCGTATCCTTCCTGCCTGGGCCTTGACCACACCCACTTGGCAGTTCTGACTTGGCTGCCCAGCCTTTCCTGGCAGTGCTCCTTCCTGGGTTTCTTCAGAACGGCGTTCTCAGGATCCTCCTTTCCCTCTGCAGGTCTCTCTTAGGCTTCTTCACAGCTTCCCTTGGATTCTTTCTCTTCTCCTTCTAATATCCCACCTTGGCAAACTCACCCAGTGCTGTGGTGTCCACTTTCTCTCCCAGTGGAGAAGAATATGCGTGTGAGGCTGGATCAGGCAGGGGAGGCCTCTCCTCAGGCAGGAGACATAAGGCTGAGGCCAGAGGCTGTGGCTTCGGTCAGTCGCTGTATGTTAGTTTCCAAGGTCCCGCCTCTTCTCTCTCATCACCACCCTGCCCGTCTCCATTCTTTGGTCTTCTCAGTGCTTACTACATTCTAAGAGCTTGGTCCTATGGATGGCTCAGCAAGGAGGGGGTCGGTGGGATTGGAGGTGAGCCAGCAAAGGGAAGAACAGTAAGGACTGGGTGGGAGAGGCTGGCAGGGCCAGAGCAGGCAGGGCCCTGTGGGCCATGGGGGTGGGGGTGAGGTTATTCTGAGCCAGATGAGAGGCCAGTGGGGGGTTGTAAGCAAAAGAGTGACTTGATCTGATTTGCATTTTTCAAAGACTCACACTGCTGTCCATGTTGAACATAGACTGGAGGTGAGGGGAGATCTGTTAGGATAAGCCAGGGGGTGGGAAGACAGGCTGGTGGACAGGGGTGCCGAGGAGTGAGGATTCAGATATATTTTGGAGGTAGTGTAGCTGGACTTGCTGATGGATAATATGTAGGAGGTGAGAAAAAGAAAAGATTCCAAGGTAACTAACTCCCAGGTTTAGGGCTGGAGAAACCGGGTAGGCAGTCACAGCATTTACTCAGCTGGGGAGCACTGGGGGAGAGAAGGTATAGGGGAAACTTAAGAACTAGGCTTTAGCTGTGTTAACTTCAAGATCCTATTAGACATCCAGGTGTAGGTGTCACACAGGCAGTTGTCTGGAGCTCAGCGGAACAGTCAGGGCAAGAGATAAACATGGAAGAGATCTGTTTTTACCTCAGGAGCTTGAACTTGCTCTTCCCTCTGCTCAACAATCTGCCCTCATTTACTTCTCAGTTCAAACATCCCCTCAGCCTAAAGTTGTCTCCCACCTTCGACCCCAGGCATGCTCTATCCCACAGTCCTGGGGTATTTACTTAGCACTCACCACTAGCTGAATTGACCTTGTTCATCTACTTATTTTCACATGCTTCTTTACTACGCTAGACTGTAAGTTCCATGAAGGTATGGGCTGGTTGATTTTCTTCACTGCTGTATCCCCAGGGCCTAGAACAGTGCCTAACACATAGTAGATGCTCACTAAATATTTGTGAACTGAATGAATAAGCACTTTACAAGGTATCAGCTCCTTTCATCCTAATGACAACCTTGTAAAAGTGGTAGCTGTGATCCTAGTTTTCAGAGTATGGAACTGAGGCTTAGGGAGCTTGCTGAACGCTTACTGCAGTCCAAAGCCACAGAGTAGGAGGTGGTGTACCTGGGACACAGTTCGGGTTTATTTGGCTCCAAAGCTTATGTGTCAACCACTCCCTTGTGCCAGAAAGTGCCTTCAAAAAGAGGCTCAGGTTGGAGTCCACTCCTGCTGCATCTTTGTTCTGAGATCACGGGCAAGTTTGTAAGCAGTCCTGCCCCTCAATTTCATTCTCTCTAAGCTGGGCCTAATAATCACACCTTACTTACAGGATTCTTCTGAGGATTACATGTGGGAATGCCTGCTAAAGCGCTTTGTCCACTCTATCATTGTGGACGTGTATAAGGGATTAATAACCTCTTAGGGCTTCAGTCTCCTCATCTGAATTATGGCTTGGGGAGGGGGGAAGGGGAGGGTATAGATCATGTAGAGGGGACTACAGGATCTCTGAATATCTTTCCAGCACTGACATTCCAAGAATCCTTGGTCTCCAACATTTGTAGAAATGCATTGAGTTTATACGTTCCAACTGTGAGTGTTGTGAACACAGGGGTCTTGACTTTGACCATTGACGCTTGAGCTCTATAGATGTGGGAGGCCTCTTTGAAGCTTGAGGGAGGTAAATTGAGGACAAATCAAAGGAAGTCCTTCCTCACCCCAACTTAATGAGCTTATGGCTTTCATTACCCACAAGAGTGGGCCAGGCAGGAAACAGGAATGGCTTTGGATGGAATGATAAATGCCAGAGACGTGGATGGCTCTGAGCAGGAGCTGGCAGGGCTGACCTCTAAGGTCAATGGGAGGGAAGTGGCCCCTTAGGGCCCAATCAAAGCCCAGCCCTTGGCTTCCAGACCTGCAGTTCTCGATGGTGGGAATTGGGGGTGGGGAAGTCACTGAAACCATCTACCTGTACTGCCTCCACTAAACTCCCTTAGCTCAGCCCCTGGCTGCATAGTGAGTACAGGAGGGGCAGGAATTGCAGGAGAGGCAGTAGGATGCAGAGATTCCGGCTCCCAACCTCCACCCACCTTCTCAGGAAGGCTTAAGCTGGCTGTGCCAACACTCACCAGCTGCTATGGGGAATGCCTGGCATATGATTTCCCTTTCCTTCTGCCTCGCCCCACCTGCACCTGATGACATCAGCTGGAAGGAAGGACTTCGTCCCCTCCATACACCACAGGGCAGGAGGAAATTGGTAGCTTTGGGAAGTGGGTGAGGTTTGGCTCTGGCACTCTCCTCTCAACCCTATCAAAGCTCTTCTATTTCTACAATTCCTGTCTTCCTTCTTCCAAAAGCCAGTCCTGTAGGGTCTTGCTCTCAGCTGGCTGTCAACTAAGGTGTTAGCTGTCAACTAAGGTGTTAGCTGTCAACTAAGGTGTTAACTGATATCTAAGGTGTTAGCTGATAACTAAGGTGTTAGCTGACAACTAAGGTGTTAGTTGATAAGGCTTAACACCCCCCAAGGGGTATGTGCATTTTAATAGGGGATTGTTGAAAAGGACTGGCTTCAAGACTCAAATGATATATACTATATTGGTGGAATTTCAGGCAATGGTGTTGATTATGGGTAGAGGTGTGGGTAGTCCCCTCTAAATCATACCACTTAGGTAATCACTTCTTCGTAAGGTCACACACGCACACACACATCTCTATCACTCTTGCAAAAAGGTTCTGAATTGTGTGTATATAGGTATACAGTTTTATGATGTGCAATAATAATAACAACAAACATCACACTATGACAAGTACAACAGCTTTATGAGATAGGTATCATTATTATCCTGATTTTATAATTGAGGAAGCAGAGGTTCAGAGAGGGAACATAACTTGCCACCAGGCAACACAGCTAGTTGGAGCCAAGTTATGCAGACAGACAGGTTCCTCCCCATCCAGGCTCTTTGTGCCCATACCCAGTGCTCCTCACCCGTTGCCTGGTGGGCTGTGCTCACTGTAGAATGAGTGTATCTTAGACTGTGAGGGACTGTGCTTGTTTTCAGGTATATATGCCTAGTATTAAAATCCTCAGATATAGGTTGAGAACAGTCTTCTTGGAACAGAGAGAATGTGCACCCTCTCTGCCTACAAGGTGCAGGTCGGCATGAGTCAGCCACTATGGGGACACTATACAGGGACACATGTATGTATGTATCCTGAGTACACTAGTCACATGAGACAGTCCCACAGTCCTCTCTGCCCCACAGCCAGCCCCTACTTTGCAAGTCACCCTGCTGCCCTTTGGAATTGCCCTGCTCTGGAGGCTGGGCTCTATCAGAGTCTACTCTTGAACCACAAGAATGAGCCTCCAGCTGGCCAGAATGGAAAATGAATCCAATACCCAAATGAGGGCAGATGGAAGAAATAGATTGGGAGTGAGCAAAGGGCATGTGAATATGGAAGGTGGCATGGGGTGAGTCTTCGTAGGACTCCTGCCAAGTAGGGATGGAACAATAGGAGCAAAGGTGGGAATTTCTAGTGTGTGTGTTCCTCCCCTTAGAGAAGGGCAATGTGGGAAGTGAGGTTTGCAAAGGGGATGAAGGACCATAGGTCTTCCTGTGGGCACTTGGATGAACTTTTGAACAAAAGCTGCCCTGATTGCAGTGTGGACAGGGTGCAGTGGAGGAGACCAGGCCAGAGGCTGCAGTAGCCTGGGCTGGGTGTGACTGTGGGGAAGCTGGGAAGGGCATGGGGTACAGACTATGGAGTTAACATTGCTGTGTCCATGGGGGTGGAGGTGGGGCCTGGAGGAACCTGTGGCCCAGTCAGTGTTCAGGCTCTGGCCCTGGCTGAGGAGTAACCACCAGTGGGTGTTGGAGTCTGAGGTGGGGATGAAGATTTTGAAAAGTAGTTTACACTTTTTTGCTGCTTTTTTCTTATTACAAAAGCAATACATACTTATTAAGAAACTATGGTAAATATAGACAAGTGCAAAAAAAAAAAAAAAAAAAGACAACTATAATGATTTGCAATGTCCCTGCCAGAGATAATGTGTTAATATTTTGATGTATTTTCTCCTTCTGTTCTTTTTCCCCCAATTACATATTTACTGGTTTGGTTTTACAAATTGGTCTTCAAAGTCTGTTGTAAACATCTTCAGACACAAAATTGAATCTCTAACTTCTTTTAGTTATAAAGTATTCAATACTATGGGTAAACTAGAATTTATATACTCAAGCCCCTATTGCTAGACATTCAAGTTGTATTTTTAAATATCCCCATTATAATGATTGTTCTAATGAATAGCTTTGTGGGCAGTGAGACAGAGATTCAGAAGCTGTCAGCCCTATCCATCTCAGCCCCTTCCCTTTCCAGGCCCTTCAGCTGAGTTGAGGCAGTGATAATCTAGGCTTGGGTGTCTGAAACTCTGCCAGGCACAGGCTGTGGGATCTTGGGTAAAATACTTTCTCTCCCTGGGGCCTCAACTTCTCCACCTGTGCAGTGGAGGAGACTGGACTTGGTGAAGGTTTTTGGTTTTCCTTGGCAATATAAGCACTGTCTTCACTGAGTGTTTTCTTTGCTTCTGTTCTCTTTAGCATCTTACTCTGCTCCTCATCTCCTTCCTTCCCTGGGCTCTCTATTTCCCTTCCTCATTTCCTCACTTTTGCCCAGCCCTCCTCTGGTCCGCTTCTCCTTGGCTCTCCTACTGCATCAGTGAGTTGTGGCCATTTTCCCAGCTGGCCGGCTGGCCCGACTGCTCCATCCCACACTAGCCCTGCATAACAGAGGTAGGGAGCTTCAGAAGAGACCTGCCATGGTTGCCAGGGCCTTTGGGGCAGCTGCCCCAGTGGATACAGTGACCTTAGGCTTCCCTGGAGCTGACTGTCAAGTAACTGGGTGGGCAGGGAAGACACTCTTGTAATGGAAACTGGAACTCCGGGAAAGGGCACAGAAGGCTGAGGATTTCTTGAATGTATTCCAAAGAATATGTTCTTTCCTGATAGGTGATGGCACCATGCAGGAAAGACTCATTGGATCAGAGTTTCTGGGTCCAAGTTCATGGTCAGGATCTCTGGACAGGTTCTAGAGGTCTGAGTATTATTTTAAAAATGAATAGAAAATGGTGTGGGTGTGTGTTTCCACAGTCCGGTTCATTCATCAAGATGCTCAAGAGACACACCACTTCAGAAAAAGATTAAGAAGGCCTGTTGTGGAGGTTTTCTGTCCCTCCCCTTGTCTTCAGATAGGATCCATTCCCCAGTCCCCAACACAGACACACACAAGTCCAGATACTGGGGACTTATTCCAGTGGTGTCACATCACTGGGAAGATGACATCAGTGTCAATTAGGGTTATGCTCCTCACACATTGCTTTCAGGATTCGGTGTCATTCTTTCTAGCAGCCACCACCCAGTCCCTTTTGCCCCTTCTGCCCCCTCCAAAGTTTTCTGTGATGAGCAGAACTTGCTCAGCCAGGAGGCCAGACTGGGGGCATGGGCATGGGAGGTAGCAAGGGCTGGAGCATCTGCTGCCCAGGGCCTCTGAAAGTGCCAGAGGTTGTGAGAGTATGGAGCAGTGTAGAACTGGATTGGAGAGGATTAGATAATTGACCTCATAATTGACCTAATTAGCGAGCAGCTATGTGGAGAGCCCTTGGGGATGCTGGGCCCGCAGGTGGCACAAAGGCCAGGCAGAGTCACATAGGGGTTGCAAGAGCCAAAGCCTAGGCATTTGCCAGCAATGGTGGAGGGAGGGCCGTACAGGGTGAGGGCCAGAACTTGGGGGCACCAAGAAGAGGGGAAGTGGTAATGGGGGAAACTGAAAGGACAGGGAGAGGAGTAGGAGAGACCTTGAAAACAGAGGAATAGCAGCTATAGGGCCTATTGGGGGAGGATTGAGATCTGGGGACACCAAGGTGAGAGGAGGAGGGATTTGGGGAGACCAGTGAGTGGAGGGGACAAGGCCTGGGGACACATGGGGAAGGGTCAGAGGGCAGAGAGACAGATGTGGGATGTGGAGAGATGGGGATGTGGAGAAGAAAAGGGAGTTATTGGGGTTACAGGACCAGCAGCTGAGAGAAACTTGGGAGGAAAGGGCAAGGCTGGGGCTCTCTGGAAGTCAGTGGGCCAGAGATGGAACCAAAGCACCTGACCCCAGTGCCCACATCTGAGCAATGTGCATGTGCACATGTGCATTTCTGTGCATGGTCACTCTAATGTCATTTGGGGCTGTGAGGGACCTAATGGCCTCTTGCTGGGAGACTGGAGGGTTGAGTAGCATCAGGAATGAGGACTGGAACTCCTGGATCCCAAAGCAAGCTTTGGGAAGAACTTGGCCCTTGGGGTTTTCTTCCCAGGATGCATTCTTAAAACAAATGTTCATTGTGTGCCTACTAGATGCCAGAAAATGTTTTAGGAGCTGGGATACATCAGCGATTAGATCTGACAAAGATTCCATGGAGCTTACATTCTAGTGAGAGGAGACAGACAAATAATAAACACAATAACTGAGTAAATCATGCAGTGTGTTAGAACAACATGGTAAGTGCTATGGAGAGTAAAAGGACCAGAGTATGGAGGAGAGGGAGTGCCAGGGTGGGGTGGGCAGTGATCTGCAATTTTAAATAGAGAGCTCTCTGGTGGGCCTCATTGAAAACGTGACAGGAAGCATATGAGTAAGAACATGAAGGAGTGGCAGTGAGCTATGAATTTACCTGGGGGAGAGCCCTCCAGGTATAAGGAATAGCAGGTGCAAAGGCCCTGAATAGGAGAATGCCTGGTTGCTAGGGAACAGCATAGTGGCCCGTGTGACTGTAAGTAGGGCAATGAGCAAGGGGGAGAAGGGGTCAGAGAAGGAGTGGCAGGGGTGGGAATGGCATATCTTGTGCTGAGATAAGAAAAGGACAATGGCTTTTCCTCTGAATGAGATGGGAGCCTCTCCGGAGCTTGTGGCAGAGGGATGACAGGATCTGACCTAGTTTGAATGGGCCACTCTAACTTGTATGTGGAGACAAGGCTTTGGCTGGGTCAAGGGGGAAAGGCAGAGAGTGGTGAGGAGGTTCTGCAGCAATCTTGGTGAGACATGAAGGGGGCTCAGCTAGGATGGCAGTGGAGAGACAAGCAGAAGGCCCCATGATTGCCAGCCCGCCATGCTTGCCTGCCCTCATAAGGGTTAGTCTGGGGCAAGTGAAGGGTTCTGCCAAGGAAGATAATAGAATCCAGGCCTAGGAGTTCCTGCTTATCAGGAATCTGGCACATTTGATGGAAGTATCCATCTAGGGGTGCTCCGCTGGAAGTTGCTGGCACACAGGGCTTGGTCCTTAGCACTTGGAGGACAAGTAATTTACAGAAAAATTACATCCCTAGTCCCCATCCCTGGGAATCTGGAAGTGTGGTTGAGAAGACCAACACACACACGGATACACCAGCTAATGAAGAGCCTGTGCCCAGCCCTAATGTCTGCTAGCAGAGGGGCAGTAAGAAAAAGGGATGTTTGGAGATGGCCCAGGAGAATACAGGAAGACTTTCTGTAGGAGATGACTTTGGACTCACCTACTCACACATAGGCACACACAGGAGCACACACTCAGGAAAAAATGTTCATCACAAAAGTGACCATCATTGCATATGCACACAACCTGACACACACACACAAGGGGGGTTGTGCACATGCACATTAATGTATGGCTCACATTGTCATATACACAAGCAGAGCTTTTACCATGGGCCACAACCCATTCCTGGCCTCATCTTCCAGCAGATTCTGCCTCTTCCAATCCATACCCCAACCAGGCCACTTTACTTAAACAGAATACCTTGTCCTGCTTCTGCGCATGTGATCACTCCCTCTGCCTGGAGTGATTTTCTTTTCTCCTTCAACAATCCATGGTCCCTTGCCGCAGCACGGAGCACACAGAACTGCCAGTACTTGCGTGCTCCTCTCTCTTCTCCCATGCACTGCAGCTCCCTGGGGCCTCGTCGGTCTTCTTCACCACCAATTGCGGAATGAATGCAGATCTTTAAGGAGGAGAGGAGAGGGTCTGAGGTGGGTTAAGGGGACAATAGAACCAGGGCAAGGTGACCAGAGCAGCCTGGGACTATTCTCAGAGAGCTGGCATTTCTCTCTCCAGGCCTAAAGGAGCTGCTTGGGGCTGGGGGTGCGGTAGATGGGAGGTGACAAGGAGAAGGAGCGGATTAAGCTGGGGATTAATTGAAGGACTTGGCGGCCTGGCAGCACGTGTGCTTGGGGCAGCGGCTCTAATGGCTTAATGAGATTACAGGCCTCAGCACATGGCCTGTCCCCACAGTGCCCAGCTCACCCTCAAAAGTGTCCCCATTCCAGGGCTCTCCAGGATGGAGTCCAGACCAGTGCTTAGGACCCACTCTATAGCCTGGCATCTGGAGCCCCCACAGTGGAGACCCCCTGTCTGTCCATTTTAGCCGGGCACTGAATGAGCTGATTTGAAGGGCACCAATTTGCAGTTGAGACAAAAAGGGCTTCAAAGCTAAGCTCTACAATTTCTTAGCTGTGTGACCTTGGGTAAGGTATCTAATTTCTCTGAGCCTCAGTGTTCATATTTGTGAAAGGAGATAGTAATACCTCCCCTGAAGCCCTGATGTGCTGATTAAACAAGATGCAAGTGAAAGCACTTTGCAAGTGTTTCTCATTGCTGGTCAACCCTTCTCTCCCATTGGAACTGTCCAGCTGAGGCCAGAGTTGAAGGAGACAGAATAATAACAATGGTAGTCAGCAGCTATCCCAACAACCAACCTGTCTGTGGCACTTTAAAGTCAATACAACACCTTCCCACCCAAAACTTGATTTGATACCCAGGACATCCCTATGAGGCAGCCAATGGACAATTCACAGCCTCCATGTGAAAGACAAGGAAGAAAGCAAGGCTGGAAGGGAGATGATTTGCCTTTCAGTGGCCGGAGCTGTGCCCACAAGGGAAATCCTGCCCACACATATCCTATTAGGATGGCCAAGAACCAAATAAATTGGGGGGCCTCCAGCCTCAGCTCCTGGACCAGACAGCCTAGGGGTGTGAGTGCTCAGCTTTGCCACCTCCCCTTCCATGCCAGGCAGAGCTGGTCTAAGGCCCTGGGTTCAGTGAAGGTAAGAACCTCTGATCTGGGGGAGCCCCATGGTTCTGAGACCTGGGGGAACATCTAATCCTAGGGCCAGGGCTTGTGGGGTACTAGAGACATGCTCCATGCAGGCCTTCCTATGGGAAAGCCTGTGGCTGTCCCAGAGTGGCCAGGCCCACCAGGGCACAGGTAAAGGTGCTGCTTTGGGAATGGGCTGGCTTCCAGCCTCCCCTCTTCTTGTCCCCAGTAGTTTATTAGGAGTAATTTGTTAAGCTGTTCCAACTTGTCAGCAGTCATTTCAATGCCTCTGCCTCCTGTTTGCTTTCTGAGGTGGGGTCCAAAATTTTCAGGAGCTGAGGGACAGGCTGGAGATGGGGCAAGTCACCTGAGAAACAGAGCTCTGGCAAAAGTGGGTGTCCAGGCCTCTTGCCACCTGGAAGCCTTACTTCCACAGGGTACTACATCCAAAGGTAAGAGGGGTGGGATCATGAGTTCCTTGCCCTCACACCCCTGCCCCATTCAGCTTTGCTCTAGCCTCAGGGAAAAGAGAGGTGTCCAGGGACAAATTGCTGGCTGAGATGGAGCAGGCAGTCAGGGTGGCCTCTGGTGGATAGGGGTGGGAATTGGGCATGCAAAGCATTGGAGATGTCTGGTAGGGGGTTGCTTAGGCTGTTCTGTGGCCCTAGGTGAGATGGCAGGAACTTTCTGTGAGAAACAAACTAGAGAGGGTCACATTGTGCCAGGCACTGAGCTGTAGTTTTCACTGGAATTAACTCATTTTATCCTTATAACTTTATCATTTTACAGATGGGGAAACTGGGGCTCAGAGAAGTAAAGTGACTCATCCAAAGTCACTCAGCTAGAAAGTAAAAGGGCTGAATTGGAACATAGATCTGGACAAGGTCTTCAGAGTCCCTAGGACTGATCTGGATGAAAAAGAAACAAGAAGCCCAGCTGGGAAGGCAAGAGACTCACTCACTTGCTCAGCAGAACCCTGGCCCTGACCTGGGCCTTGGTTTCCCGCCTCTACTAGAAGCAGGAGCTGGACTTGAGGATCCCGGAGGATGCTGTCAGCTCTGGTGGTCAAGAGTTTCCCAAATGTGTCTTTTATTCTTTGCCATGGCCACTCTGCCAGCCAGGCAGGGTTGGGGGGGCAGAAGGGCAAGTCTGAAGAGCTTGAGCCACTCTGGGGTGAGGGAGCCAGACCCATAGTATCCAACCAGGTGTGGCTTTGAGCAAGACTTGGCAAGAGGAGACAGGTCTGCGGCAAGATTTGGCTCTTAATCACTGCTCCCCTCCCTCCTGCACACCCTGCCACCCTCCCAAGAGCTGGGCGCCATGGGGGGCTGGGAATGGGAAGGGCTTGCCTTCCACATCTCCTCGCCCTGGCCCTGCCCTGTGGACTCTGGGGGAAGCTCATTAGCTGGAGGGGCGCCGTGGCCCTCCCCTCACAGCTTGTCACACAATTAGCCACCCTCTCTGTACAAGTTGCTGTGTAATTATTGGGTCTTGGCGGCTTTGGGGCCATGTAATTAGCCTGCCCCAGACTCCAACCAACTCTCAGGGTCATTAGTGGGCCCACTGGGGGTAGGCAGGCGGGCAAAGCATCTGCATGACAATGCACACATTGTGGCAACTCTGCCTGCACCCAGGGTAGAGGGGGCAGATGGTGCCACTGTGTGGCCCAGCTCCTGGGTACATCTGCCCCTACCCTAACTGCCTGCTCAGAGGCACCTCCAAACCTAGCCAGTCAGTCATAGGTTACAAACCCTTGCCCATTCTGTCTTTTTTTTGTGAGTCCCACCACAACCCTGGAGGGAGGTAGTCTGCTTAGCCCCACTTCACAGATGAGGCAACTGAGGCTTAGAGAGGGGTGGGATTCCTATAAGATCCTCCAGCTCACAGATTCGGGAGCTAGGACTAGAACTCAGATCTTCCTCACTCATTTACTTTCTCTATGCGGCCAGCCTGGGAATAGACTAGGTCCTCAGGGCAAGTGTTTGATGCTGAGTCAGCGGTTGTCCTGAGAGGCCTTGCTCATTCCAGGGGCCTCTGGGGTGGTCTCTGGGGGGCCTCTTTCCCTGGCCCTGAAGCCCTCTGCCAAACTGCTCCTGGGCTACCCCAGTCTCTTCCCTGAGCTTCCTTCAGAAGTTCTGGAATTCTCCCCCAAGTCTGCAAGATGGGTGACTTGCATATGCATTTGGACTTCCAAGGAAAGAGCTGCCAAGACCCACTTGGTACCTGTGATTGTCTAGAAGTGTCTCTCTATCTGTAACCAGTGGCATCCTTGGGGGGCCCTGTGCCCCATCCTCCTCCCAATCAGCCTCTCCTGCTTTAAAGGTCTTTTCCCATCTCTCACCCTAACCCACCATCTCGGAACCTGGGCTGGCGGCCCTCCATGGAGACCGTCTGTCCCATCAGTGCAGGTGGGAAGGGATGTGGCAAGGATGCCTGGATGCTTAAGTCACTGTGCCTTCTTTGCACAGGTCTCAAGGGACATTTACCATGGGACCTTGTCTAGTTAATAACTCCTCACTCTGGTCTGTTAGAACTGGACCATGTTGAGTGGGCTCCCTAACCTCGCTGAACCACCCAGGAGCTGTTGGAAAGACTAGACGACATAACTTTGGCAAGTGCCTGGCTCTGCTAGTGTGGGGCACCAAGTGAAACAGTGAGTTAGTTCCCTTCCCAGTTCCCAGCAGCTATTGGCCTCAGAAACCAATCCCATCTTCCATTTCTCCCAAGGTCCTGAACAAAGTCCCCACAGAGCCCCAGTGTTCTGCACCTTGCCCCCTCCCCTGCTGCCTGCCCCTGGCGACCCCCAGCCACCTTCCAGCTCCCCCTGAGCCCTCTCCCCATTTTGAAGGCTGCATTATCCTGGCAGCAGGGAAATTAGTTGTTCCCTTGAAACCCCCTGCCCCACCCTCCCTGCCCCCCTTCCCAGGGCTGGTGACAAGTCTGTGGGACTTAATTGGCTGGCATGAAAGGCAGCACTGACATTAATTGGCTACATTTGGCAGGCAGGCCCCCAGCCTCCCCCTCCTTTCTCCAAACCCCCACCGTTTCCCAGGAACCTTATCAATCCCACCACAGGGACCAAGAGCTTCGAGGCCCCTGCCAATTAGGCACTTTTTGCTCCTTTTCTTCCCCTGATGGGGTTTCCTTAGAATTTATGACACTCTGTAGGGCTAAGGGTGAGGGGGTGGGAAGCAGGGGATGGGAAGGCTGGGGGAGGCCCATTCCTATGGAGGACAGGCTGGGGGAGGGGAGGGGGGTTGGATGTGAAAAGGACACTTGGGATTAGGCCCTGAAGCTGAAGGGGAGGGGGTCTGTGATGCAGGATATAGGGCCTGGGGGAAGGGGGAGGAGGGCTTTGGCCAGGCCAAGAAGACTGATTTAATAGGCACTGGTGCACACTTGGAGGAAGGTTTGAGGAAGTTTGAGCAATCCAGGAACATGGCTAGAGGACAGAGCTAGAAGGCCAAAGACCTGGCTCTTCTTTCTTGCAATCCCTGTGCACCCTCAGGCTACTCATTGGCTCTTGCTGTAGCATGAAGGAATGGGGCAAGATCCATGGTCCCCATCCCTAGCCAGTGTCCATGAAGAGCACAGCAGAAAGGGATCTGAGAACCAGCTGCAGCACTTTAGAAAACCTGTCCTGAGTTGGGGTGTTGTGACCACAGGAGCTCACTGCAGTCATGGCCAAGCCCATGCTGGCCAGAAGTTTCAACTGACAGCCCAGGATGTCTGTGTCTATGCAATAAAACTAGGGAGACAAATTGTCACTCCACAAATTTTGTGTGCTTGGGAGAATAAATCTTTCAAAGCCGGACGAACCTAGTGAAAGAGGTTTCTAGTGATGCTAATGGGAATCCATTGTGTTGGATGGCCTGGCACAGGTGTGGGAAAAAGCAAGGACTGGGAGCTACCTCTTGTCACCCTCTGAAACCTACCTTGCAGCCAGCACGGCTGCCCTGGTGGGCAACAGGAAACCTTCCACTGACGCAGGGCTGCTGAGTCTGTCTAAGGATAGATGTGTTCTTTTAGAAAAGGAAAGCCTCAGGCATTTTGGATCTATACTAGCATTTTGGTGTTGACTAGCAGATCAGAAACTATTCTCACAGGACTGTGTTGTTCATTGCCTTCAAGTTGGCTTATCAGTCTCCCTAGTTCTTTAAAAACTTGCCTGCTTCCATTTTTATTCCACCCCCCTTTCAGGCCACACCTGACCCTCTTATGCTTCTTAGAGACTTGGAATCAGCTCTCCCAACATTGAACTGTCCCCCAATATTTTCCCTGGCTGCTTTGAATTCTGTGTGCCCAGTGCCCAGGGTCCCTGCCCCTGCCCACCCCTTCCTCCTGATGGCAGCCAGCTGCAGGCAGACTGCTCACTTCATCCAAGGGCATCCAGTACCTCCCCTGCCCAGCTAGGTCCTTCTTGTGGGCCAAGATTAGGTCCATAGCAGCCACTGGCCTCAACCCTCCTGCTAGGCCAATGGTTACCAAGGGCCACCAAGGATGGGGCAGCCATTCCCCTTCTAGCAGCAAGAGCCTGAGGCCTAGAGCAGACTGCAGAGAGAATGCTCAACTGCAACACCCCACTGCTGCTCTGTTTTAATAGTTTTAATAGGCTTTGTGTCCCCAAGATTTTCAGGCCCATCACCAGGGTTTCTAGGTCACTTGAGATTCATTCTGGATTTTGTCTGATGGTCCCATTGGACCCCCTTCATGGCTTGGCAGGACTGGGCAGGGGCCCTGAGGGATCTTAGACATACCTTGAACACAACTCACCTCTCACATGTGCCTCTTTTTCTCTTTGAACTGATGTTTCCCTTTGCCCAAACTCATCTCTGCTTCTACTGAGATGGTAGTATTACACGAGTAATAATATAATAATAACCACCATTTGGGAGAGGTGCATAGAATACTCTTCCGAGCAGTATTCTAAGCACCTTATTCATATTCATTTAGTTCTCACAACAGCTCTATAAGGTGGGAACTATTGTTATTCCTGTTTTATAGACAGAGAAACCAAGGCTGAGAAAGGAAAGGGAATTTGTCCTAGGTCCTTCAGCTAAGAAGAGGTGGAATGGGGTTTTATATGCAGGCCTATGTGACTTGGAACCCTGGACCTTGGCCTCTGGGAGGGCTGGGTCACTCTTCATGATGCTGGTGAGCAAAGGCTGCTGGGGTGGATGTATGCCAATTGGGGCACCCATGGGGGACATGTGCCCTTCCTTTGTTCCTTGATCCCTGACACTGATGCCCCTCCAGGACCTTGGACACTCTTTAATTCTTGTAGGACATGTTGTATCCCATCTAAAACCCTGTGTTCCCTTGGATGAAGACTTGTATTCTATCTAGGAAAGTTGAATCTCCTTTGCAGATCCTGGGGGGAAGAGTGGAGAGAGCCAGCAGAACACACACTTGGCCATAATCTTCAGGCCCCAAAGCTCAGGGACAAAGACTTCAGTGGCCACTAGGGTTGGGTTTTAAGACCTTTAGAGGCCTTAAGCTCTGAACAGACTGCACAGCCCCTGCCCCCCACTGGCCATATATAATTAAAATTAAAAACAATACTAACCCATAAAATACGTGTAAGGAAGTCCAACAAAGTTTTGATTTTTCCCAAGATACTACTTGGATGCTTGAAAAAATATATCAAATTCTTTCAAAAATTTTTGCTCTCTCTCTCGTGTGCTCACATGGATATGTGTGCACTGCTTGCTGTTAGTGCCTTCGACACAGGCCGCCTGCCAGTGCAGGGATCCAGCCCTTCTGCCCTCACTGTGGTCGCCTCCTTGCTGGCAAAGTACTAGATTCTTGCCTCCTCTTTGACATTGCCTTTTTGCTGCACTCCTTGCTCCTGAGCCCTGTACTCCCCTCCTGGGTCCCTTTATCTCTGCTAACCTACCATCCTGGTGTTTGGGAAGGACTACTCATGAACTAAGTGTCAACTACTCCTGTCAGCCTTGCTACCACAGTGTGGTCTGTGGAGCAGCAGCTGAATCACTTGGGAGGTTATTAGAAATACAGAATCCCAGGCCCTACCTGGGCCCCTTCCATCAGAATTGGCAGCTGCTCAACTTCCCCAGGTATCTGTGTGCACGTCATGGTTGCAGCTCTGAGGCAATGGTTCTCAAGATGTGCTCTCCAGACCAGCAACACCAGCACCCCCGGAAAGTGTTACAAATCCAGAATCTTAGGCCCACCCCAGTCCTACAGAATCAGAAACTCTGGTGTAGGGCCCAGCAATCTGTGTTTTAATAATTCCTCCTGGTGATTCTGATAAACTCTAGAGTTTGAGAAGCACTGTTGCTCGAAGATGCACAAAGCAAGAAGGCCTCACAGAAAAATCTCAGACCATTGCATTTCCCTAACCTCCCTCCAGGAAGGCTTTGGAAGGGGATCCTCAACTGTACTGGTGATTAGTTGGGCATCTGGGAAATGGTGCTGGGTGTGTGGGAGATTTTATAAGGCTGCCATTTATTCAGCACCCACTACATGCTATGGATGGCCAAACAGGATCATAGACATTTTTTTCATCTAATTTATACACCATCCTGAATGGCCAGACAGAATCATAGACAGTTTTTCATGTAATTTATATACCATCCTGTGGGCTAAGGCTTAGTCCACTACTCCCTTTAAAGATGAGGAATCTGAGGCTCAGAGAGGTCAAGTGAGAAATAGAAGGCTCTGCCCCAATAGTTCAGGATGCAAATCTAATGCCTTTTCCATAGAACCTGGAACCCAGACTGCAGTGCTGTAGAAATACTGGGTGCTAAATCTATGCCAAGTACCAGTCTAACTGCTTTACCAATAAGTCATTGAATCCCACACACCCCATTTTACAGATGAGGAAATTGAGGCACAGACACATTAACTTATCTGTCCAAGTTCTCACAGCTAGTAAGTAGGTAGACCTGGCATTCCAATGCAGGCAGGATGGTACCAGAGGCCTCACCTAAAAACCAGAGTTAATTTGTTGTCCCTTCAGAAGCCAAGTACGGGTCAGGCAATGTGAACAAAAGAGGGAGTTTGCTGGCCCTGACAAGTTTATTGAGGTGGTTTATGTTTGATTTCCCCAATTTCCAGCTCAGCTGTTTCACTGACATCTCCTCCCTCCCAGGCAGTATCAGCCTGGAGCTGCAGGCCCCTTGCCTGCTCGCTCCAGTGCTTCTCCCACTGCATTCTCTAGGCTTCTTAGGGTCCCTGTAGCAATCACTCAGCTTGGGCTAGTCCTCTGGACTTCCTGCCCCATGTCTAGTTGGCCAGCCTGAGGCCTCCAAACAGCCTGAAAAGCAAGGAATGGCAATCATACAGGTTCTGGAGCCCCCAGGGGGCAGGCTTTTAGCTGGCAGTCAGATGGATACCTCCTCTTGGATCCTCCCCATGCTTTGCTCTCCCCCGAGTTCTGGTTTCCCACCCATTTCTCCACTGCACCTCTTCATGGCAAGGAGCAGCAGGGTCCCAGCCTGGCATAGCTCCTTGGCTCCCAGCTCCCTGCGCTGACACGTGGGGAGATGGACTGCACAGGCAGACAAGCTGATGGGTCCACTGTTGTTCATCAGAGTGCCTCAGACTATGGCCCTCTTCCCAGGGTTAATGAGGTGCTCCCAGCTGACAAGTCTGCTGTGACTGATGATTTACAAAGACTTCTCAGAGCATACTCTTGGTTAATCATCACAACTGTCCTGTGAGAAAAACATTCTTTCACTGGTTTTTCAGATGAGGAAACAGAAGAGGTTCAGAGAGCAAAGCAACCAGACAGAACTCACACAGTCTAGCTTACACGGTCCTATGCCACTATGGTGCTTGGTCAATGCCACCAAAAACCTGACCTCAGTCCTGTTCAGGAAGATATCAGGACCAACTTCTTGATAAACAAAGTGGAGTGGCTGGTCTAGCTAAGGAGTATCCAGAAAAAGGCAGCATGCTTGGCATGCTTTGTGCTGGTTAGCCTCACAGACCTGGGCAGACCTCCTTTCTGCTGTCTCTTCCATCCAACTTGGCTGGGAAGGGGGTGGATCAGCTGTTGTGGTCATACTCTAAGAGGTCAGTCTCATCTCCCTGATGGCCCCTTTCCCTGACTTCTGGTCTTGCCACTTGTGGTTACTGCTGCAAGGACAAAGGGCTCTGTCAGTTGCCACCAAGTCCCTTATTCTTCTCTCCTAGGCCTGATATTACCCTGCTACCAGCCTGAGGGTTCTCCATGGGAACTTGTTTTATTGGAAACAAGGCCACCAGCCTCCATCTTTTCCCCAAAAACATCTTCCTTTTACCCTCAGATCAGAACTGAAACCTGGTTTCTACCTTTAACAACTCTCCTATGAATGCCCTGCTTTGATCTTTGCCTAGATTGGCTTTTAGGAGCAGTAGGGAGACTGGAGTGGTCCAAGTGTGCAATTATTGTTTATGACCCAAGGATCATTCTATCTACTTCCAATTCCCACTCTTCCATAGAAAGCAATGCTATTTGACTACAAGCCCCTATTCCCTTTCTCAGCCCCACCGGCCACACCAGGCCCTGCTTTCTTCCTCACTGGCTTCAGCATCCTTCTGAATGTCCCCATAGCCTGACACCCAGCCATCTGAAGCTTCTCACTGGGCATGGTCACATCTCAGCCTTGGTATTCCTTGGGAAGACTTTAGCTCAAATATTTCCAGTGCTCAGCTCATGTACTCTCAATGCCTCAGAGGACCGTCTCCTTCATTCCTCCTGGATCTGATCTTGGTTCCAGTGCTTGGCACTGGGCTGTTATGTAACCATTTGTTGGATAGATAAATGAACAAAAAGTGAATTGCGCCCCCTCCTCCTGAACATTTCAGTCCATCATTTCCATTCCCTACCCCATTTTCCCAGCCTTCCATCCTCTTCAGGCCTTTCTCACCTCCCTGTTTCATCTGCTCTAGATCAGCGATTTTCAACCACTGTGCCACGGCATATTGATGTGCCACAAAAATTTGTCAAACATGCGACACGTGGCTATTTAGCCAGGGACACTGACCTCTTTTCCCTTAGATTGTCAAATGAAAAAAAATGACAAGAGCCAACACAAAAATAGCTGTCCAGTGTGAATGAATCAAAATTATATCTTTTTCTCAAATCGGCAAAAAAAAATTTTTTTTTGGTGTGCCACAGAATTTTAGTAATTACTTTGTGTGCCATCACATGAAAAAGAATGAAAATTGCTGCCCTAGACCCTGGTGCCAGCCATGAACTTCATGACTTGAAGCCATTCAAGCTTTGCACACCTTCTGCCGGTTGTGCCTTCAGTTGTGCCCAGCTTTGGCCAGTAACTGGCTCCTGTCACTTACAAGTTTGCCAGCCTCAGCAAGAGGCCCTTGTAGATGCTGATGATCCATAATCTTTAACTCATCCCATAGGGGCTGCTGTTCTCATCTACTTTTCTTACATTGTAGCCTCAAGGCTACACCCCTCCTAATACTTGGCTTTCAATTTTGCTAAGATAAAGGCTGTCTGTTTGAGACTCTTTCTGAGTGTCCTTCCTCCCAGTCTCTCTCTCCTTCATCCCTCCCTCCCTTTCTTCCTCCCTTTCCCTTTTGTCTCCTAGGAAGACATGTCTATCCTCCTCTCCATACCTAACCTCTAACTCCATCAATTATTCTCTTTCTCTGGTATCGCCATCTCTCCCCCTCCTATGAGTGCTATTTCCTCCTCAGCCTACAAGGATTTTCAGCTCTCCCCTATCCTTCAAAGAAACCCTCCCTTGACCCTGCCTCCCTCTTAAGCTATCATCCTCTCTCTTGCCTTCCTTTCTCAGTGAAACTTCTTGGAAGATTCATCTACTCACACTGTGTCTGCCTCCTCACCTCCCACTCTCTCCTCAGTCTACTGCATTCTGTTCTCTCTCCCTCTCACCTCAAATTGCTCATTTAAAGGTTACCAATGACTTCTTTATCACCAAATTGAGCAGCTTTTTCCCATTTTCACATCTGAGCCTATCACATGTCCCTTCCTGCTTGTCCTTCTCTTTCACTTGGCTTTGGGGACATCCAATGGCTCCAGGTCTCTTCCATCTTATGGCTCTTTTCCTCCCCTTCTTTGCCATACATTGGTCAGTTTTGTGGTAGCATTCGCCTTTGGTCTTCTTCTCTCTCTATGCTCTCTCCAGAGCAGTACCATCCCACTCTCCTGCTTTCAGTTATTCTGATTACATCCCATTATGAATCGTTGGCCCTGATTATTCACTCAGCTCTGGAGTCAAGTCCCAATGTACCTACTAGGCATATTCATTTTATGTCAGACATTTTATATCTGGAACTCAATGCATCAAGCTGAAGTCACTATCTGTCTTCCAAAACTGGTCCTTTCTCTTATTTTTCAGTTTCATAAATGGCACAACTATCCACTCAGTTAATAAAGTTAGAAACCAAGAGTCAGCCTCCTTCCTTCTCACCCCCACATACATCTAATCCATCACCAAGTCTTACATCTACTTCTTTAATATCTCTCTAATTTGTTGCCTTCTCTCCAGCCCCATTTTCTGCTTTCCTTCACTTATCCATTTATTCAGTAGTTATTGAATTCTTTTTGCTAGTGTTTGTACAAAACTCTGGAGAATCCATGGCAAACAAGATGGTCAAGCTATCTGCCCTTGTGATACTTGCATTTGAGTGAAGAAAACAGTGAAGAAACAAACAGACACATAAAGAGATACAAAGGGAGTAAATAGTGCCTGTGATAGGGAACAACAGACAGACCTGTTTTAGATACGTTTTTCAAGGAAGGCTTTTTAAAGTGGTGATATTTAAGTTAAGGCCTAAAGGCTGACAGAGAGCCAGCAATGTGAAGAGCCAAGGAGTGAACTTCCCAGGCAGAGGGAACAATACCTGTAAAGATCCTGAGGCCAGAAAAAGGTCGAGTGCACTAAAGAGCAGATATGATGTCAGTGTGGCTGGAGTGGAGAGAACTAGGAAGCCAGTAGAACAAGATGTGGTCAGAGAGCAAGGCAGGGATCACAGCTTGGGGACAATTGTAAGCCAGAGGAAGAAGCTTGCAATTTATTCCAAGCACAATTCAAAACCACTGCCAGGTTTTAAGTTAGGGGGAGGCAAACTGTGATATGCACTTTGAAAATCACTCTGGCTACTGTGAAGAGACTAGACTGTAGCAGGGTAAGAGGGGAAGCAGGAGAGTGGAGAGGAAGCCTACCGTGGTTTTCCGTGGGAGAGAAGATGGATGGTGGGACGGATGAAGAGGCACAGTTAGAAGAGACATGCTTCATGTAAAAAACAGAACCTGTTGGTTGATTCCATGTGGGGAGAGAGGGGAAGGAAAGAATCAATGAGTACTTCTGGGGTTTTGGCCTGAGCAACTAGTGAATGTTGTCACTTACTGAGATGGGAAGACTTGGGGGCACAGATTTTAGGATGAGTTCAGACTATTCCTTTGAACATATTGGATTTGGATTGCTCATTAAACATTCAAGTGAAGCTATCAAGTAGGTGGTTAGTTAAATGAGGCTGCAGATCAGAGAGGGTTGAGATGCACATGGACATTTGGGACTTACGGACATGTAAATGATACTTTAAGCCATGGGAATGGGTATGCTAACCTAGGGAGAGATTGCAGGAAATAGGAGGAGAGAGCCCAGGATGGGGCTCTGAGGAATTTCAGTATTTAGAGGTTGTATAGAGGAGGAGAAAACAGAGGGGCAAGTAAGGTAGTGTGAAAGCCAGGAGAGTGTCTTTTTACAGGGTTGACAGAAGAGGCTTTTTACAGAAGGAGAATGTCAATCAACACTGGGCAGGTGACGTCAGGTCAGATAGAAACTACTGATGGAGCCAGCCTGTGTGGAGCACCTGCTGTGTGCCGAGCCCTGTGCCAACGTGCCTACGTATATTATTTACCTCATTCAATCCTAACATCAACTCTATGATGTAGGCAGTATTATTAGCACCTCCATTATACAGATTAGGTAATTGAGTCTCAGAGAGGTTAAGTATCTTTCTCAAGGTCACACAGTAGGCTAGTGGTAGACCCAGGGTTCAAATCCAGGCAGGTTGGCTCCAGAAGCCCTGTCTTAACCTCTACACTGGCCTTCCTCTCATAATATTACTCCTAGAAGTGTCTTCTGGATTTGGCAATCTGGTAGCTGTTGGTAATCTTGACAAGAGTGATTTTAGTGGAGGGATGAGGGGAAAAGTTAGAATGTAGTGGTTGACAGATGAATGGAAGGTGAAAGATCAGAGATGGAGTGTAGATGGCTTTTTTGAGAATTTTGCCTGTGAAGAAAAACATCAAAATGGAGCCATACCTAGAGGGAGATGTGGTTCAATAGGAAGTCTTGTGTTTACAAAATTTCCTTTCCCCCTTTCCGCTCCTCCTTTCCACTTTTATTTATTTATTTATTTATTTATTTATTTATTTATTTAGGTAAGAAAGAAGATACTGGCCCTGGCTGGTATGGCTCAGTGGATTGAGCACTAGCCTGCAAACTGGAGGGTCTCAGGTTCTGTTCCTGGTTGGGGTGTGTTCCTGGGTTGCGTGCCGTTCCCAGTACAGGGCATGTGAGAGGCAACCACACATTGATGTTTCTCTCCCTCTCTTTCTCCCTCACTTCCCTCTCTCTAAAACTAAATAAATAAAATCTTTTAAAAAAAGAAGAAAGAACACACTGAACTTGTGTCTTTGTGAAAGGGAATGAGTCAGAGAGTAGAAGGATCTACCTTTCCAGAAAAAGCCCTGGGAAGGTGAGAAGGGTGAGCTCCTGAGTGCAGTTTTAAGGGCTGGTCTGAGACAGAAGAAAGGCTTCAGTCTCCATTGTGATGGGCTGCGGGGTGGAAATCATGGGATCATGTGATTTGTGGGGATTAAAAGAAGTTTCAATCCAGTGGCACTTGTTTCCTCAGTGCATGATGAGGTGAGATTATCAATGGTGAGGGGTGGGAATTGGGGAAAAACAGAAGAACTGAATCATATTGCCATCAGTGGCCCCTGAGCTATTACAAGAGTCCCTAGCAGGCTTCCCTGCTTCTATGTTTTCCTCCATCCTCCACATGTAAGCTAGTTTACACTCCCCAAAGATTAGAAAGGTTAAGCTCTGCTCCTAATGTCTTTAGGAGCCCTGCTTCAATGTCTTTACCCATGTCTTCTCTTTCACCCCGAAGGCTTTCTCCATGGCCCACCTTGGCCTGTTAAAGCCTTTTCTAGAGCATTTTAAGTGGATACAACCTTTCCATACAGATGGAACTGATCACTTCCCATCCTTTGTGAGTAACAGATCTGCATGCCTTCTGAGAGGACAGACTTGACCATATTTACCTCTGAGCTCCTTCCATGTGAACACAGAGCTGGGCACATGGGCCTGAAAGTCAGGAGACCAGGGGTCTAGTCTCTTTCCTATCCTGCATCTCAGTTCCCATCTTTGTAACGTGAGTGGATGGGACCTGTTGGTTTCTCGTGCCTCAGGTCCTGGTGCTTGATGCGTCCACCATCCATGAATATGCCTGACCTTCGGAAAAGCCCCTGACATTGCCAACCTGTAACCTAAGTTTAAAATCCTCTGGGTAAAGAGGGATGGCTTTCGACCTATGTGTCAACCTCTGCCTGAATCAGCTCTGCCAGCTAATAATAATAACAGCCAGCATTTCTGGAGTACTTTCTATGGACCATGCCAAGATCTTTGCAAGCATTTTCTCTTTCAATCCTTACGACTGTGGAGGTCAGATTTGACAGATAAAGAAAGTAAATTTGATGAGGTGAGGTAATCAGCCCAGTGCAAAACACAGTGAAGTGGCAGTAAGTCCAAGTAAGCTCGGACTGTAATTCAGGCCTGTCTGCTCACAGAGCTCCTGTTATTAACCACTTTGCTGGATGCTGCCCTTTCACAGTGGTCTCAACTTTGGCTGCACATTAGACTCACTTGGGGGAGGGTGCTTAAAAATTATGGATGGCTGGATCCTGCCCACAGAGATCCTGACTTAATTGGTTTGGGGTATGACTTGGTACTTAGGGATTTTTCAAAGCTCCCTGGGTGATTCTACTGTGCGGCTAGGATTGAGACCACTGATCTAGAGGCCCAGCTCTCAGATCTAAAGCTAATCCTTACCTGGGCCACCTCAGCCCCACTGGGTTTTTCAGATAGAAGTGGGAGTGGAGCTTAGGATAGAGTTGGAGGAGGGGGGTAGTGGTTGATGGGAAGGTTATCCAGAAATTTTCTTATTATATAGGGTGTAGTGCCTGGAACTGGGCGAGAATCCTGGGCCAAACTTGTGTCCGTTGTGACTTTCTTGGTGCTCTTGGCCATACATGGTCCAAAGCATACTACTGGTCCAGTATAGTATACATCTTCCTCACATAGTTGACTCTCTGTCCCCACCCAAACCTTGAATGCTAAATGCTATCTTCTTCATGCTCAGCCCCTGGCTAGAATGTCATTGTCAATGTGGAATATTGAGAATCCTACCACTCTGCTACCAACAGATGGTTACCCACCTTCTGGCCTCTTTTGCTACTGAACCTATACCAACAATGAGCCTGACCAACGTCAGGGGCCACACCCCACTGGACCAAGCTTCCTGCTCTGGATTGAGGGTTTTGGCCTCAGTTTCCCAGGGTCTGGCTGCCTCATTCCCTGCCAATTCTGATGACTGAGATCACAGAATGCCTTATACACAAGCCCACCCAAGTTATGTCATGATGAGGTCAAGTAACCTCTTTCCAGAGGAACGGGGTGCTGTTTTGAGGGAAGTGCCAGTCTGATGCAGTGCTGTGCCCCCAGAAACTGGCCTCTGCCTGCCTGCATGCCAGGGTGGGGTACTCCTGAGGTGGAGAGGGCCTGGTCGGGGGAGGAAGGCTGTGAGCTGCCGGGTGGGCCAGGTGGGTGTGGAGGAATTCTCTGTCCAGCTGCACATCTTTATTCATAATGCTTGATTGTTCCTGGCTAGGGAGCTGATCATGCTGTGTGTTGGGGGGTGCGGGGAGCCCCGGGCAGGCGGTGGGCTCACTCTGCTCCCTTCTTCTGTAACTGCAGTGGGAGTGGGGGTGGCCGTGAGCCCGGGGCTCTCAGGCTGCTCACAGCTGGTCCCGATTTGCGGACAATGGGAACTCAGCTCACAGTGCATCCCAACCGAGCCCCAGCTCAGTCTGGGACTGCTTGAAGGCTTGCATAGGAATGTGGGGCGGAAAGGCTCAGAGGGCACACTGCAGAAGAGGCTGCAAGAAAAAGCTGTGCCAGACAGAGGAATGAAGAAATGCAGGGAAAGGAGGCCAGAATGAGTGTGCTGCTGACCTCGCTGAGCTGGTCAGGGCCTTTGGAGTGACTTCCATGTATGCATCTTGGAGCCCTTGCAGCCTCACTGCTGGGGCAGAAGGTACCAGCTGACACCCCTGTGCAGCAGGGACTCAGCGGAGGACATGCAGAGTCCCTGGCAGATCTGGGACTAACAGCCAGGCCTCTGGACCCCAGGCCATGGCCCTCTTGCTCCTAGAGCCAATGGCTCCCCATGTTGAAGCCCCAGTGCCTGGGCCAACCTGAGCCTTGTGAACCTGTCCGCTTCCAGTGGATTCACTCCACTTCTTCTTCCCTGCCAGACATGGGGGCACCTGGGCTGCTCTGAAGGGATATGGGTCCAGGCTGGGCCAGGTAAGGTGGGGGTACTATGGAGAAATGGAAGCAGGGGGATAATAATACCCTAACATGTTTTTACCATCAGAAAACAATGTTGACTCTGTGTGGGGATGGATATGAACTAAACTTATTGTGGTGATCATTTCACAATATGCATATGTATATGAATCATTATAGTATATACCTAAAACTAATACAACAGATATGTCAATTATATCTCAATAAAAAAATAGCTCAATGAATTGAGCATGTAGTATGTGCTAGGTAGTGCTAAGTGCTTTGTACACATGGTCCCATGTCATCCCCACAGGTACTCCATGTAGTAGGTGTGCCATGAACCCCATTTTACAGAGGAGGAAATCAAGACTCAGAAAGGATAGGTAACTTTCTCAAGGTCTCATGACCAGTGATCTTCAGAGCACAGTTTTGAATCCAGGATTGTCTGGCTCCTAGATGAATGTTCTTTCCACTAAGCTGTTTTTATGAATGCTGCGGGTTAAGAGACCTTTTGAAAGGACATCTTAATCCATGCCTCTGAACACAAGCAGGAGTGTAAATGCCGGCCCCAAAGGCACAGATTGAACCTAAATCTTCCAAAGAGTTGGCAGGAGCTGGGAAATGCCCCCTCTCTCTGGGTGGGAAGAAGTACTATCCTTCTCTAGAGTGGTAGCCCCTGCCGTGGGGCAGGTGGGTGGGCAGGGGGTGCAGGTTACATCTCACAGAAGGGAAGACCAAGCTCAGCCAGGAGGGATGGAGCAGATGTTCCAAACCTTGGTCTTCTCATCGTTCGCCCTGGCTCTGCTGAAGTGGTATGAAAGGTAAGCTTGGCACTGAGCTGGCCTCCTGCCTTGGCAGATGTGAGTTACTAAGAGACCAAAAATTCTGAGAGAGAGAGAGAGAGAGAGAGAGTTTGTTAGGGATACTTGGGACCTTTGTGGAGGCACAGAGGCCTCCCTGCCCTGGGCAGCTTTGTCTGTCACCCAAGCAATAGTCCATTAAAGCATCCTGGGCTGGGGCTGGGGCTGGGGGTGGGGCACGGGCCGACAGTGGCAGGAGGGGAGGGAGCCCTGCAGGCCCCCAGCCCAGTGTAGTGCTATCCTGGCTTTGAGAACAGCTCAGCCATGTTTGACTTAGGAGGGCACAGGCCAGAGGCAGAAGCCTGCATTGGGTGAGGAGCTCCTGGAGCATAGTGGCCTCTGTGCCCATGCACTCCACGGGGCTCTTTGCACAGAGGGCTCCTTATTCTTCCCATCAACCTTGCAGAGTGGGGCCTGAGGAGACTCCTCTTGTGACAAATGTAGAAATCTATGCCCTGAGAGGGGATTACCCGAGGCCACAGTGCTCCTGAATTGTCAAGACCAGATTGGAAGCTAGGCTGTGACTGGCCTTAGCCTGGTAGCCCTGGGCCACTGAAAGGAAGGCCAGGTTCCCGTGCCTCCATCTGACCTGGCCCAGCTAAGCCAAGGCAGTGCTGAGCACTGGGAAGGGGGCTGCGGGATATGAGGAGAGAGAGCCCTGTGTGTTTGCGTGTGTTGCTGTGGGCGTGTGTGTGCCTGTGCGTTTCTGTGTTTCTGTGTGTGTCTCCCGGGCGGCTGTTCTGCTTCCTCAGCAAGCCTTCCCTGCCCCCTCCACTTCGTTTCTCTTTCTTCTTCTCCTTACTCCTCATTGTCGTCTTCTCTTTTTTAATGAGACTTAATTAGCGTCGAGTTCCTCCTCCAGCTCCCTCTCCGCCCCCTCCCCGCCCCTGCCCTCCCCTCCCGCCTCTCCCTCCTTCTCGAGGTACAGGCCAAGCGATCTGACAAATGCACTTGAGAACAAAGCGCCAGGCTAATTCGGGGCCTGCTCAGGAAGCAGGAGCTGAGCTGAGATAATGGGTCTGAAATAGCCCAGCATGATTATGCTTCCTCAGCCTGTGGCCAGGCGGGTGCAGGCTCAGGCGGGCAGGCGGGTGGCGGGTGGACGGGCGGGCGCCTGATGCCTCTCGCCTCAGTCCTTTGTGGGACCAGGCCCAGTTCTGTTGCCTTCCTTAAAAAGCCCTCCATATGCCTTGGGTGGTGTCAGCCATGCTTCAGCACCCAAGTCAGTTCTCTTCTGGCTTCTGAGGAGCCACTACTCCTCCCAGGGCCTTTAGACCCCAGCAGGCACAATCCTGGGTCAGCCAGGACCACACACTCAACCACAGTCACCACCTGACGTATTGGTGACAAAGCTGCATCAAGAACCCTAGAGGCCAGCTCCCCTTTCTGTTTCAGTTCACCTTGCTTGGTCATGCTGTCCAATCCCAGCTTGGAGGGTGGGAAATGGAGAGGCAATTCCAAGCAGGGCTTGGGCTTCCCAGTCAGGGCCCTCTAGGGGCTTGAGGACTGAAGGGAGACAGAGCCCTCTAAGATGGCCTGAGGAGAAGAGGTAGCTGGGTTTGTTCTGGCATCACAAATAAGACAGGGCATTGCTATGGTGCCCACCACAGGGGTGGGTCAGATGTCACTTGGATATCCTCTGCCTAGGCTTCCTGGAGCTTGCCCAGAGCTGGAAGCAGACTGAGGGAGGAACAGTCAGGAAGATGGGCAAGCATGAGTGGGAGCTGCCCTTCACAGGCCAGTGTCCCACTCCTTCTCTCTGCCCTGGCTGCCATACCTGCGTCCTGATCCAGACACAGCCTGGGGCCCTGCAATGACAGCAGTCATGGACCTTTGCTCTTCAGCCCAATTGTCAATTTCACTGCCCTCCTCAGACCCAGTTCCCAGTGACATGTGTCCATTTCATTTCATTTCATTTATTTCATTTCATTCATCTACCCACTATGCATTTCTTAAGCTCTTCTTGGTACCAGGCTCAGTGCCAGGCCCTGGGGACTCACAGGCAAATTAGACAGAGGCCCTGCTCTCAGGGCCCTTAATCTGGTGGGGGTGACATACAAAATGGAGATATATAGTGCAGCGTGACCTGCGTGGTGACAGTTGGAATCCAAGAAACTATGGGAGCTGAGAGAATGTCAAGGTGGGAGGTCAGGGAAGGCTTCACAGAGGAGGTGACATCTGAACTAGGCTTGGAAAGATGAATAAGGCTCTGCCAGGGTAAAGATAGATTGAGCTAGAGATTTGCTTCCTTCAAGGCACAAGGGAGGAGCTGGTATGTGAAAGTGCTAAACAAATGTGTTCTCTGTTCTAATGATTATTTACAACCTTGGGATCCTGGGGCTAGAAAGAGGCAGAAGAACGGGAACTGCCCTGCTAGGGAATGGGCCCTATTTGCACACAGTCCTGGTGGACCACTGCCTGCTGCCCAACCCCAGAGACAGTGGCCTGACCTAATACAGGACAGAGGGCTCTCTCCAGAGCCCCACAGCACTGACCTCTCTCTCCCTTCATCAGCTCTCAGCCTTGACCACACCAATGGAATCTCCAATCCTGTTCTCCAAACAACTCCAGGCCTTCCATCTTTGGTTTTCACTTTGCACTTCATTGCTGAGCCCACTGTGCCAGCCTGCCCTCAGCCCTGCATCCCCTCCCTAACCACTGGAATCCCAGGGGTGGCCTTGCCACCTGCACCTTTGCTCCAGAGGTGGCCTGCTACAGAGGGAACAGATCACCTTCCTTTGGTGACTTTCTATCTCTTGAGCTGTTCCAGGACTTGTTATAACCTTCCTGGTTCTCCCTGCAGTAAGGTCTCTAAAGGAGCCCAGTCCAGGCTTTCTGAGCATGCGTTAGAAGGCTCAGGCTGTCTCCCACAGCTGCCCTGTGCGTAGTTGTCCAGATTTTGAACTGCAAAAGGGCATCTGGCTGAGGGTGTGAGTGGGGACTGACATTTACCCTACCTTCTGTTTACACTGGTGCAGGGTGCGTCTGCCTACAGGGGGTGCGCTTTTCTAATTAGCACAAAGGTGCTGAATGAGTGGGAGGGGCCCTGGCTCACCTCCCCTGAGTCTCACCTTGGTGACAGAGACCTGGGGGAAGGGGACTGGAGGTGATGAACTCCAAAAGGCCCGCCCAGCTGAGAAACCTACATTTGTGAGCTGCAATGAATATCTGGTGAGTGGAGCCAGCTCTGGGACAGAGGCCGTTCCGGGCTGTGCAAAGGGACTGTGTGAGGATTACTGAGAGGAAATGAAAATTGGGGATGGCCCTCAGGGGAACTGCCTGTAGATGATGTCAGAGACGAGGCTGCCTCTGGGGGTGGGGGAGTGGCAGGGAGGTGTGGGAAGGAGAGGGCTATCTCCACTGTCCCCCTGCAGTTATGCAGGCAGTCACATTTGAGGCTCAGGACCCAGTTAGCCCACCTGGCTTTCTGACCCCAAGCCATCTCCTGGCTCTCCTGACACCTTTGGAGCTGAGAGGGCACATTTCTGTTGAGGGCCCTCAAGGACCAGGGCTAGGAGGACAGGGTGGAAGGAGTCATCAGGACACGGTCTTACCGCCTGGTGCTACATTTCACAGCATGTGAAAGGACTTGTTCTTCCAAACATGTCACTATAAATTCTCTCAGCCATGTAGCAAGGTATTGGGTTGGCCAAAAAGTCCATTTAGTTTTCTCTGTAAAATAAAAGTCGCATTTTTCATTTTCACCAAAAATGTTAATGATTTGGATATTTTGAGTGTGTCGACTATCTCTCACTATTAGGTTCTAGTAGGTAGAGGCCAGGGGTGCCACGAAACATCTTCCAATGCATAAGACAGCCCTGCAGGAAAGAATTATTTGGCCAAAATGTCAACAGTACAAGAAACTTCACAAACCACTTTGACATGTTCGATCAGTCACAGCGCCTTCTCCATGCATTGCGCTAATCTTTTTTTGTGTGTTTCTGTTGAGTTTTTACCTTTCTTGAAATAGCAAAGCATAATATGCTGAAAACATTGCTTATTTTCCTCGATCTTCAATATTAAAATTGGTATACAAAAATTCACCAATTTTGATAAGTTTTTCAAAAATGCCTGCTGATATGAGACCTGTCACAATACAATCTAACAACATTGTTTTGAATGAAGTTAAAGACAACTAAGCACTACAAGAGCCATCATATAGAAAAAAATGAAAGAAATTTTTTTGCCAACCGAGTTGTGTTCTTCTTCACATACAGTAAGTACAGAAACTAAGGTTCAGGGAGACAAGCAGTAGTGATCTGCCTGAGGTCACTCAGCGGTAAGTTGCATAACCTGTGTTTGAGCCCTACTCTGCTGGGCTCCAAAGCCCATTTCACCCCCTGCCGCCCAAGACAGGAGCTGAGGACCCAGCATTACCTGTTAGTGGTCTCAAAAACTCAAAGATTCTGTCCTGGAATGATTAGCTGTATTTTCCAGATAAAGAAAACTGAAGTCACACAAGGCTATTAAGTGGAAGAGTTGTGAATGGTGGTCTTGGAGTGGGGCAGGGAGTGTTTTCAGAGAAACAGAGAATGCCTGTGCGTGTTGTGTCAGGCAAAGGGCCAGGATGCATCATGGGGCATCCATGCCTGCTGGGCAGAGGCGTGGAGATGGGAAGGCTCACGTGGATGTGGCTTTGGGATAGATGGGGAGGGGAGTGGGAGAATGTGGGTCTGGTGATGTGGCTACAAAAGGTCATACCATGGAGAAGGGCAGGCTCCATTTGTTGAGATTTGTGCCTGAGTTCGAAAATAGCTCTTTCTTCTTTCTCGGGGAAACTGGGCTTTCTTTCCCCAGCTCTGCCACTTCCTGTCTCCTGCCTTCTCTGGAGGCTCTGCCTGCTCCCAGGTCCCCAGCTGGAGCCCCCAGCCTGGCTCCCTAATTCCAGAGTGGCAGGCAGCGTGCTTGCTCACATGCCCAATTGCTTCTCCCAGCACACACAGGTAATTCATCTCAGCTTCCCCTCCAAGCCCCTACCCCCAGATGTGCAGCCCTCCCAGCAGCCAGAGGCCAGCTTACCCCACCCACACAGGCGGCCAGCTGTAGCCCCTCATTTCCCGGGGAAGAGAGAACTAATAAAGGGCAGTCTCTGAGTCACAGCCCACCGCCCCATTCTTTCTTGGGTCACAGATGACCCATAAAGCTGAGGGGAGAGATATAAAGGGAGCAAGTTTGAGTGGAGATAGAGTTTCCATCTCAGGAGAGGAATTAAATGTGAGGATGTGTGGATAGGGCTGGGACAAGAGGGGGCCAAGGCTGGGGTCTGGGCAGAGATGGAAATCCCTATTCATCACCACTTTGGCCCCTATGCCACCTCCCAAGGAAGGAAGAAGTATAATATGGGTCTGAAATGAAAGGCAGCAAACATGCCAAAGATAGTAGGCCTGGTGTAGGCAGCCTTTCTGCTTTCCCTTCCCTTCCCTGACCCCTCCCAGAGTCCAACAGGAGAGTCTGAAGGATCAGGGGCCCAGGCCTCCAAGTCTAGCTCCAGGCTGACCCACAGTGACCTCAGTATGCTCCTTACATTTCTCTCCAGGCCTCAGTCTCCCCAGCTGTAATGGACTCTACCAGACACCCTGCATGTCTGTGAGTTAGGGCAGGTTGTGCTCTGTGGGACACACAGAAAGCCCTTCATTCCTTATCTCTGAGGCCTGGTATAGCCCTCAGGAGAAGGTAGGGTCTCACCGGAGTGTGTGCCAGGTGCTCTGGGGTGTGTAGAGTCTGAACTCTGCTGGAGGTATGTCCTCCCCCATTCTGCTCAGGAGAAGGAGGCGGGCACATCTTAGGCTATGAAACCCTCCTCTCTACTTATGGGGTTCCTGGTATAACATTCATTCACTGATCCAACCCAGCAATTATTTACTGAGTATGTGCTTTGTGCCAGCCACTGCTGTAGGCACTGGGCATCGAGCAGTAAACAAATGTTAGAATCCTTACCCACATGGAGCTGGCATTATAGTTGAGAGACAGATGATGAGCAGACAACTGCTCTTCTATAAACCAGAGTTTGGGGGATGAGGACAGGAAGCAGGGTTGGGGCTCTGGGCCATGTCAGGACCACTCCTCCATGTCGTTACTCGGAGAGGAACCTGCGCCCTTCTCCCACAGCAGCTTTTCTTTTTTGGCCACAATGCGGCCAGTTAGGCTGGGTTCAGAATTGAAGGGTAAGGTTCAATGATCAATCCCTCATGTCTGGTCTTGGCATTGGAATACCCTCCTCTCCTGTACACTGAACTCAACCTGTTTGGGATGGATGCACCATTCAGCCCTGGGAGAGCAGCCTGAGCTGGCCCTGGTGGAGGCCCCGTGGCTGACACCAATCTTCCCAGTGGCAGAGGGCCAGAGCTGCTGGGGCCCTCTGCTGCCTATGGAGCAGGACAGAAAATGCACTAGGTAGGGGACTGGATGGCTAGGCCCTATTCCCTCTCTGCCATCTACTCCTTAGCAGAAGTGAGTATAAGCTTAATCACCACTTACTTCAATTATCACAAAGGTCGCAAGTGTGATGTGTCTGAAAGATACTTTGCAAAAAGTAAAGCCCTCACCAGATATTACAGTTTATTTCTGTCTGTCTTTGCATTTCCCTGGGTTCTGGCTCAATGTGGGACCTCAGTGTTTGTTGACAAAGCCTTTGCATTAGAGAGCACCTCCCTGCTCCTTTGCCTGTTGTGCCCATGGTTCCGGGAGCAGAGTAGGGGTGGGACAGTCCTGAATAGTTGACCTTTGCTCAACAGTTTTTACTCTTGCTCTAGATCTGTCAGTGACTGGCTGTAAATCCTGGTCCAAGCCCTGTAACTTCTTGGAACTCAAAGCTCTTGTCTGACGCAGGAAGAAGAATCTGCTCTGCATCCCAGAAATTTGTAGTGCTGATCAACTTAGATGCCATCAGAGCCATTGGGTAGTTGTAAAGTAGGGAGATGATAATGACACCAACTCCCAGGCCCACAAGACCGATAGGGGCCCAGGACCAGTCTTCTATCCCAGCAGCCCAGAGGTTTCATTGGGATGGTTATTCCCAGAGTCTGACTTGTGAAGGGCCTGACATCAGGGAGGAGAACTTCCCAAGCAACTAATTCCATCAGCTCCCGTCCCTGCCCCCACTCAGCCTGGCCTAGATGCCTCTGCTCATTCTAGGGAGGGGTGAGGTAATAAGGTAATAGTCATCTTCAGTTCCCACAGAGAAATGGAGAGAGAGAGAGAGAAAGAGAGAGAGAGAGAAGAGAGAATGAACGTGATCCAGAGACAGAGAGGGAGGAACCCCCAGCAACTGAGAGAGAAAGGAAAGTGGGAGAAAGAGAAACAGTGTGAGAGAGACAGAGAGTCAGAGGATACCCAGACAGGGAGACAGAGGGAATCAGTGTGTGTGAGAGAAAGACTGAGACAGGGAGACTGAACAATAGATGAGGGTAAAAGAAAGATCTGCGGGAGACTGATATTGTGTGGGAGAGAGGACAGAAAGATAGGCTGAGAGACAGGGAGAGAGATGAAGACAATTGGAAAAGAACCTGCAAGACATCCATGAGATGGAGAGAGAGGGTGAGTGTGAGTGCAGCTATATACTACAGACAGAAAGAAATACCTTTCCTTCTGCTACCTCCCAACTGGGGAAAGGGGTAGAGGGCTGGGGTGGGTACAGGCTGGGGAGGTGGGGGAGAAGCAGGTTAGGCAGGCAGGGCTAAGCTCCTTGGGATAGGGGAGATAGGTGTGATGAGGTCAGCACCCCCAGGATCCCAGATTCTCTCATCCAGGAGAAGCTCCTGGGACTTGTCCCAGCCCCCTGTGGCCTCAGAGAGAGGCTGACAGTGTGCATCCCTTTGGGGCAGAGGCTAGGAGGGTGGGGTGAGAGACGGTTCTGACTTGAATTCTTCTTATAGCTCTACCACCAGTTAGCTTTGAGCCTGGTGTTGGGCTTTTCCCATTTGATGGCCTCAGTGGGCCTTTCTGTACAATGGATGCATGTGGGGAGGATTAGGGCATGGAGACTGCATTTAATCATTTTTTCAGCTCTAATGTTCTAGGATTTATCTAAGGAAATGCAGGAGAAAGCAAGATCCCTCAACCTACAGAAACCTGTAGGCAAAGAATTTTGTCTCCATTCAAATATGATTTTTTTTTCCCTGTAGAGAAGACTAAGCTGTCAGATTCCCAGTCTCCAGAGGGAAACACAACTGGATGTCCAAGCATGTGGGGAGTGTAAAAAAGCTATGAAGGAGGACTGCTTTGTACTGAGCAGAGGGAGGTTCCATGAGATAGAGGAGAGCTTAACTGGCCAAGATCATTTTGAAACCTCTGCCAGGCTGCTTATAGGAGTTTTGAGAGTTGCTGGATAGGCATTGGGTACTCCAAAGGCTGTGCTGCCCCCAGGCAACATGGGGGCCTGGCCACTTGTGGGGCACAGTCTTGCCTCTGCCCTAGAACTTGAGAGCTTGATCAACAGGGTAAAGGGAGATGGTAGGGGCTGGCATTAGCTCCAGGACTGGGCCGGCTGGAGAGGTGTAACAGACTCCACTAGTTCTGCCGTGGGGCTGGAGTGCAGACCCACAGAGATTACACAGCCATGTCCCTAGTGTCAGGGACCTGCAGTGTGGCAACCAAGATGACAGAACGTCTGCCTGGCTAGTAGTTTGGGGGAGAAGTGAAGTTTGCCCCATGCAGGCCCTTTTCAACATGCTCAGTGCTTCCTTCTCCCCACCTTATCTTGAAGGCCTTCCCTACACTTCCGTTCCTACTCCCACTTCTACAGTGCATGAGGAGACAGGGGTAAGGAGGCCTGCTGGGCTGGTAGGCTTTGCCCAGCCCAAGAGCTTCCTCCTTCCCAATTCCATAGCGCAGGGGAAGACCTGCTCACAGCACTCTCATTTTCCACATTGATAAACTGAGGCCCCAAAGAGGCCCCAAAGGGGACACATCCTCCCCTTTCTCTTAAATGCTTAAAAAGTATTTCTGGTTGAGACTGAGGGCCACACCTGGCGCTTGCTTGCATCCTGACGGCTTTGTCTGAGGATAAGGATGCCAGTTTCTCCACCTTTGTTCTTGATCTCCCTTGAGGGACCAAAAGAAATGATAAGTTGGCTCTACAGCAGAGACAAAGAAATGTGATATCACAACACTTACCCCAGAGGTGAGGTGTTTGAGACTCAGAGAGCCTGGGTGACTCATCCACAGTCACACTGCTAGTGGAGGCACAACCATGATACTCAAGGTGTCAGGCTCCAAATCATGTGCTGATTTGTTTGGTTGGTTTATTTCTTTATGTCTTCCTCACTTCAGGGGAGGAGAGAGGAATAATAAAAGTAATGCATACTCACTGCAGAATGTTTGAATACCACAGAAGAGTATTACCAAGAGAATATCACCTGTAATCCCACAAACCAGGAAAACCACTCTTAACTTTTTGGTATCTTTCTTTCTAGTCACCCCCTCCCCCCAATTTGCCTTTATATATAAGAGCATACTGGCCATCCTGTTTTTTTAAATTGTGGTAAAAATCATATAGACTCTCTTGACAAAATTTTAGGTATACAGTGTTGTTAATATATAGGCACACTGTTGTACAGCAGATCTCTAGAATTTTCCTGTCTTGTATGACTGAAACTCTGCACCCCCTTCCCCCAGGCCCTGGCAACCACCATTATACTCTGTTTCTAAGAGTTTGACTATTTTAGATTCCTCACATAAGTGGAATCATGCAGTATTTGTCTTTCTGTGACTGACTTATTTCACTTAGTATAATGTCCTCCAGGTTCATCCCTGTTATTGCAAATGGCAGGCTATCCTTTTTTTAAAGACTGAGTAATATTCCATTGTAAGTGTGTATGTATATCACATTTTCCTTATCCATCCATTCATTGATGAATACTTAGGTAGTTTCTATCTCTTGTTATTGTAAGTAATGCATGGGGCTACAGATATCTCTTCAAGACTCTGACTTAAATTCTGAATATATACCTAGAAGTAAGATTGCTGGGTCATATGTTAGTTCTTTTCTAATTTTTGGAGAAAACTCCATACTATTTTCCATAGTGATTACATCATTTTACAATCCCACCAACAATGTGCAGGGTTTCTTTTTCTCCACATCCTTACCAGCAATTGTTATAATGGCCATTCTGATAGCCGTGAGGTGATATCTCATTGTGGTTTTGATTTGCATTTCTCTGATGATGAGTGATGTTGAGCATCTTTTCATGTACCTGTTGGACATTTGTATGTCTTCTTTTAGCCATTGTGTTTTGTACCCTGAGTTTCCCATATATCACCAAAACATAAGCATTTCCCCATATCATTGAATACTCTTTACAGTGCCCCTTACTTCACCCTGAAGGCAAGGACCTGAGCTTGGAGAGCCTCGAGGTCCCCCCAGACTTCTGTCAGTGCCTGGTGCACAAGCAGGTCCACAGCCCGGCAGGGGTAGAGATGGGAATAAATCCAGGACAGGCCCTGGAGCAATAATGGCTAACAGTGTAAACTTTGGGCAGCAGACAGCCCTAGGTTCTATCCAGATTTTGCCACTTCCAGGCTGCCTGGCTTTGAGCCAGTCGATTCCTCTCTGAGCCCTGGCTTCCCCATCTGTAATATGGGGATAATAATGAAATCTATTTCATGGCCATTCTGTGTAGCCTCACTGAACATATTAAGACTCAGTGAGTATGCCAGGACGTAAGACGTGGGAATTCTCCTCGTGTCTTATTATTATTACATTAGCTATTATTATTATGGGAATGTCAGGAGGCTTGAGCAAGTTCCTTCCCCTCTCTCTGGCCTCAGTTTATTCATCTGTACTATGGGGCATTGTACTGGATGTCCCCTTTCAGCTCCAATTGTCTTGAGGTCTCTGTGAGTAGAGGTGAAAAGAGGGTATATGCTAGCCAAGGAGGAGCTGGGCACTTCTAGGACCTTCTTGTCTGTGTGGGCCTCAGTCCTTTCTTCCAGCAGACCCCTCTCTCCTGGGGCTGATGCCCAGACAGGCTCTCGCATGGTACTGGCTTGGTGGGGCCTCTGGTGAGATTCAGGCTACACTAGGTTGCACCGCTATAGTGAGCCCTTCTGTGGGCCTGGGTTGCATCCGTCAACACCCTGTAGAATGTAAGTATTTGATTTTGGCGCCTTTTGGGAGATTCACAGGGAGGGGGAAGCCTGTTCCCTGGAGGCTGGGATTAGGTAAAACTGGGCTCATCTTGTTCCAGCTCAGAAGCAGCTACTCAATTTGGCTTTATAAAGACAGAGACAGCCTCTAATATGGGGTTTCTGTTAGTCCTTGAGGCTGGCTCTCTTCCTGCCTGCAGGAGGGACCCAACCACAGGAGAACCTTCTGAAAAGATTCAATCCAATTCTTTACATTTTAAAGATGGAGACACTGAGGCCAGGAGGGAAGAGAGGCTTGGTGTGCATTGCTTATCTCTTCCACGTTACTATGTAGAAAGTGAAGATCAGTTCTGTTCTAGTTTCTTTGGAGATTATGAATTCCTGGGACATAGGTTAGATAAACTGATGAACTTTCCAGTAAAGCATTAACCTCATCTAATCTGATAGTGTCAGACCAGAAAGGATCAATGAAAGTTTGAAACACTATTTTTTAGCCACATAAACTGCACAGCTTGTGGCCTCAGTGGGGAACCCAACCCCTACATCCTCTTCCAGTAGCCCCTGAAGACACATGTGCAAATAACCCGGCAGCTGAGCTCAGAAAAAAGGAGTGGCCAGCTTGAGGTTCAATGAGGAGGCAGGATTTGCCCATTTTGGTGTCACACTGCCCTTCAGTCTGTTGTCTTTGGCCTGCTCCCTGTTCTCATGCAAGCTCTCTGGGTACCAAGGGGCAACAGACTAGTGAAACAGAGTACCAGAGCAGTTGGGAGAACCACAGCCCTGAGTACTCAGAGATGTGGCTACCTGTCTCCTGATCTAACCCCAGGAACAGCATTCTGAGACCTTTCCTGAGCAGCCCCTATGTGTCCAGGAGTTGTCCAAACAATGGTGCCCATAGTCCTTAGGCCACAGGACACACTGGAAGGGAAAAGTCAGTCCATCCAGCCCTAGCCTCTGCAGTCCATGGCCCCTTCTGAAGTCCAAACAGGTGGCAGTGGGAACTGCTGCCATGAAAAACCAAGGCTAGTAGGGGTGGGATCACAGGCCCAGTCAAGAAGCTTTTTATCCCTCACTCAACTTCATTCTGCTGCCATTTTTCATAATTCCTGCTTGCAGGCCAAGAGTGGCCAGCCCCTCTGTCTGCATGATATCAAAGGAGAAAGAGATAGTAAGGTCCATGCATTGACCTATTATGTGCCAGGCATTAGAGCAGATGATTCTCTTACAAGATCTGATTCACTCCTCAACCAACCCCATGAGGCAGACATGATTGTTTCCATTTTATAGCAGAAGCAAAGCCTAGAGAGATGGCTCTCTTAGAACCTTATAGCAAATAAGAATCTGGGTTGGGATGGAGCCTAGCTAGGTTGGCTCCACCCCAAAGCACTTGCTCTTTCTGTCACTCCTATGAGCCTCTCAGAGAGACTAACAAAGCTGCTGGACATTGGGGTAGGGCTGGGAAAGGAGAGGGCCAAGGTTGGGTACCCACTCCTGTCTGGGGCCTCTGGCATGCTGGGCTCCCTTTGAGCTCCTCCTCCCCCTTCTCCCTCTGTTCTCAGACCTGGCAAGCAGCATAGAGGACAGGGGGCTAGGAGGGGCTGAATGGGGCTGGGGAGAATGAGAAGTAGGGCTGGAGGATGCAAGAGTTGTCCCCAGCCCCAGAAACTCCCTGATTGGCCCCCTGCCAGTGGGGCGGCTCCAGAGAGACCTTCTGGGAATAGAAAGAAATTCATTAGCGGATGTGCAAGTCCCAAACCGATTAGCGATTTATACTCTGGGCTCAAACAGCAGGTGGCTTAGGTTTATTATCTGACTTAGCCCAAAGGCCACCCAGTTCTACCCCTCCCTCCTTCTTTTCCTTCTTCCTGCAACCCATTGTCAGGAATAGATCTTCAGCTTGACTTGTCCTAGGCCCTTACTTTAATCCCCACAGCCAGTTCCCAGGAAGGTATGTGCTGGGGATGGTGGTGGTGAGGACTGCCAGGTGGCAGCGTGCTGGGATTACCTCCTGAATGGCAGGAGGTTTCTACTCTGAGCTTTGTCCATTCAGGGACCAAAGAGGACTTAATGTCCATTTTAGGGCAGAGCAGGAGGAAAGAGAGTGGGGTACTATAACAGGAAAGATAGAGGCTAGATATCAAGGGGAACTTCCAGGGTGCACAAGCTTTGATTGCTGGGCTGAGATAAATACACTGCTTGGCTGTGGGAAAGGCATTGGGATGGAAATGACACGGGCTGGGCCTGTAGCCAATGGGAACTTCCCCCACAGAAGATGCCACTTAAAAGTGTTATTAAACCCTCAGGACTTTTAAAGCAGAGAACAAGGTAACTATGAACACCCTTTAAAGCGATATTGAGAGTTCCCAAGGGAGCTCTGTGTCTTTCTCACTCCCCTTTGCCTTGGGATGGAGATGTGTGGCGCCCCCCAACCCCCACCCCATACCTACCTCCCTGCATTGTGTCTGTGATCATGGCCACCATCCCCTTCTCTATCCTTCAGCCTAGTGTCCCCCTCCCCACCTTGGGCTCTGTGCCAAGGGACCAACATTGATTTCTGAGCTTCTCTGCAGTGAAGACAGGGTGGGCCTGAGTCTGTCTATCTCAGCTGGGTTCTGCCTCTTGGGCTGCTTCTCTGGAGACAGTGGTGGCCTTGAGTTTCCACCTCTAATCAGCAGCCTTAGTGCTGAACTGGGAACATTCCTAGGTGACATTAGCTCTAGACTAGTAGATAGGAAATGAGGCAAATTGGCTCCCCTCCATCCTGGGGTCCCCCAACCCCCAATTCTGAGCTCTGGGCTTACACATACAGGTAGAAAAGTCACTCAACCAGCCTTTGTCCGGCTCTGAATGTTACTTCCCCAATCCCTTAGGCTTCCAGGTCAGGGCAGAAGACTTCAGTCTGCCTGGATTGCTGCTTCTGTAGGTTCCACCTTCAGGAAGTTCTTCCTCATGTCTGACCTTAAGCTTTCTTGCTGTAACTAACATTTTTTCCTGGTTTTGTCAAGGGAATCAAGAGGCAAAGCTTTCTCATTTAAGATCACACTGTGAGTGGACCTTAGTAGACTGGGAAGCATGGACTGGACCAGGAACCCTGAAGGGGCTCCGAGTCTGCTGGAGTGGGAGCTGAGGGGCTGGCCCCTTCTTCCTGGTGGCTTTTGAGGTTCCTGCTCCAGTCCCATGAAAGAGGCATAGCAGGGCAATGGGAAAGGGTTCAGTGCAGCTACTTTGTAGCTGTGTGACCTTGAATGGAGCCATTCCTAGAGCCCTGGCCATTTCCTCCTCGTTCAGGGTCTTAGCACTGATGTCTCTCTTGGTACCATTAGTTCTGCCTGTTAGTCAATTATTCAACTAAATGCTGTGTGCCCATCCCAGAGTGAGGCACTGCTGGGGGTAGGGGCAGCACTGAAAGGAATGTGACCAAAGAGACCAGGCCCTACCCTTCAGAGGCTCCCAGCCCAGCAGCCCTTCCAGGCCTCACCTCCTCTTCGATAAACAACCTGGGCTGGGTACTTCCAACCCAGCTGAATCAAGTAATTAAAATCTCTCCTCTTCCCCTGACAGATGACCTCCAAGGTCCGTTCCAGCCCTATGATTCTATGATTCCAGCTGGGGGTATCCAATTAACCCTTGTCATGCTTGGCTGGGCTTCGTGAGCTGTGGAGTGGGAAGGGGTGGGGGTGCACACACCAGGATGCTCCACCTCATTCCTCCCCTCCCCCTCCCCCTCCATCCCCATCCCTGCCCCCTCTATGCCAGGGCAGTGCTTGTGAAGCCTGGGACCTGGAGTCAGAGTGTCTGAGTAAGGACAAGGTTACTGGTGGATGTGGCTCTGGGGGCACTGCCTCTCTCCAGCCTGGGCCTGAGGGTGAGTGGTAGAGAAACTATGGCTTTGCAATGGCCTGTGCACAGTGTGTACCCAAAGGAAGGCCTTAGAGGACTCGGCTGAGGTAGGGAGAGGTGGGGGCTTTGGGAGCAAGATCACTGGCCATTAAGCAGGCCATCCAGAAGTCTAGCATCTTGGGTCAGGTCTCCCCCATCCAGTGTCAGGGCAAGGTAAGGCAGCCTACTCCTGGTGGTACATTCTGCCCATTCTCCAAGGGTGTGAGATTTGGGTGAGGTCTGGACTCCCTTCAGGATGGTGGAGAGCCATAGATGTGGCGATCATCAGAGCTGATGTGGGCCTTAGAGACTGCCATAAACAGGCACCTTATGGACCACTTAAGACCCTCAAAGTATTTTCTTTGGCTCACACAGTGCCTACATTAAAAAGGAATTAGCTGCCATCATTTAACATTCAAGAGATTTTTACATAAAAATCCAGATTTATAACTTTTACAAAATCCCAAGATCTAGTAACACCAGGCCCCCGTTTTCACAAGGCAACAACTGGAGCTGAGTCCAGGCTGTCCTCTCAGCCAGAGCACACACTTTGCTTCTCTATGTAACCGCCCCCCACTACTTGAGTTTGCTTTTCATGGGGACAAATGGGAAAATCTAGGTCCAGAGAGAAAGGAGGCTACTTGCCCAAGGTCACTTAGCCTCAGTGGAGGAGGACCCAGAGTTTTTGTCTGCTGGCCAGCCCCACACCCTTTCCTGTGCACCGTACTCCCCAGAGCTCTGCAGAAGTTGCAGGGCCCTCTGCCACTGCTCTCCCCTCTATTCCCAATGCCTAGTGGTTGCAGTGGCCAGGCTTTGTTTGATCACTTTCCTGCATAGCCCCTTCAGTTCCCCGGGCCCCAGCCCCAGCCCAGGCCCCCTTTGGGTGAGAGCAGAGGCGCTGCAGGGTCTCCATAGCCCGGCCCCATCTCCCGCAGCTCTGAACAAGAATCTCATTAAGTGCAGGGGGTGGCAGCCGCCGGGCCTGGGGCGGCCTGACCACAGAGCTGGCTTCCTTCTGCAAACAGCCGGCTGGGACTGAGGCTGGGGCTGGGGATGGGCCTTGCGGCCGTGCATGTGTGCATGTGGAGCAGGCACTGAGGCTGCCCCATGCAGCCTTCTAAAGCTGCTCTTGCTTCCTCCCCTCACCCACCCCTCTAACCACCCCAGCCCTGTTCCTGTCTCTCCACTGCTCCTCCTGCATCCAACCCTTTATTTGTCTATTTCTTCAGCTTCTTTTTTCCCCCTCTCACCCTGGCTGTTTCTGTCTCTTTCTGTCTTGATTTTGTCATCATCTCTCAGTCAGCCCCCCATTCTTTTTCAGGGTCTGCTTCCCTCTGTTTCCATCTTGCAGCATCACCATCTTGCTTCTCCAGAGGGATGCCCTGTTAGCTTGGCTCCTGCCTCTCACCCTCCACCTCTGAGCTCCCCTCTGTCTCTCTTCTGCAGTCTCTCCAGCTGCTGGCTCTTTCTCACTCTGAGTCACCATGTAGCTCCCTCACTTGGGCTTTCAAGCCTGCTCAGAATCTGTGTTTCTGAGGCTGCCCCAGGACACTTCTGGGGAGGTTTGCTGTGCTGGATAAACATGGCCCCAGCAGCAGGACGTGAGGAATTCTGCTGACGGCGCTTTCCTCGGGGGCTGAGGAGGGGCAGTGTGAGCTGGAGGCGGGCAGGGGCCCCAAGGAGACAGCAGTGTCCTTTCCATACCCGTGTGCCTGCCTTCCGAGCTTTCCAGCCAGCTCAGAGTATCTCCCCAGCTGGAAAAAAGGAACAGGCCTTGAGGGGCTGCTCACCCCAGGCTTAGCCCACTCATCAACACCCCCCATCACACACACTATGCATACACTTCCCTCCAGTATGTACGGCCTGAAGCCAACTAAATGGAATTCAGTGCCGTGTTTGTCCTGGCCTGGCCTACTGAGGCTCCAGGACAGGGGCTTTGGGGAGGGAAAACAATCCCAGAGGCCTCTGAAGCAAGGTAGTAGATGCAAGAACCCCACTGAGGTCATAGCAGCCATCCTTTTTCTCCCAGACAACAACCTACCCTTTGCAATTAATCGTTCTGTATTTAAATACTTACCCTTAGAGGAAAAGTCTAACACCCCCGTCCTGATTCTTAGGCCTTATCCCACTGTCTGTCGGAATGTTCCTATATCAAACTAAAATTTCTTGTCCTGGGACTCGGACAGAGTGTGGGAGTCCCAGTGATGTGTATGGCATGTGGGACAGGAGCTGTGTATGGTGTGGGTGGGCTGATACCTAAAGTAGAGAGAGGATCATTAATTTTTTGGGGGGGATGAGACACAATGCAGGGACCTCAGAGGAGAGGTTCATACAATGGTCTGTGGAAAGACAATGGGATGGTAGAGGGGATGGGGAGGAGAAAGCCGAATGGCACAGGAGAAGCTGTGCACACAGATGCTGAGGAAAGGGATGTAGGAAGAGTTGAATGACGTGAGTGCAGGAGGTTTCCTGAAGAGTTGGGGCAGATCTGGGAAAAGAGACTTTCAGACTGAAGAATGTAAGTGCTGTGTAGTTATATGAGGAAGTGAGAGCGTCTTCAGAAGGGGATAGCAAGGCCTGCTTCCAGGAACAAACACTCATCTAACACCTACTCTTAGCATGGCCACGTCATTTGGGTTTGTTCAGAACTGTCCAGATTTTAGCACTGGAAGTCTCACATCCTGAGAAACCCCTGAGTCCGAGGTAAACCAGGATAGTTGGTCACCCTACCTATTTCCCACCCATCCACCCACCTATCAGGCAGTTATGTGCAGGATGGCTCATGTCAATCTCACAACAACTCTGGGAGAAGTGGTGGTGGAGTGTATTGGTTCCATTTTATAGATGAGAAAATGGAAGCTAAGAAAATTGAAATAACTTGCTTTAATGTCACACAGTAAGTGGCAGGTTTGAAGCCAAGGTCTATTGTGTCAATGCATTGAGTTATTTTATCCTAGACTCGAAAACCTTCAGGGACAAACTTAGTAAGCCCCCACCTCACCAGCTATACACATTCAACCTCAGCAGAGGTTCAAAGTCTTGGCATGAGGCAGTGTTGTTTGGACCTACTGCCTGAGTCCACCGTGCTGGGGCAAGATGTGGGGGTGGACTAGAAGAAGGGAAGCTTGGTCCCCTCCAGCCCAAGGCTGATCAGGGCTTCCCCATGAACTGCCACCTATTGATTTTTTAGCCTCTCCCCAAGCTGGAGACAGGACCAGCTGCTGGGGGTGTCAGAAGCTAGGGGAAGTGCTGAGGGGGGGTTGTCTCGAGGGCCTTGCTGGGTTCCTGGGCTCCAGGTGGTGGGTCTAGGGAGGGCTGACCCAACATCTGACAGCAAGCTGGGGGTTGGGCCCCAGGAGTCCCACACTGCTGGTCAGCACCTCCGGTGTGCTGGGGTGTGAGGAAGCGGCCACAGAGCAAACAAACAGAGCCTGTGAGGACAGGAAGCAATTATGGACCACCCGGCCTAGGCTGCTCATAGTAGAGGGAAGGCAGGCTGAGGCAGGGATAGGCTGCCAGCTAGGTGTGGCCTGCAGCAAGGCCAGGAACATTGGATAAAGAGGTTCTAGACTGGTGGGATTCTGGGGAGGCCATAGCAGGTGTTCCCCTGTGTTTGAGGGACATCTCTCCTCCTTAGAAATAACTTCAGACAAGGGACTACCTTGGTGAACATGGGGTGCTGGTTTCTGGTCAGAAGGCCTTGGTCCAGCTGTGCAACTCACATGCTGTGTTTGAGGTCTGTCCCTTCTGCTCACTGAGCCTTCGTTTTCCCATCTGTATAGTGAGGTGGTTGCAATAAATGATCTTCAACAGTCCCTGTGGTTTTGCCATTCATCATGCTCTACAATTTCGGAGAGCTAAGGATTTCTTAGCTAACAAGGATATATTGAGTGCCAGCTGTATGCAGACATTGGGGCTAAGTGGTGGGGTTGGTTGGGGAAAGAAAGAAGGTTAAGACCTAGGTTCTGTCTTCAATGAATAATATTATCTTAAAAAATAATATGTATCAAATATGTTTACATAGGCTAGGGAGTGTATTGAAATCATCTCATTGAATTTCTTCCCAAGTCCTCTGAAGTAGGTACTATTATTATTCTCATGTTAGAGATGAGGAAACTGAGACTAAGAAAACTTAAGTGACTTGCCTAAAATGGTACATCCAGACTTTCACCTAGAGCAGTCTGACTGCAAATCCAATGCCGAGAACCTTGGTACTGCGTTCCTTTACTGCGGGTGACAAAGCAGGACCTGCATGCATTCTGTGATGTGCTTTTCCATTCTACTCGTTAGCTCATTTGAGCTTCACAGCAGCCCTGTGGCCCTGGCGACATTATGCTCACCTTACAGACGAGCGGAGTGAGGCTCTGAGGAGGAAAGAGTTCACTGCCTTCCTTCTGTTGCCCCGTGTGTGCTGGGTTGCAGCTAAATTCTACTGTTCCCCCGCCCTGGCTCCAAGGGAAAACCAGCAGCACTCCTGCAGTACATGGGAAGTGTCCCATTTTTTTCACTCTGTAGGGGTTGCATGATGGGAAGGCAGCATTTGATCCTGTGCTCCTGCCTGGGTGTCTGTACCCTCCCCTTTACTCCCCTCTCTAAGGGTTTATTGAACACCTATGGCTCTCCAGGTGTTGTGCTGGGGGGGTTCTGCGCAATAGTCCCTTCATCTCGTAGCTACTGCATGAAGTAAACTTGAACCCTGAATTTCAGATGAGAAAACTGAGGCTCAGGAGCTCCCAGAGACCCCGGGGCATCTGGGCCTGCCTCCTTGCCAGGACCCAGTGCAGGGGCTGTAGGGAGGGGCCTTGGGGACTTGTGTTTGCACTTTTCATCCCTTTCCCAGGACCCCCCTCAGTGAACTCCTTGGCCAAGGACAGATCTTCTTAACTCCTGGGAATGAGGCCGTGTCCAGCCTCTCTCACAGCCCCTTTCTTCCCTCCCTCCATGTCTAGCCATGCTTTGTGACTTGCACAGAGCCATGAGGCTGAGGGCATTGGGGTCTTGTGAAGCAAGTGCTCTTTTGCTGCTGGGGGGCCTTAGCTCAGTGGCACTATAGGGAGCTCTGTTACCCAAGTCACCTCATTTACTCCTCATTGCAATCCTTGGAGGTAGATTTGGTACTATCATCATCATTCCCTTTTTCCAGATAAGGAAATAGAGGCACAGGGAGTTAAATGGATTGCCCACAGCCATCATCTGTTAAGTGTTGGAGCCAGGGTTCACACCCAGGCCAGCTGGTGCCGAGCCCCTGTGCTGAGCCAATGTGTGTGAAGACCCTTAAGCGCCATCCTTAAGGATCATGGCCTTGATCCCGAGGCCAGAGGAAGCGATTGAGAGGCTTAGCCTAGGCGGTACATAATCTACTTTGCTTATGAGAACAATCTATCTGGCAGTTGTGAGGAGGGGACTTGGAGGGACAGATGAGAGGCAGGGTCACAAGTGAGAAGGCTGGAGTAGCTGGAATCTCAGGAATAGATGATGGTAGCCTGACTTAGGGCAGTGACAGTGGCAGTGGCCACAAAGGGGCAGAGATGGGGATGTTTGGGATGTGAAGGCAGAGCCACTGCTCTGTGAAAGGACATCTGGAGTGCCTCTTCTGCTCCTCCTGCCAAGCTGTGTGCCCTGTGAGCATCTGCCCTCAAGAAGGTATACCCATTTCTAAATAGAAGAAAGTACAACATATGTGTATGTGTGTTTGTGAGAGAGAAAGGGGGAGAAGGAGGGAGAGAGATGGGGTAGGTAGGTCTAGAGATAGACAGCAAACCATTGACAGTGGATCTGCTGGGGAGAGACAGATGAGGAGAATGTAACTTTTTGCCACGTACTCTAAGGCAACATGTGCATTTTCTCACAATGAACGTGTTTAGTTTTTAAAAGTAATAGAAGTATTCTTAAATGGAATAAAAACTTAATGCTCAGGCTTGGTGTGACTATCAATTGAGATAATGGACAGCACTTTGCAAATTGAGGGGTTGGGATAACTGCTTAGTTATCTTCCCACGGCTGTTGTGAACAAGGCAAAGGCAAAGTGTCCCAGGGTGCATCATTCCCAGGCACAGAGTCCTAGTTGGGGGAAACCTGGGAAGTAGGTGGTCAAATTCACCTTCCCTGGACTCCTCAATGTTGCCCTGATCCCATCAGCCCCCTGGGGCCAGGCAGAGTTTGCACAAAAGGGAAATTTTGTGGTAGGCCTTTGCTGGGGCCCTGGAGTCAGTGACAAATTGAATGGGATAATAAGTTAATTAAAGCTGTTCCATATGTGAGGCTTTGCAGAGCACAGGAAAGAGGCTTGGCCAGGGAGTCACACAAGGTACCTGGACCCCTGAGGAACCTTAGGCCACTCCCTCTACTTCTCTGGGCCTCAGTTTCCCCATTCCTACAAAAAGGAGACTGGCAGACCTGGTCTCTTAGGGCTGTGCCGGCACTAACGTTCCAGGAGTCTCTAATTAAAACTGTCCCCTGTGTATTAATCTTCTTGTCAAGTTTTAATTAATGGTTGATGAAGCCAGATCGGGCACCAGCTGCCACCCCCCTGCTGGGAGGCAGGGGACACCCACTGGATGCTTGACCTGATAATCACTGCTAAGTGACCTCTATCTTCATCTCTCTGCCCCAGGCCTCCTCTCATAGCCTAGTGCTTTTTCCACTATACTACACTACCTAAGGTTTGAGGGCTGATGTGTGCATGTGCATGTGTATTTATGTGATGATGGTAAAGGGTATAGCCTTCATCTCAGCTCTGCTACTAACTACCTCTGTGATCTTGGTTTGTAACTTAACCTCTCTGATCTTCAGTTTCCCCTTCCATTAAATGGAGATAGCATTTGGCTGCAAGTAACAGAAAAAAAAAAACACTCAAAGTGTCTTATACAATAAGCACATTTATTATTCCACAAAGTTTAAAGAAGAATTCCTCAATGGTTGGTTCATTCAGCATTAAGCATTCTAGTTCTTTCCATCTTTCTTTTCCACCATTCTCAGCTCTTGGCCTTTGTTGTTAGGTCAGCTACTTATGGTCATCAGGTGGCCACAGCAGCTCCAAGTATCACACTCTAATTGAACAAAATCCAGACTGGAAAAAGTGACAATCTTGCCTTATATCCCCTTTTAAAATCAAGGTAGCCTTCCCCAGAATTCCCTATCAGCTTTCTGATTGGCCAGAAGTGAGTCACATGCCCAAGCTAAGCCTGACCACATGGCAAGGAGGTTGGTTATGTCATGACTAGTTTATATGAGTCTTCTCAACCATGGCTATACATGAGAATTTCCTGGAATGCCCAAACTACATTCCCAGAGCAATTCAATCTTTGCAGATGGGACCTGGTTGCCAGTATATTTTAAAAGTTCTCCAAGTGAGCAAGTGAGTCAGATCTGCTTAGATCAACCAAGATTCAACCCCTGTACCCCAGCCTCCTATATGCTGGGCTTGACAGAACAGAGGAAGTGGTGATGATTGACTGTTAGATACCCAATATCCAGGCAAACCCTTTGTCTGCTGTTAGCACCAGGAGAGGGGTTTGAACCCATACAAACATGTGTCCTCCAGAAGTTGCCTTCCAGGACATGCTCTACCTTTAGAATATAAGGTGACTCTAACACAGTTAGTTACTTCCAAACCTGACCACATGTCAGATTACCTTGAGGTGCTTGCTAAAAATAAAGACTCCTGCCTAGTTAATGGCTGTGAAATCAGAATTATGTAGAATAGAGCCCAAGAATTCAGATGTGTGCAGGCATGTGCATACATGAAAACATACATTTGCTAATTCCACTGGTGATTCTTCCGCACTTATCCATAGAGTAGTGTTTGGGGATGACTGCTCCACATATGTCCCTGGGCCTCAAATGGTTCCTGAAAGTCCACCATTAGGGTTACTTTTCTAATCATTCCTAGTCCTGGCCCATACAATGAACACATATTACATTATGGGTTTTTAAGGAGAGGTAGCTGGGAAGTCACTGGGAGTCTCTTGACTTTCATTTCACTTTTCTTAATGTGAGGATCATTGTCCTTACTTCACTGTTATTGCAAAGAGCTCAGGAGACAGCAGAAAGTAGTGGTTCAACCTGAACAAGCTGAAGGGATGCTGTTGAAATACCCGTGAACTGGGAGACTGGAGGCATGTTCCATCCTGTCACTGGGTCACCATGGCCTGACACTTTCTACTCTCCAAGTCCCCAAACCCCTGTTTCATAATTTGTGAAATGTAGAGGGCTGCATGATAGAGGGTTTTTTCTACATTCTTAATGACAACAAAAAGAACTGCTTTTGTAATAATAATGTAGTAGTATAGCAAGTTGCCTTGCCATGTCCTGAGGGATAGGACAAAAGTCCTCTGTGTCTGGCAAGATGAGGGCAGAGGGAAAGGGAAGAAAGGCCTGAGAGGTATTCAGGGGGAGTCTGGGGAAGCCAGCAATGAATGAGGAATTTGGATTTTCGATTTGGGCCTATGGGACCCCTAGCATTGCTCAGTGGCCTCTCCAATGCCCCTGCTCTAGAAGAGGCATGCTCAGGGACAGGTTATTAGACACCTAAGCATTCAGGGGTTTGCAAAGTCTATGGGTCACAGTCTGACCCCCAGGTTCCTGTTCTCCTTTAGGCCCTGGATTTCCCATTTCCCTATATCCCTTTGCTCTGCATCTGGCTCCAGGTCAAATGTGGATTTCCTTTCAACCAGCAGGTCTGAGAGTGTCCATCTGTGGAGCTGGAGCTAGAGCCAGAGGCCATCTAACAAGGAGCTCATCCATCAGCTGAGCCCAGGGTGGAGCTGTGAAAGAAGACCAGGGTCAGGCCACCCAGGGTGTGGAGTGGGGAGGGACCTTTCTGGATCCGCCAAGGAGGTTTGTTCTGACTGAGATGGTCTGAGGAGTTGGGGGGTCAAAGATGAGGACTAAGGAATTCTGGGTCTGGTCCTCTGAGTATCACTAAGTCTCTGTGTGACCTTGAACATAACCCCACCTCTCTCTGGGCCTCGATCTCCTCATCGGTAGCATAAAAGTGTTGAATTAGGTTCACAGTGCCATGGACTCTTAAGGTTGGAAGTACCCTTAATGGCCATCTAATCCCAGCTCCCACCCAGACCTTGAGTCCCCTCCACACCATCCTGCAAAGTGATTGCCTAAACTCTGCTTGTGTACTTCCAGTGACAGGAAGCTCACTTCCTCCAATGGTATCTTGTTTTATCTCAGCATAGCCATCTATTAAATGGTCTTTCTTTGGCTTCCCTCAGTGGGTCCTACCTTTGTCTCCTGGGTCCACACAGATCATTTTCCTTGTGACAGCCCCCACAAGGTCTGATTTCAGAGCTCAAGTTCCCTTGAATTTACTCTTCCCCAGGCTGAACAGCTCTGAGTGTTGTCATAGAGACTTGCTTGTGATCCTTTAATGCGAGGGGCCTATAACTGGACACAACCCCCCAGGTAGGGTCTTGGCAAGGATGCAGAGGGCCACAAGGCCACCTTGGTCCTTCCACATGCAATGATTATTGCAGTTGAACCTGAGGTCCCCTTGGCTTTATCACCTGTGGGGTCTCCCCTGGCCGGTAAGCTCTGTGAAGATAGGGTACTTTTCTAATTGCTTTAGAAAAAGATTTTAGTTATTTATTTTGAGAGGAAAGGGAAGGAAGGGAAAAACAGAACAAGAGAAACATCGATATGAGAGAGAAACATTAATTGGTTGCCTCTCGAATGTGCCCCAACTGGGCACCAGGCGCACAACACAGCCATGTGTACTGACTTGGAATTGAACTGGTGACCTTTTACATAGTGATACAACACTCAACCCACTGAAGTCATGCTGGTCAGGGCCTGATTCCTTTCTGTTACCCCAAGACCCAGTCCAGGACCTTGCCCAGAGTTGGCATCACAACTTATATGCTGAGGTAGCTGAGAATGAGGGGCATGTTGAGAATGTCTGCATGCATATGTGGGCCTGCAGCTTGAATTGGAAGAATGGGCTGGGCCCTAGAAGGGCCTAAATTATCCAGATATTTTCAGGAGCCTCCTCCCACCCCTGCACCAGCTACACTGGCCCACAGTGAGGGTCCAGGGTATGGGTCTGGTGGTACTGGTGTTCATCAATGCCGAAATCCAAGGGAGGCTGGTATCTGTATCTGTGACCCCCTAGACCCCAACCAGGGCTCCTGAGAACCACATTTCACTCATAGCTCTGTGTACAGATTGCCAATGTTGGGTATGTCTGTGTGTGGCTGCTATAGGTATTCCCCCCCCCTCCCAGGTACCTAAGAGGTAGGAGGAAGTGGCTGTCTCCCACCCATTGGCAGAGGTGACCTGGGGATCTGTCTGAGGCAGTAGGAAATGACTGTTCCCTGTCAGTCGTCAGGGGTTTTCCTGGCTGGCTGAGGAGGAGCAGGGTAGTGACTGAGCCCTATCACTTGGACAGGGGTATTCCCAGCTGTCTGTGTGAGGAGGGGAAGCAGCTGCCCTGGCCTATGCCTGGGGTATCCTGGCCATTCCCACTCTGATGTGGCCCATGTCTATGTGTGTGCATCCTCTTGCCACTCAGCTGTCATTAGCTCCAGTCACCACAAGAGAAGTTGGCTCTGCCAGAACTCAAGGTCATGGGAAGGACACTTCATGTATTCTACTGTCATGTGTCTGGGTCCCAGTGGAGTGGGCAGTAACTGGCTTCAGGGCTGGCTAGAGGGAATGTGTGCCAGGGAAGGGCAGGGCAGAGGAAAGGAAGGAGAAGGAGGGCCATGAAGGGGACCCCATGGGCCATCTTGAGCACAGGGAGCCAGCAGAAACCTCTCCACACACGAAACCACAGAGGGGGCACTTCTGGAGCCAATTTATGCACTGCTGAAATGGCAAAGGTGTGCATGGGTTTGGGAGTCAGAGACTTCGGTTCTAGTCTTGGTTCTGCTGCTTCCTGGCTGCCTGGCCATTTTCTCTGCTGTGGAATGGGGATGTAGTGAAAAGCACCAGGTCCGGCTCACAGTGCATACCCAGAAAATGGAAGGCTCCTTTCACCATAACCTCTCTCTGAGGCTACCCAAGTGAGGCAGATGGTGACAGGCAGGAGTGGGAACAGGAAGTGCACTGGGGGGCCTCTGGCAGGCTTGCCCTGAGCCCAGTCCAGAGTCTCTTTTCTCTTGGCTCCTTCCCCTTGGCAGAGAAAGGTAGTTGTCATACAAGATAGCAAAGGGCTTCAGGGGCAGGGACTAGACTCCCTCTGTGTGACACCATGACCAGCTCTGGGGATTCTCAGCATTCTCCACCCATGGGATCTTTCTAGAAACCCAGTCAGGGTCTGAAGACCCACCAACTTCATAGCTTAAGAGACTCTTCTATTCTCTCCCCATGGAGAGGGAAGGTGTTGATGCAGATAAAGAAACTGAGGCTCTATTTAGTGACTTGTCCAAGGTCAGGCAGCTGTAGGATTGACACAGGATTCAAACCCACCACACCATACCCACTGTCCTTTTAATCTTTATCATCACCTTCCTTCCTCCTACCCCAGCCCAGCATCCCAGGCCCCTGTCATGACAGACTGACTACTCAGGATTTCCAAAACACTCTCTGCATTTTCCTGCCTCTGAGTTTTTCCTCACCAGGCTTCTTTGGCCTGGAATGTCCACCCCACTCTGCTGTGCCCCACTTCTCCCTCTTCCACCCTTTGTGGTCTCCTGGGTCCCTGGAAGTCCTCTTTATTCTTCAAAGCTGTGATGATTCCTCTGATTATTGAAAGCTGAAGGACTTCCTCTGCTCCCAGAGGGCTTTGTGGCACTCTAGCTTTATGTCGCTAGAACAAGAGATCTTGGGGATGTTTGAGTAGAACCCTCTCTGTGCCCTGAGAAGGAGCTGGGGAGAGCCAGAGAGAGGATGGTGCTCCAATACTCTCCTGCTTTCTCCCTAACTGTTTTGCCAGTGTTTCACGGTCTCTATCCTGTTGGATATCCCCAGGGCTTTAGATCCTCCTTCTGCTCCCTTCCCCTCCTCTATGTCCCCACCCCGCTCCTCTTCTTCCCTCCTTTTTCTCCCTAGGGGAACTTATTTATGATGAGGCCTTAAGGACAGGATTTCAGATTGCATCCAGGTCATCTCCACCAGGATGTCTCCTACCCACCTCAAATTCCAATGTGTCCCAACCAGATCCATCAGCTGCCGTTCTCTCAAGCCCCACCCTTTTTCCTGTGCCCCCTTTCTCAGTGGATGGCATCATCACTTCTCCACCAGAATCCTGGAGGCATCCTCCTTACCTTTCTCCTGCCACAAGTCACATCCAATCAGACACCAAGTCCTGCCTATTCTACCTGCTTCACAAGCTGAATCCACCTGCTTCTCTCCACCTCCATGGTTTCCACCTCAGGTCAAGCCTCATCATCTGTCACTTGTGGTCGCTGCCTGCCCCCTGCCTGCTTCCACTCTGCCCCCAACTGCCAGCCTGTTTATGCACAACGTAGTCAGAAGGAATGTTGCAGAAAGCAAATCAGTCCTCATCATCGCCATGCTCAGAAACACCAGGGATTGAGAATAAATTCAAGAGCCTGGAGGATTTTACCTCACTCCCCTCCTCCCCTGACATGTTGAATGTGCCAGGCCATCTTCTGCTCCTGAGTTTTGTCCAGGCTGCAGCTTCTGCCTGAACACTTGTCCTTTCACCCTTCACCTGGACAACTCCACCTCAGTCTCTGGGCCTCATCAATCTACATGTGTCCTTTAAGGTTTGGCTGAGGTGTCACCTCTTCCTGGAAGCCTTCCCAGACTTCTGTTCCCCTCAAGTCTGGGTTAGATATGCCCTTCCTCCCACCTGTGGGCTCTGATCCCTGTCCTCTATTCCCCCTGCTACACTGTAGATCTATCAGAGTGTGGTTAAACACAGACTGTAAATGCTTGGGTACTTGTTTATTTGTCCCATGAGACCAAGGGCTGGCAAACTACAGTCCACAGGAAAAGTGTGGCCACAGCCTGTTTTTGTAAATAAAGTTTTATTGGAGCAATGCCATGCCTATTCACTTACATATCATCTATGGCTGCTCTCATCCTTCAATGGCCAATTTGAGTAGTTGTGACAGACTCCAAAGCCCCAAGTAATTACTCTGGGCCCTTTACAGAAAAGGTTCCTAAGCTCTGCTCCAAACCATGGGTCCCATGACAGCATGGACAATTTCTGTCTGGTTCATTGTTGGGCCCTCAGCACCCAACATAAGGGCCAGTGGTTGGCAGGTGGCTGAGAAACATTTGTCAAATTGTGCTTGAAGTATATTTGGTCACAGAATAAGACTGAGGCCCACCAAGGGTCCTTGGATCCCCAAGTCAGCTCTGATCTTTGATTTCTCAGTTCTGTGTCTCCAGGTGACAAAAATTAGGTTGAATTCCCTGTGTGTTCCCAGCTTTCCCCAGAACAGGGCCAGGCCCAGAGGACAGAGGGGGTATATTGCTGTTGTCCACCTGAAGGGATCAGGGGAGGACAGCAGGGCCCTGCTTTGAAGGGGGCTCCTCCCCTGTGTAAAGTGTGCACTCCCACCTTGAGGCTGTGCCTGACACTAAAGCAGTTCTCAATCAGGGACAACTTTGTCCCCAGGGCATATCTGGCCATGCCTGGAGCCATTCTTAGTTGTTACAGAGGAGGGGCCGGAAAGTACTGGCACCTAGTGGGTAGTATCCAGGGATACTGCTCAACACCCTACTAATGCTCCCCCTTCCCCATAATGAGGACTATCTGGCCAAAAATGTCCATAATGCTGAGGTTGAGAAGTTCTGCTCTAAAGCCAGGGGTGAGAAGCAACTGTTGCCTGGGCTTCAGCCTAGATCAGTGAGGACAGAACCTGCGCACTGGGGCCCAAGCATTGATGTTGTATAATCTCCCCAGGTGATCCTATTGTGAAGCCAGTGCTGAGAACCTCCGGGCTTGAGCTTACTTTCTGGGAAAAGTTTCCAAGGATGAACTCACATTTGACCCTACTGCTAGGCCCTGGGCCTGCTGGCCTTTTTGGCAAATCTGGCTGCGGCCCTCATGGGGTATCTGTGAGCACTAGAGGGGCCAGCACAGCCCCTCTTCTTCCCCTCCCCTCCCCTGCCCACCTCTGCAGGAGTAGGGGTGCTAGTGTAGCAGGGGGCTGGGGAGCACAGCTGGGATTCCAATCGCCTCCAACCACAAAAATCCATATCAAGCCATCTTTCCCCCTTCTCCCTCTTCCAAACTGGGCTGTAGAGAGAAGTACCCCCTTCCCAAAAGCAACCCAGAGGCCCCAAGCTGATCGAAGAGGGGCTCAGTAGTGTGGATGTTGGTGCAGATGGGTGGGAGCCCCTAGCTTCCTGAGCTGGCCTTAGTTTGGGTGACATGTATAAAGCCCTCTGCACCTCTTCAATCCGATCAGATTCTGGACCCAAAGCACATTCTCTGGGTGGGACTAGGAAGGCACTGGAAGGGTGATGGAAGGTGTGTTTCCCTGTCATGGGATGAACTTTTACATCTCTCTCAAAAACACAACCCCACAGGTGCTGACTCAGCCTGGCTACCCATATGTTCCCTCCCTAAGGTGAAGCTGGGTATCCTTCCCAGAGAGAGGAGCCTTCCTATGCCAGGAGAGCCCTCCACCAGCCTCCAGTCCTCTCCTAGGCTATGCAAGTCCCCTCCCAGCCTAGGCAGTTTTAGTCAACGCTGCTTAGCTACCGAGTACTAGGAGGAGGGGAGGCCTGTGAGAGCAGGGCCAGGCTTCCATGGGACTCCCTGATCAGAAAAACTTCCCTAGTCCAGGGGATGCTGGGATTCAAAATTGGAGAGGTCACAGTTCGGGTGCGGGATGGGCGGGGAGCTGACAGTGAGCCTGCAAGGAAACCAGTAAGCTAGGCCAGACCTGGGCTTTGGGGCAGATTCCTGAGGCCTACACTGGGCAGCCATTGTCAGAGGGACAGAGTGGAGGCACAAACAGAATGTAATGAAGAGGCAGATTCATGCTGCATGTAGTTAACCCTGGTGGCAGGGAAGGGGAGGCACTATGTACAAATGACAGGCAAGGCTCCTGTGGGCACCTGAGCAAGATGCTAACTACCCAGCTTTGGTGAGGGAAAAGGAACAAGTCTGGGAAAGATCAGGCACATGACATTGGAGTCAAACCTTGAAGCAGAAGGGAGAATTTGCAAAAGACAGATGAGAGGAATAAAGTGGGAAGACACAGGGGAGACATGCTCCTGAGGTCTGCTGTGTGTGGAGAGAACACATGGTGTAAGAAGGCCAAGGATGGAGTTGAGGTGGGGATAGTCATGTTTAAAATGGGATGGTCCGTGTGACCCTCTGGAGGAGAAAGCTGACTTTATCCTGAAAGCTATGGGGAACTATAGACGGACACACAACGAAGTAAGTGACATGATCAAATTTGACTTATGTAACATTTCTTCCCTTTGTGGTCGGAGGCTGGATGGGGTCATAGGAGGATCCAAGGCCTAAAGATGAGGAGCTGGGGCAACGGCCCAAGTGTAGGCCCATGTGGCTGATGACTGAAGGAATAAGGGGTGGCAAAGCGGTTGTGGAGTTACACTACTTGAATGTCAGCCTGAGGAAGACTGGGTGCTCTTTCAGAAACTCACATTACAGCTTTCACTCACTTGCTTACAACATTCTAATGGCTCCTGATGGCTTTTAGGGTAAAGTCTAAACTTTCAGAGGCCTACTGGGTCCAGGTGCCCTGGTACCTAGCCATTTCTTCAACCTCCTTTCCTACCATGCAGTCCCCCACCTCTAAATTCTTAGCTTCGGCTCTATGCACAGCATCATTCAGTTGCTCGGCAGCTGCATGCTCTCCCTCACTTCTCCCTTTGTCTCATGACCTTCTTTACCTGGATTAATCCAGTGCTCACCCTGCTGGCCCTCTCCTCAACCCAACCCAACAACCCCACACAGTGGGCTCTGGCCTACTCACTCTTCAGATATCACCTTTCTGGGAGTTCCCCTATGATTTCCACTACTCTGATGGGCTCCCTTGGCCCTTTGGACTGGCCCCATCTTGACCCTTAGTAGCCCGTTTGGTGATATTCTGTAAGCCAGGGGATGGTAAGGATCATGTCTAACTTGTTTACCACTGTGATCCAGCTCTGTACATAGGGCTAGCACATGTTTAATAAATGTCAAAGAAAGGAAAGGAGAGGGATACATCCAAAACGATGCTCTACTGATGGATGGTGATAACAGTCCTCGAGACAGAGGATCAATTTTATCTGGGGAAGAGTGGGGACAGATGATTTTAGTTGAGACCCAGTTGAGCTGGAGGTACCTGAAGGTCACCCCAGAAGACATGTTGAGTAAGCTGTCAATTCTGTGGGCTAGGAGCTCAAGGACTAGTTTGGGCTGGACCGCTCTGCCGAGAGGTGAGAGCTAAAGCTGTGGGAATGAATTTGAACTTGATGTTTTTGATTCCTAAGTGAATGGCCAACCAAGAACCAGTCTATTTTGAAACACTGGTGACCAAGGACATGACATGAAGAGGTGGAGGGAGGGGGTAGGAGGTGGTGCCCTACTTCTGTGGGGTTGAGGGGGATCCCTGCTGTGGAACTGCCCCAGCTGTTACACAGCTCTGCAGGGAGAGGGCCCTGGCTGGGGGGCCTGGGTTGGGAAGGAGAGCTGGACAGAATAAAAGTCCTTTTGGCCTCTCTGCACCCCTCCTCCCACCAGGTGCCCCCAATAATTCCTAGGTCTGGCCCTCTGGCTGGAGCCTGCGCAACCCAGTTTGCTGTGAGGCTTCCATCTCCATAGACTCACTGACACCCCCTTCCCTACTGCCTCTTCCCTGCCCTAGCTGGCCTCTGTAACTCAATGCTCCTTCTCCTTCCTTAGTTGGGCCCAGGAACCCTGCCAAGCATTGTGCTTCCTGGCCTGGGGATGACTCAGGCGTCCCTCCCCAACACCACCCCACCCCCAGCCCCTGAACCATGCCATAGGCTGAGCACGGAGAGTAATTGAGGGACAGACTGAGTCCAGAGTGCTAGGGAGGTGGGTCCAGGCCCCTGTTCCTTATGCCAACCAGGTGGCATCCACAAGGGCCGGGGGTACTACAGACCAGGTGTCAGGGCTGGGGCTGACTCGGAGCTCTCCTGGCAGGCTAGCATCAGCAGTCCAACATGATTGTACCCCAGGAACCAATAAGCCAATGCTTACCTATTAAATTGCAAGTTCAAATCCTGTTTTCAGCAAACCACACCTTGTCACTTAAAGCCTTAGAGTTTTCCTCTGAAAATGAAGGGGTCACTTAAATGTTTTAAGAACCACAGTTCTGACACAATATCTTGTGCAACCTCTTCCTTGCTGAGTGAACTTGGGCAAGTAAATCACTTTCTGTGAGCCTCAGTTTGCTCATCTCTACAATGGGGGATGAGAATAATACCCTCCTCTCAGGGTTTTTGGGAGGATTAAATGGAGGAACATGTGGGAAGTGCTCTGTAAATGGTCAAAGGCTATGACAGGAGGGGTGTTATATTTATCTACATGGCTAGGATGGAAAAGAAGAAACAGGTGGTTCTCTGCTTTTCTGTCATCAGGGGCACATTCCCCAGTTCTTTCCACTTGACATGATGGGATTCCTTCAGGCGTCAGCCCATGGAAGGTCAGGGCTTAGAACGGTGGTTGCATATTTTGCTGAAGGACCTTCAGCAGACGCCTTGACTTCTGAGCCTCACTGAGCTGTATTCAGAGGGGCAAAGAAAGGGAGAATTTGTCTTCTCTCTTCTCCCCTCCCAACCCTTCTCCCTTTTTGGCTGGTGTGGTGATCAAAGGAGAGGTTCACATAGAGGTGAGGCCCCAAAGCTCAGTGCCCTTCCCAGATGTGCTGGGAGCAGGTATAGAAGAAACATGGGCATGTGGAGGGCAGGGCCAAGGCTGGCCTATGTGTGTGTGATCAAAGGCACAGGGTGGGGTGAGGCAGGGGGTGGGGGATGAGTTCTTAGCATTGCTGAGGGTTTAGTGCATTCTCTTGGTTGCCTGGATGTCTTGGTATCCCCCCACTCCCAGTATTTATCACAGGCCCATAGCCCCCACTCAGGCCTGATATGAGTGAAGAACAGGCTGCTCATCTGGCCACTGGTGGGTAGGTGGGTGAATCACCTGTCTGGCCAGCTATCCAAGCCCCGCCTTCTGATTACCACCTTACCTAGCTGTTCTGTGGACCTATGGCCACCAGCTACCTAGACTCACTGATAGAGGACTGTACTGCTGGCAGGCTGCTCATGGCCCAACTGTGTGAGGCATCCCACTGTCCATTGCCTGGTGTGAGGCATCCCACTGTCCATCCAACTGTGTGAGGCATCCCACTGGCCATTGCCTGGTACCTGGCATGTGTGAGGAGTGGCTAGTGCTGTGGGTGGGTCTGAGCCTCTCAGTCTCTTGGCTCAGAGCATCAGCTCCTATGTGCAAGTGTGGGTGTGGAGCAGTCTGGGTTCTATCCTGGACCGGAGGAGATGGAGATCAGCTCTGTAGCCCCACAGCATCCTCCAAGGGAATGAAGATGGCTGTAGAAAGAGGGGCTTTGTTTCAGGAGAATAGGGGCACAAATGCAGGCCCTCCTTGGCCCACTCCAGTACCCTGGGACCTCTGAAGTCTAACTGAGCCAGGAAACCACCTTTGGAACAATGAATGAGCCAGCCTGTCCCCAGCCTTACTTCTCGTCCTTGGTGGGAGTCCTGGGGGAGATGCCTTTGAACCATTGTTCCATGGGACAACTCACTAGGGTCAGGTCTAGGCCAGGTCAGGGTCCTGAGCCCCTACCCCCTGGGAGGAGGCACATGATGTCCCAGAGAAGTAGCTCCTTCAGCTTTTATTCTTACTGGGCAAGCAGCCACTCAAAATGCCATGGCTTGGTGGGACAGGGGTTGGGGTAGACAGTGCTCTTTTTTATTTCTCTCAGAAGGGTTTCTGAGGTATAAACTGAGGAAGGGAGCAGGCACTTTGCCCATGATCATGACAGAGTTTGAATGGCACCACCAAATGGAAGGGACCCCAAAGTGTGCTTGGTTACCTTCTAGATTTTTGGCTCCACAGGGGCAGGGACTTTGTTTTGTCCTGGGTTGTATCCTCAGTGCCAAGAACAATGCCTGACACACAGGAATTGCTCCAGAACTATGTCACTGTCTGAACCCCTCTGCTTTCCCAGCTCATGCTCCATCGCCATGATCAAAGGCTGCCGATGTTCAGAATGCTCTGCACTCACAGACAAGCCCAGGTTCCAGTTCCATCGCTTTCTGGCTAGGTGACCTCAGGACTTAGTTTCCTTATCTATAAAATGGGGATAGCTATTCCCACTTCTGAGTTGCTGGGGGTATTTTTTGATAGTTTTGGAGCTTTCTTGGCACATAGTAGATGCTCCTTAAATGTTGGTTCTCTCACATTTTCTTTTCACTGAGTCTTACTTTGTCCAGGCTAAACAACCCAGCAGCTTCAGACATCCCTTATTATCTCATTTGATCCCTACAAACATGCCCTGTCAGGTATGGTTCTATCTACATCTCTAGCTGATAGATATGGAAACTGAGGCCCAAGGAGAGAGATTCTGGTCCCACAACAAGTGCTAGAGGTAGGACTTGAATACCATTCTGTCTGTCTCCTGGCTTATTTCGCTAATGGAACACTTACTCATACCACTCATAATAGCTTATGTCTGAATTTCTAGCTGTGTGACCTCAGGCCTCTTACTATATCTCTATGAGCCTCATTTTATTCAGCTGCCCAATGGGAATAATTACCCCGACTCTCCAGCACTGGCCTCGATGACAACCCAGGGTGGTTGGCTATATCAGGCTTTCTTTGCTTCCCCCCTGATTCTCTCCAAGTGACTGACAGATGACATGCTGCTCACTGCCATCCTCCTGAGACATTCCTGTCAAGGCACTTGGAAATCTGGCCCCTTCACTCTCTTTTCAGGAAACATATTTGAATGCAAGTGAGTGAGAGGGGCATTATTAGAGGGATAACATTGGGTCAACTCTAGTTTATTAAAACAGCAGTAAATCATTTTTAAAACTATTATTAGCAACAAATGACCTTTGACACACCGTGCAACTGATTGTGACACACCAATGGGTCATGACTTCTTGGGGATAAGGGCTTGGTGTTTCCAATAGGTCTTTTGCAAGCAATGATTAGTGCTGTTATAATAATGACCATTGTTTCTATCCTGAGGGGCCACATAGCACAAAAGTACAGGAACCAAACTGCTAGGGTTCAAATACTGGCTCTGCCACTTCCCAGCTGTATGATACTAAGCAAGTAGCTTAACTTCTCTGTGTCTCAATTTCCCCATCTATCAAATGAGGATCATGATAGTAGTGCCTACTTCCCAAGGTTGTATGAGGATCAAAGGAGTTAATGAAAATAAAGTTTTTAGCACAGTGCTTAGTTCAAGCATCACCAAGCTACAACCTGCAGGCCATGTCTGATTCTCTGTGTGTTTTTGTAAATAAAGTTTTATTGGGACACAGTGAGCTTAATTTATTTGACTATCATCTTTGGCTGCTTTTGTGTTACAATAGCAGATTTGAGCAGTTGCAACCAAGACTGTACTTTCTGGTCCTCTACAGAAAATAGCTACCAACCTCTGTGTTAGTTCATAGAGGAAGTAAGTGCTCAATAAAATGTGAACTGTTATTATTTCATTTCATTTCATTCTTGTAAAAGGCCATTCATTGTAAACATGGAGGCACAAGTCCAGAGAGGAGGAAATGACTTGTCCAAGGCAACACAGCTAGGATGGTATAGGATTGGGTGTGGTACCCAGGACCCTTGGCTCTTGGCCCAGGGAAATTTCTAATACATGACTTTAACCAGGGATTTCTCCATACTTTGAGTCCTTGGGCTCAAACTTTTTCCTTCAGGATATGGAATAAGCTGGCTTAGCTCCATGTCAAAGGATGCCAGCTGCCAAGCCCAGGGACTCCCTTCCCTTTCTGTGTCAGAGGCTCTGCCAGGTCAGCTGACACAGGGCAGTTTCTTTCTTCACCTCATGCAGGCCCATCAGGACCCTTCTCTGGCTTCCTATCTTTGGGTCCATTGCCCCGGTAGGCCTTGCTGAGGTGGCAGCCTTGCTGGGTGATTAATGTTTCTGTCCCATGCTCAGGACTCTTATCTGCTTGCTGGCCTTGCCCTTGTTCTTATAATGGGCTAGTTTAGGCCATTTACATTTCCTTTGCTCTGCTCTCCTGTCCAATAGCAACTATGACATAATTACGTTGCTCTCCCTTATCGTTAATCCTCTCAAGCTGCCTAGTTATCTTTAATTTCCTGTCCATTTCCCTTACTGGGGAGCTAAGTGGAGCTAAGTCAGGCCAAAAGTGGTGGGATAGCGTGGGAAAGCTCACAGATGCTCACCCAGGGATCCTGGGGCCCAGAGGTAGCCTAGGATCCAGAGCCTATGAAGGCTGGTGGAACCCACCACTTCCCAGTCTGGGATTCCTCTGTAAACAAGTATTAGTCATTGGCAGGAGCAGGGGAGGAACTTCTGAGGTCCCTTTCACCCAGCTTGGGCAGTCTGGGAGATTTCAGACCTAATTTTAGTGGGCTCAGTAACCCCCAGCCTCTCAGACTTCTCTCAGTACCTATACCAAATACTATTCTTGTCCCCACTGTCTTCCCCAGGTCTTATGGCTCCAGGAATTGTAGGCACAGGACTAATTCTAGCTAGAATGAGTGTATGTGTGTATGTGCACACATTTATGTACAAACTCATGTATGTTCCTGTGACCATGGACTCCCTTTGACATTGGGTCTGGCATAGGGTAAGCATTCAAGACGTGCTCATTCTCTTCCTCCCTTGGGTGACCATAGTGCCTAACACTGGGCAGAGCTAGTGGGTGAGCACACACTAGATAATTAGTCAGTGTTTGTCAAATGACTAGACTGACTAGGTATATTCTTTCTGGGAGCCTGTACCATGTATGTGTGTGTGTGTGTGTGTGTGTGTGTGTATGAAATGTGTGCACTTTGGGTATGGAGTATGCACTCAGTGGTCATGTGTACTATATATGCTTGGCAAGTGGATATGAATGTGCGTGGTGTGCTGCAGTGTATGTTTACATGGGAGTGGGTACAGGCAGGAGAGTGAAATAGAGTTCAAGGCACAAACTTTGAACCAGATGGACCTGAATTATTTTTTAAGATTTTTTTAAAATTTATTTTTAGAGAGAAGGGAAGGGAGGGAGAAAGAGAGGAACAGAAACATTGCCTCTCACATGCCTCCAACTAGGGACCTGGCCTATAACCCAGGCATGTACTCTGACTGGGAATCAAACCAGTGACCCCTCCATCTGTGGGATGACACCCAACCCACTGAGCCAAACCTGTCAGGGCTGACATGGGTTTGCATCCCAGCTGTGCACTTATCTTGGTCCTTGAATTTATCTAAGTCCCAGTTTTGTCACCTATAAAAAGGGAGGGTATACAAATGTCAAACTCACAGGGATGTATGTAGAGAGTGTAAAATGTGCTAATGTAGGCAAAACTCCTAGCACATGACCTGGCACGTGGTGAGTGCACAATAGATGATAATTGTTGATAATGATGATGATGACAATTAATATGTGGTGAGCTTGGCTGTCTGGGTCATGTGTGCCATGTAGAGAGTATGAGCATGTATGTGTGCATGCCAGTATGGGGCAGAGTGTGTGAAGGAAGACCTGATGGAAGAAACTGGAGATGTTGGGTAGACCCTGGGGATGCCCTCCTGGAAGGGAAGTCCAGATAGCAGGAGCAAAGGCCACATGCATGCACATAGGAAGCCGAGAGAAGCCTAGACCTCGGTGTAAGGATCTGATGATTTAATGAACCTGCTCCCTCTCAGCAGCAGGTTTATTGAGATGAAAGTGGGCAGAAGACAATTTAGCTGGAGAATCAGGAAACAGCTCCCGACAGAGTAGCCTATTAGCTTAGGAAAGGGTCCGTCCCAGGACCCTGTGGTTCTTACCCAAAGCATTTCAAAGCCTTACCTGCCCAAGAGAGGGGAGGACAAAACTGGAGAGCTGGGAAAGAGAGAAGGGAGACAGGAAACATATGCTGGAGGCAGGCTTGGGGGGAGACTGGGAAGAATGTCAAGTTTGCAGGGAATACTGGAATAAGTGGTTGGAAGAAGACTTGGGGTTCTGAGAAGGAGTGAGAGAACCGGGACCTCAGAGGGGAAGGAGTGAAGGGGAATGCAGTGGCACTGAGAAGGCTGCCCCCTATCTCTGTCTGAGCCTGGTGGCATCTTCTTTAGAGCAGGTGTTGCAAAGTCTCAGTGAATCCCTGGGGCTAGTTCTAGAGCTATTCCATGCTCTAGTGACTAGGATCATAGTTACGAAAATAGAAGGTGACCAAAACTCCAGGGTAATCCAGGGACACTTGAATATAGGGGGAGATGCTTCTTAACCACAGACAGAATCTAGAAACCAAGCAACAAACAGCTTCCTAGCTCCCTTCCATGGTATTTTCAACCTATCCCTGTGCCCTCTTCTTTGGCTTCTGTCTCTCAGGGCATCATGTAGCCTAGCTTGGCTACTTAGTCACTTCTGAGGCTCAGCTGAGGCTGATCTGTCATGCACTCTGGGAGTTGGTGGCTGGCTACCTTTATCTGCTACTGTAGGTCTGAAATCCTTTCCTGCCTCCCTGCACTCTCCAGGACAGATCTGCATCCCTGAATGGGGAGACTTCTTTTGCCACAGCTGATATGGATATTTGTGGACCTCCAAATTCTCACACTTTTGGTCTTTGCCCTCATTCTCTTTACTTGCTGCCTGAGTACCTACCAATTGTCTGTAGGCCCTTGAAGTCAAGGACCACAACAATAAATTTAATTAATGATAAAAATGGTCATGGTGACAATAACATTACTACCAATGAAGATAGTGATAGTCTCGATGGTGGTAATGCAGGTGACTGTGGTGAGGAAGGTAATAATGTAGATGACAATACAGGTGATGGCAATAGAGGTGATGATGGTGATGGCACATGTGATAATGGCAATGGTGTTGATGCACTTAGTAATGGTGACGGAGGTGGTGATGATGATGAAGGCGATGATGATGGTGGAGGTAATGATGATTATGTTACACACAGAAATGGTGGCAAGGAAGAGGATGAGGGTGATATTGCTTGAGGTAGTAATAGTAGTGACAATTATGGAAATGGAGATATTAATGTAGAGGTAGTGAAGTTGATGATGATGATAGATGGGGTACTTGTGATATTAGAGGGAGGAATGGTGGTGATTGATGGAGGTGTCATTGATATTGAGAGTAATAGTGTAGGCAGTGGTGGTGATAGTGGTATTCAAGGTAATGGTGAAGATGGTAATGCTAATTGTTGTGATGACAGTAACAATGGTAATGGGGATGGAAATGGTGGTGGCTGTGGTAATAATGGTGATGGTGATGAAGACAAAAGTAGTTGACAATGGTGATGGTGATGACAATTATGATAGCCAAGAGTCTGATAGCTGTACTCACTAAATCTATTATTTTCTATTTTACTCCTGATTTTTCACCTAATACCATCCATCTTAGCTTTACCTTACCTTCTATCCTTCACCTTTTCTGGGAGATTAGAAAATTGGGCCAACCAATAAAGATACTGTGCAGCTGCTGGTTTCCAGAAGAGTAGCTGGGTCCCCTAGTCTCATTTGTTGTTGGGAGAGTCAGAATTCAGGCAGTGACTTTCCCATTCCCACTAAAGTCTTGACACCAGGGACTAAAGTTAGGGATTATGAGGAGCATCCTAATGGTGAGGAATGCAGTGCAATGCTGTAGAGTTACCTGAGGAAGGCTATGGAATGTCCTACCTTTGAGATGGCATGGCACAGATTAAGAGAGAGAGAGAGAGAGATCTCATTGGCCTGCATGAATTATGCCTAAAGACAGGGGGATGGACTTGATGATCTCAGGGCTAACTTCAGGACTTTGATTGTTTGCCTTACTAGTCAGGGAAAGGAGGTGTATTTGTCTACTGAAACTTGGAGTTCTGTCTTAGAAGCTAATGGTGAGGGCATGAGAAGAGTTGGTTTGGGAAGGGAAGAGGCAATGCAGTCTGGTGGTTTAGAGAAATGTTGGCATTCTTGTCCAGATTCCTTGTGGTTCTGAGTGGGAGGTGACCCAGGATGTGGGCCTCTGTCACACTGCCTCCAGCCCTGCATCTGCCAAGAGGCCGCCCTTCAGGGCTGTGACTCCCATCCCCCAGCCTGGCTGTGGTAAGAGGGAGGGAGAGGAAGGGGAGAGGGAGGGACACTGCTCACAGTTCCTGGGAGGAATCTGCTTTCTCCCACAGACTTTTGGAGCTCTTACCTCCCCTCGGAAGTTCTCCTTTGCCATCCCTCTTCTCAGTTTTTTGATTTGCGAAGGCCACTCACAGAAGCCCATCAGGGACAGGCTTCCTGTACCAACTGGTACATTGCCTGTACCAAGGCAAGGGTAACATACCAAGGGGAAGGAGGCACAGAATGCTGCACAAATAGCATAGGCTTTAGAATCAGAACTAGGGCAAAGTTCTAACTCCATTATTTAATCACTGTGACTTTAGAACTACAGGGTGCCACTCTCTGTAAAATGAGGGCCTACCTCACAGAATTAAATTAGATAATGTTTTTAAGGTACCTAATATACTACTTGGTGCCTAGTAGATGTCTAAGAAGTATTAGTCTACTCCACCCACCCTACGTCCCACCACCCCCTTCCAGAAAGGGAGTAAGTAGGCATGGTCTAGTCCCCTTACCAGGCCCCTTGGGCAAAGACCTTTCCCATCTCACTATGCCATCTGACCCTGCTCCCTGCATTCTCCATGAGACCAGGAAAGTCTACATAATGTTAAAGGGGCGAGCACCTTGTCCAGCCTGGGTGCTAGATTTAGAGTCAGAAGACTCGTTTGTGGTATGATCTTGGTCATTGCTTAGCTTCTCTGGGCCTCAGTTTCCTCATCTGAAAATAGGGATAATAATCCCTGCTCTGCCAGCCTTGCAGGGTTATTGTGAGGCTCAAATGAGATCATGCTTCGGGAAGTGCAAACTGCTAAACTTGTGGGTGTTTTTAGCTTCGTCTGGGAGGGAAGAAAGGATTAGTCTTCAGAGACTAGGCTAGTGCCCCAACTCAGGGGGGTTTTCCCCTTGAGGAGACCAGAGCCAAAGTACTCAGGGGTTCAGGGGTCACCAAGGATATAGAATTGGAACCAAGCCATGAAGCCATCCATGTTCATCTTGGGTGGAATGGGACAGGAGGCGTTCACTTGTGTCCTTTGGCATAAGTCACATGTAAATATGTCAATTATGGGGTTTGAGTCAACTGCCTGGGGACTTTTGAGCCAGATGACAACCCCAAAAGGCCAAAGGCCTTCCTCCATTTCTTTCTCTCATCTTCTGCTTCTACTGAGTTCAGAACTTGACTTTACCAGTGTCTGAAGCTGGCCAATCCTTCTCCACTTGCCACAGGAAACTGTGGGCTATGCCCTTCTAAGTGATCTGAAATCAGAGTAGGATTTTCACTGAGTCGTGAGTTCTGATGGGGCACAGATTTTTATGGTACCCTCTGTTTACATGATCGTAGGCCTAGTGCGTGTGGCCTGAAAGCCTTCACCAATAGTTTTCTTCTTTCTCCCACATGTCCTTTCTACCCTTGTTTTCCTCATCAATCACCCACTCTTCTTTCTCATAGGAATGGTCAGCTTCTTAACACTTTGAACTTTCATCAGTGGGTCCTCTTCTTCTACACCACATGTCTAAGCTACCCCCACTTCTGGGCAACGAGGATGTCCATGCCTGCCACACACCCCAGAGTGACTATATAGCCTCAGAGTGCATTTCTTTATTCTTTGTTTCCTGTATATCCCCACCACAGCTGCTCATTTTTCTTTGAAAGCCTCATTTCCAACCCCCCATACTAGCCTCTGGCTCTAGCTCCCCCAGCATCCTTTCACAATCCCTGCCTCCTTCATTTTCCTGAGGATGGGCCAGAGTTACTTGGAGACCCTCCTTCCACCCATTCTTTCCCCTCTGCCCATCCTCTGTCTTTCTACCACAGCACCTCCTCTTACCTTGTGGCTCAGCTCCTATCTCCCATTCTTGCTGCTGATGTATTCTTGTGCCCCTCCCACCACAAGCAGCCTGAACTTCAGATACCTACTCATCAAGTCAGCTTGGGCCTTGCCTGGCCCCCACCCACAAAGCTCAGTCCAGTTGGCCCCTCACTGTGGGTGTCCCACCACCGCCAGCTGCTGCCTGCAGTTCATTTGTGGGGATCATTCCAGCCACCACTGGAGCTGAAGTTCAAACACGGACCTCCTAGTATGTGTTTGATCAGCTGAGGCCAAATTCACAGCCTTTTGGAAATGGTGCCCACCAACTCTCCTGTGCTCTGGAGCCAGGGTCCTAAGACAGGCTTGCCATGGCCCAGTGGGCAACACATGAGGAGGGGAGGAAAGGCAAGGAAAGGACAGCTCTTCTTTCTCTCTCTTTCTGTGTGTGTATGTGTGTGTGGTTCGTGGAGTGGTGGTGATGTATGTGTTGTGTCACTGTGTCAGAAACTGCTGGGTGCCACTGAGGTGTTTGATGGGCTGTCACTGTGCTGTGTGAGTGCCATGCACTTACTCTGTGTGTTGTGTGCCAGAGGTTGGAGGGCTGCCATGCTTTGGGGGTAGTGTATGTGTTTGGTGTTACTCTTTCCTATGCGCTCATGTTGTGGCTGTGATGCATGTTGTGTAAATGGTTTGGGGTCTGATGGATGCTATGATGGGTGGGTTATCTCACTGAGGTGGGGGTTATATGGAGGATGCATCACACTTGACTGCAAGTGTGGCATGGTTGTGCTTGGAAAATTGGGTGTCATGGTGCTACTGTATAGTGGGGACATACTGTGTGTCACTAGGTGTATGTGTCTGCTGGGAGGCTGTGATCTATATGGCATGATTTAATAACCCCTAAACTCAGTTCCCAATGCCTATAGCCCAGACCTAGGAGTCTCCAGTTTCAGGTGAATTGGGGCCAAATTCTTGTATAAGTTGTCTTGCTTTTCACCCCACCCCTGCCCTGCAGGGGAGGTCATCCTTTAGTTCCTGTGGTTTAATCCAAACAATCAGCTGAAGTTCCCTGAACACTCAGCTTATAAAAACCAGAGTGGGAAGAGGTAGAGGAGAAGCAGTGGGAAGAGAAGAAGGGAGAGGGGAAAGAGGAGGAGGAGAAAGATAAACAGGAGAGGTAAGCAAGGAGAACCAATTGGAGGGCTTACCCAAACCCGGGGACACTATTCTAGGCCCTTGGAGATGCAGTAAATCCACTGCTTGGCCTTGGCACAGCTAAGGCCAAGTTCATGTGGCCATAGGAGAGTCAATCAGGTGCACCTGGTTTTATCTGGGGAGCAGAAGAACCTTTGAGAGGAAAAGATGTTTGAGCTGATGTCTGAAGGTGTAATGTGTGTGAAATCTCCTCTGGGTTTGTGATTCCAGCACTTGGAAACTTTTCTGCTTACTTTCTTGGTTACCCAGGCTTAAACGGAAGGTGTTATCTTTGGATTATTACTCTTCCCCCACATCCAATCAAGTTGGCAACCATTGCAAGGGTTCACGCATTTAATCATTTAATCAACAAATAGTCATTGTGCCTGGAATCTTCTAGGCACAGTGCCAGGCCCTGGGAAGCCATGAGCAAGCAGGCAGGACTAGGTTTCTGCTCTCATGGATCCTATCTTAACATCAGTGTCCTCCCCCAACTGATTTGGGTGAGGCCTGCACTCTTCCCCCCAGTCCAGGCTCACCCCTTCAGCCCACCATCCTCACTGCAGCCAAGGGAGCTCAAAAAAGCTGTGTTCATTCAATGGAATTCACTGTGGGCCTACTGCGTGCCAGGCACAGTTTTGGACACTTGGAATACATCAGGGAACAAAGATCCCTCACGGAACTCCCTAACAGTGTGGCAGAAGGAGATGAACTGTAAACAAGAATATAAGGAGTAAATTATACAGTGCATTAGAAGGTGGTGCATGTTTTAGAAAAACCAAAGAGAAAAGTAGCAGGGATTTGGGATGCTAGAGTGCAGGGCAGGATGCAGAATTACTCAAGGTGGTCAGGGCTGGCCTCATTGAAATGTTGGAAAGGGGAGATTTGAGCCAAGACTTTAAGGAGGCGAGAGAATTAGCCATGCAGATATTTGAGGGCAGAGCATTCTGGGCAGAGGGAAAAGCCAGTACAAAGACCATGAGGTGGGAGCATGCCTGGTGTGGTTGGAGAACAGCCTGGAGACCACTGTGGCTGAAGTCCAGTGAGCTAAGGGGGAGTAGCTGGAGATGCTGGGGGGTTGAATTGCAGGAGGATTCTGAAGCCAGTGTAGAGACAATAGCTTTTACTCTAAGTGAGATGGGGAGCTGTGGGAGGGTCTCGACCTATGTTGTAACAGGATCTCTCAGGCTTCTCAGTGGAGAAATCTGTAGGGGGCAAGGGCAGAGTCAGGGAACCAGTGTGGGAAGTTACTACAATGATCCAGGCAAGTTCAAATGGATCAAATGGGAAAGGATCTGGTTTTTTTTTCCTCAAGAAAACTGGGCAGGTAGGCAGGGCCAGGGAGGTATCATTACTGCTGGCAAGCAGAGGAATGGCCAGAAAGGCTGGCCAGGCAAGTAGTCCTCAGCTGGCTAGGAACCATCCACACGGGCAGCAGAAGCCCTGAGATGCTGTCTGGAGTCCTTGCTGCTTAGGCCAAGTCTTTAGTCCCATCTGAGCCTCTGAATTCATCCAGTAGCACTGAGCCAAGTGAAGGCTGACTGTGCACATTCATCAGTAGAGCATATGGAGCCTTTGCTAATCTGCTGACTTATATACCTCTGCTAGAATCCTGTGTGGTAGATATTCATATCATCAATTGCTGCCACTTGCATGGTGCTTACTATAATGCCAACAATTATTCTTAGAGCTTTATGTACATCAAGACATTTGATTCTCACAACGACCATCCTATAAGGTAGATATTGTTATCATCCCCCTTATACATGTGATGAAACTGAGGGACAGAGAGGTTAAATAACTTGCTCGAGGGCACTGTTAGTTGTTCAAAGACAAGACTGGAATCCAAACTGAGGCATTCAGGCTCTATACTTTGTGCTCTTAGCCCATATGCTGATAGGAAAACCAAACTCAGAGACGGGAGTGACTTCCCAAGGTCACACAGCAAATTTATGGCGAAGTATATATTGGTGCCAATGCACCTGACTCACAGCCCAGCAATTCCTCTGACAGGCATCACATTTCTCCAGCTTTCCACCCTAACCCTCCAAGCTCACACAGACTCTGAAGGTCAACTATTGTCTTCAGACTTCATCTTTATTTTTTGCAACGTTCTTTTGCTTCCTCCCCTCCCCGACCTGCCTGTCTCCAGGCAGAATCTTGGAGCTTTCTCACCAGCCCATGCCCTGAATGGCAGAGGCCAGGAAAGGAGGCTGAGCTGCCGCCAAGTGGGTGGCATTTGCTGGAGGCATTTTTCCGCTCAGTGAGTGTCTTCGTCCCCCAAAGACTGAAGGAGAGATATGAGGGAGGAGCGCTATGGGCTGGGCTGGAACAATCCCTTCCAAGCCTCCCTAGAAGATACACACATGTCTGTGGGTGTTCATGCATGTGCGTGCCTGTGTTTTCACATGTGTGTCTGGCTGGATGAGGGTGTTGGGGCACAGTGTGTTCAGGAACTCTTGTGAGTGTCTTCCTGTGTGTGTACGTATTTATTGATGTCTGTGTGTGTAACCACAGCTGGGTGGGAGAATATGTGTGAATGTGTGTACCTGGACATGGGCATGATAAGGGTGGGAGGTGTGTGTGCGTGTGTGAGCATGCATGTGGGGATGGGTGTGTGGGGCTCTGGAGCATGGGGCTAACCGCTGGGCCCTTCTACTGATCTGGCTGGCCCCAGCCTGCCCTGCCTCCTCGGCCACACCTGTTGGCCCAGTTCTGCAGCCCACATCAGAAATCACCTGGTTCTCAGCTTTGTTTTCGGCCTCTTTGTCACTCCCTGCCTGGCTTTTGGTCTCTCCCTCAAGGCCTCCAGGCCCTGTCTAGGGGAAGCCAAGACCACTGTGATGGATGTAAGCACACACTAGCTCAGTCCCCTGAGAACCAGCATGATGGTGTTCCTCGAGGCCTGGGCTCGGGCATAGGCTGCTGCCATCAGAATGGCATGGGTTATTCATGTTGAATTGCTCTGATAACTTCCACTATCCCCACGGCACAGATGGAGACTGTGTCTGTTGAAATGCAATCAGGCAACAGAAACCACCCTAGGTTTTTCAACAGAGGGGATTTCATACAGGGATTTAATCCAGGTAGCACAGGCTTGGGAGTGAGACAGCCCGGCGTCAGGTCCTGGCTCTGCTGTTTACTTACAACTTAGGCTCACTGTGCTTCAGTGTCGTCATCTCTAAGCTAGAGGTGATAATAGCAGTATATACCTCACAGGTTCAAGGGGTGTGTTAAAGAGCCAACACATGTAAAAGTGTTTAGAGCAGTGCCTGGCACATAATAAGTCGTGTATAAGTGTGGGTTGTTATTAGTAGCTGTAAGTTATTAGTGGCTGTGGAACAGAGATGAAATTTCTGGGGTTTTAGGATCTGTCCCACCTTAGGCAGGCACTTTTCTCTCTCTGGAGCTCCATGTGTCCCAGCATTTGGTCAGGAAATCCTTCCACACTGCCACAATAATGGCAGAAATAGGCAGTAGACAGCATCTTGCTGCTTGGCTCTGAGACAGAGTCCCTCACCTCTTTTGCCCAGAGTGCTCTTCTCATTCAGCTTACTGGTGCACATGCACATCTGGATGCACACCAGAGGCTCCGCCCTTTCCAGGCGTGGCCCCAAACCTGTAATCCCAGCCTCTTGGAACATCCCTGCACACCTGCACAGCTCATGATTCACAAAGGACTCACCAGCCATTAGCTCATTTGGCAGGCATGACAATTCTGGGAGATCAAGATTTTAAAACTCTTTGTTCCCCGTACAGACAGAAGCTGAGTCTCAGAGAGGTTGAGCAATTTGCCTGGAGGCACACAGGTAGTACGTGGCACAGCCAGGGCATGAACTCATATCTGTGTGACTCCAGGCCCACATTCATAACCATTCCAGCCATGGCCTTTAAAGTTCTGTGGACCTATCTGTCTCCCTCTCAGGGATATAAGCCTTCTGCAAGCTCTGTGTCTCTTTGCCCAGCAGTGCCTGGCACAGAACTGAGTGCCCAGTGGGATGTAGCCCACAGGCCAAACCCAGCAAAGCGATATGTGTTGTTTAGCTTGAAGAATATCTAGGGAGTTTAAGATTAGTCACCATGATTGAAAGAGTAATTTTATATAAAAATCCAGAGCTCCTCTTGAAAAATTCAGGAGCCCTGACAGCCTTGGGCTTGCATTCCAACATGGCAACAACCAACTGTATTCCAGCTGCTGCTCTTGAAGATGGAGCATGTGGTTGCCATTTCACCCAGGGCTCAGTACTTTCTGTTGTCACTCCAGCTGATATCCCCCTACCCACTTGTCCCATAGCTTCCTGCCACTCATTCTATATCTACACTTACATCCCCCATTTGGCCTGAAATGACATCAGGGCTGGTGCCTCCTGAGGCAGAGTGTGAACGCAAGGGAAACCCTGGGGCTGAAGGAGCTGTCTACCCACATGAGCTTCCCATTAGCTCTGTAGTCATTTATCCCCAGCCCTTCCACCCAGGCCTCTCTCTCTCCACACCATGTAGCAAGGGAGGTAAACCTTTATTTATGTTGTTCATAAATAAAGGGCTCTGGGTGGCAGAGAATGGGGCTTTTCTTCTGGCCAGAGTGAAATCAGGGAAAGCTTCCAGGAAGAGGCTGCATTTGAGACTGGAAGGATGGGCAGGCTTTGGATGGATGAAGATGGAAACAGGAGGAAGACTGGAATTTGCAGCCAGAGCAACAAAGACAGGGAGGTGACCATGTCTGGGTTGTGTACTGGTTGAGTGTGACTGGATCTTGGGATGATGGAGGGGAGCAGGGGAAGGGGAGATAGGAATGAACATTTGTTGATCCCTCATCTCTGGAGACTCCTAGTGCCTGCTTGGTACTTTGTGAGGACACACATGAGGAACTAACCAAGTTCCGACTTGGTTAGTTCTTACAGCAATCCCGTGAACCCAGACAAGTGAACTGAGGTTCAAAGGTTAGACCATTTGCCCAAAGCCATGCAGCTAGTAGAAGAGCTGGAATCCCCACCCCCAAACCCACGTCTGCCTCAGTATTGGGAGAAAGAGGGCTGGAAGCCCAAAGAACAATTTGAGCATGCCTGCGGTTGGTTCTGTCTTGTCTTCTGGACCACAGTCAGGTGGTCCATGGAATATGGAAGGGGAATCTCAGTATCCTATCTCCTTCTCCCCCCACAGCTTACCCTTTGTAAGTCCTTTGACCTCCACCTCCCAAATAGCTCTCCATCCCCACTGCCTTGCCCCACACCTCTTATCTGGACCACAGCAGAGTCTCCTACATGGTCTTCCTTCTCCTATTCTCCCTCCCTTCCCAGCAGCTCTCCATTGTGGCCAGAGGGAACTTCCGAAAGGTCAGAGCTGACTGTGTCCCATGACCCCGCTCACACCCACTCATTTGCTGGGAACTCTCCAAACAGCTCCCAGTCATTTTCTCTCTGTGTTTTGATTGTCATTTAACTCCTCCACCCTTCCAGTGCTGGCATATTCCTTGTATTCTTTTAGACTCAGTTCACATGTTGCTTCCTCCTGGAAGTTTATCCTGACTGCTCTCCTCTTTATTTGAGTTAGGTGGCCCTCCCCTGGCCTTCTCAGAGCCTCCTGGGTTCACTTCCACCATGGCCCTTTCCCATGTAACCTGTAATAAAACCACCTGCGTTTGAGGTCTCCTACAAGCCTGGACATTCATCCCAGGCTGGACAGAGGGCCAGTAGAATGCAGTGGTTAAGAGCCTGGACTCTGGGCTCAGATTACCTGGTTTGGAACCCTGGTCCTGCCAGTTAGTAGATGTGTGCACTTTAGTACATCCCTTCGCCACTCTACGCCATGGTTTTCTTCTGTAAAATGTGGGTTATCATAGCACCAACCTGCCAGAGGAGTTTTGTTGGAAAGAAAAAGGAGAGTCCATATAAAGCACTTAGAACAGTGCCAAGCTGACAGCAAGTGCTCAATAAACACAGTTATTATTACTCATTTCTCTATCCCCAGGGCCTGGCACAGACTAGGTGTTTGGTGGCTGAAATGGAGGCCTGGAGTACCTTTGGTCAGGGGAGATGGGCCTTCTCGGAAGGTGACTTAGCTGGAAGATGAACCCCTCCATAAATGGCCAGGAAGGGCTTGGGAGCAGACATGGCCCCTAGGGAGTAACTTCAGAGCTAATGGCTGCTACACGTGGCAGCTCCTATCTGGTCTGGTCACCAGCCTCCCCCATCAATGTGGTTCAAATAGTCAGCTGACACCTCATTAGCCTAAGTCCAGGCCCAATTCTGCTGCCACGCAGTGAGAGAGCGAGCTGCTGGGGGGCCAGAGGCTCGTTAGGGCCAGGCCTTCACCAGGGCCAGAGGGCCCACAACGTGATACCGGCTCAGGGCCCAGTCCATGTGTTTCCAATCAGCAATTAGTCTTTAATTAATGGGGCTGCAAAATGATTGTTTTCCCGTCTGAATGGCGGCGTGGGCAGGGAGCCGGCAGGAACGGCCATCTGGGGAGTGTTAAGCTGGAGTTACAAGAGGAGACATAAAGAAAGGAACCAAACACCCCAATTTGGGCCCGAATCATGGCCCTGGGCAAGCTGCATGGCGCCCAGCCCAGTGGTAAATGAAAGCCAGGCCTGGGCTCCTGGTGGCACCTGCTCTTGCCTAAGCTCTGATATCACAGTGGCTCTGAGGATGGCCAGAAGGATATCCTCTGGGGCTTCACTTTCCCTGAGGGCGCCATGAGGAGTTCCCTAGCAGTGCTCTGACACACTTGCCCAAGTTACATATGACTTAGTGGGAAAACTTGTCCTTGGATCATGCTCCCTGACATCCCAGCCAGGTCTCATCTCTAAAATGGTGATTCTCATTTTTATTACTTCCTAGGCTGCTTGGGATAGAAAACAGTTCTATAAACTGTGAAGTGCTGTGCTGGGTTCCTGGAACTTGGGACTGGGAAGTCATCCTTCACCTCTGGGGTTTCTTTTTCCTGAGTATTCTGAGCCTGGTTCTCATACCCTCTACTCATGCCAACTGGAGGAGGAGAACTACTGAGGATGGAAGCTACTATAAGTACCGAGCGGCTACTCAGTTTGTCTACTGCATTATGTCACCAAGCCTTCACTATAGTCCTCCAAAGTAGGGAATTTTATTGCCCCAGTTTACAGAAGAAGAACCTATGTTATTGAACAGCTTACTGCCTGGGAATTGAGCCCAAGCAGGCCCCGCTATGGAGCCCATGGTCTTAACCACTAACCAAGGGGCAGCTTCTCTTTATTTTAGGAGGCCCCATTCTTGGACAACAGTTTGACATAAGCACCATCCCCTAACATCTAGAACCACAGGCAAAGGTCATTAGCTGTGGCTGAACCATTAGTGATAAACATATTCAGTGCTCCCATGGTGTGGATGAGGAGACTAAGATCTGGGGGTGGGAGTGATACAGAAATGTATCTGGAATCATATTGTATGTTCCTGGCAGTCCTGGGCTTGGGACTCAGTTTACTGACTTCTACTTTAAAATTCCATCCCCTTGGACTCCTCTCTTTCCCTTATCCCTGACATCCTGATGAGTCCACCTCCTAGATATGCCTTTGGTTTATCAGCATGTCTCCATCCCTTCTGTGCCTGCCAGGGTCAAGTCTTCTCCTTCCCCACCCACACCTGGTGCTGCCTCCTTAGCCCTCTCACTGGCTTCCAGATGAATCTTTCAAATGTACACCTTGGGTCCTATTGCACCCTTACTTAGAAACCTTCAATGACTCTCTGTGGCCTGCCAAATGAAGTACAGAGTCCTTAGCCTGCCATCCAGGGCCTCCTACATAAAGCTGCAGCCCACTTTTCCAGCTTTAACTCCATTTCCCTGTTTATAAATTGTATGCCTCAGCCAAACTGGACTCATCAAAGATTGGTTTCCTGTTCTGAAGGATTGTTCTGAAGATTAAATTCGTTGCTCTATGTAAAGTTGGACCAGTGCCTGACACAGAGCAAGGGCCATATCAGAGTTGTTAAACAGATTCAAAAATAAGTATGCGGACCTGCCATGTGTATGCCCAACTCCAGGCTTCTTGCTGCTCACTGGTTTTCCTGCAGTTCACTCCCTGCATTGCCAAACCCCACCCAGCCTTCAAGGCCTTAAACAGTCCCATGTTACTTCCTTCAGGAAGACTTTCTTGATCTCTTCTGCCTTGGAATCCCACCAGCAATTTCTTTATCCTTTCCTATGGCTGCCTAGTCAGTATTTTATAACCAGTGAATGTGTGCATATGTTCTTGAGTAGCCTTGAAGTTTCTCAAGGGGAGGTGGTACGGTGCAGAGAAAAAAAGCACAGTAAGGGCATCAGGCTGACTTGAGTTTAAACGCCAGTCCTGTGTGACCTTGGACCATGCCTCTCAGAGCTGCGGTTTCTGTAGCAGTAAAGTAGTCCTTACCTGACAGGGGGTTTAAGAAGGCTTTGGCACAAGAGGCCACAGACTCTCTGGCACACTGTGGGAGCTCCCACTTCTTACCTTTTTGCAATGAGGAACTAGAAAAAAACCCTGGTGTTTATGAGATGAGGCTTGGCAATTTCTGACCGGGGAGGTATTTAATCAGTGGCTTGACTTCTTCCTGTATCCCAAGGCCCAGGTAGTTGTGTCCTTTTCCAGTTCTTCACTGGTTTCACCTCCAGCACTTACATCAGTGACCTGATCTGGTCAAAACAATATCCAGATGCCCTTGTGTTTCTTAACATGAAATTTGCCATTGACTGAGGAGGGATGGCCATTTCTGAGTCAGTGCCTTCTGGCAGTTTCCTTCCAATCACCTTCATAGAAATCAGAGGGCAGGGACCCTGGGAATGCTAGCCTATTTGCCAGCTCCCCATGGCCTTGCCCAGGCTGCATCCTCAGTCAGACTATGAGCCGGTGCTGCTTCCATTCCCTACATTGAAGGAGCTTAACAATGACTCCATGGCTGTCCTTACTTTCTGAGAACTTCTCAGGAGGGCAGACTTGGGCCAGTAGAGCTTGCCTAGGAAGGCAAGAGGCCCAGTAGTGTTCCCACACTAGCAGTGACTGGCTGGGAATCCCAGGACTAATTCTTTCCCCTTTTTGAATTAGTAAAATGACACTGTCTAGGCCTATATTTTAAAGATGAGGCCTGGCTGGGATGTCAAGGAGCATGACCTTGACTTATCTCCCTGTTTCCACTCTTTCCCACCTGTCTATTCTCAATGCAGAAGCCAGTGGGATCCTATTAAAACATACACCACACCATGCCATGTCTCTGTTCAAAAGCATCCCTTTGCTTCTCAACAACCATAGTAAAATGCCAAAGGCCTTGAAATGATCTATAAGAAAACACATCATGGGTTTTCAAACTTGGCTGCACAATGGAGCTATCTAGGGATTTAAAAAAAACTACCAATACCTGGGTCTCATGGCCAGAGGCTCTGGTTTAATTGGTTTGGGATGCAGCCTGGTGCTGGGGATTTTAAAAAACTCCCCCAGTGAGTCTAGGTAAGAACCAATGCCCATGTGATCTGCTTTCACCACCACCCTTACTTCTCTGAATTAATTTCTTAATCTCCCCCTATTCCCTCTGCTCCAGTCAGTCTTTGCTATTCTGCTAAAACCCAGGCATACTCTCACCTGACAGCCTTTTCACTTAGTGTTCCCACTGCCTGGGATTCATTTTCTCCAGCCAACTGTTTGTCCAGATCCCTCACTTTATTCAGAGTCCTGCTCAGATGTTGCTTCCTCAGAGAGGCCTTCCCTGCTTGCCCAAGCTAAAAGAGTACCTCCCATCACCATCATTACACTCTGACCATTGTCCTGTTTCATTTTCCTTACATCATTCATCACTATCAGCCATACTATTTATCTACTTATGTATGTATTTATGTATGTATATATGTATGTTTTAATCTTTTGTCTGTCTTTCTCCATTAGGCTATCAACTCCATGAGGGATAGTGTTTTGTTTTGTTCATTGCTGTATCACCAGAATCTACAACAGTGCCTGACACATAGTAGATGTTTCACAAAGGTATCTTGGATACATGAAGGAATCAAGGCAATGGAAAAGCAAGTTTGGGAAGTAGGCCCATATAGACTGAAATTTCCAGGTCAGATATTTCCTAGCTATGTAACCTTGGACAAATCATTGGAACTCTCTGATCCTCAGTTTCTAATCTGTTAAAGAAGCCTAGAGATATCTACTTTATAGGGATATTATACAGACTAATTGTGGAACAACCATGAAAAAGAATAAAGTTGGTTCCTTGAAACTTCCCAATTTCAAAACTTGCTGAAAAAGCTACATTAGACCAAGTCTGAGTTATACTGGCATAAAGATGGACATATGAATGAAGAGAAAAGAATTGAGAATCTACAAATAAATCCATACATTTATGTTTAATTTATTTTCAACGAGGGGGTCAAGACCATTCAATGGGAAAAGAACTGTCTTTCCATGCAAAAAAATGAATTTGAACCTCTATCTCACACCATATACAAAAAATACCTCAAAATAGGTCAAATACCTAAATGTAAGAGCTAAACAAAACATTTAAAAGAAAACACAGGCATAAAATTTTTTGACCTTGGATTACACAATGGTTTCTTAGCCATAACACCAAAAGTACAAGCAACAAAACAAATAGAACAAAAACAGACAAATTGGACTTCATCCAAATGCAGATTTTTGTGCTTCCAAGAATACTATCCCAACAATAAAAAGACAACCCACAGAATAAGAGAAAATATTTGTAAATTGTATATCTGATAAAAGACTAGCTGTATATAAGAGCATTTAAAAGTTAACAATAAAAAAGAACACAATTTTAAAATGGGCAAAGGGTTGGAATATCAATATCTCTAAAGAAGATATATAGATGAGCAACAAGCTCATGAAAAGATGCTCAACATCATTAGTCATTAGTCAAATGCAATTCAAAACAATGATACCACTTCACACTCACTAGAGTGGCAAGAATCAAAATGTCAGATAAGAAATGTTGATGAGGATAGGAAGAAATCTGAACCCTCACACTTTGCTGGTGGGAATGTAAAATGATTCAGCCTCTTTGGAAAACAGCTTGGCCACTTCTTGAAATGTTAAACATAAGTTACCACACAACCCAACAATTCCACTCCTAGTATAGATACCCATGGAAATTAGAAACACATGTTCACACAAAAACTTCTTCATGAATGTCCTTAGCAGAATTATTCATAATAGCCAAAAGTGGAAGCAGTCTATATGTCCATCAACTGATGAATGAATAGAAGAAATGTGATATATACATACAAAGGAATATTATTCAGTCACAAAAATGAACTTAATACTAATATGTACTAGAACATGGATGAACCTTGAAAATATTATGCTAACTGAAAGAAGCCAATCAAGAGAACCAAAAATTGTATGATTCCATTTATATAGGTGTCTAGAATAGACACATTCATAGAGACAGAAAGTAGATTAGTGATTGCCAGAGGCTGAGGTATTTGGAAGGAAATGTGGAGTGACTGCTAATGGGTATTGAATTTTATTTGAGGGTAACAAAAATGTTCTGGAGTTAGGTGGTAATGAGTTTTGTGCAACATTGTGAATATACTAAAAATACTGAATTATATACTTTATAGGGTGAATATTATGGTATATGAATTATATCTGAATAAAAATAGCACAAGGGAAAAAAAGAGAGTACAGAGGGGTTCCATATATCCTCTATCCAGTATTCCCCAATAGCTTCATTTTACATAATTATAGTAGAATATCAAATCTGGGAAACTGGCACTGGTATAATGTGTTCATATAGATTTATGCTGTTTGATCAATGTAAATTTGTGTAACCACCAGCACAATCAAGACACAGAACTGTTCCATCACCACAAAGATCTCTATCATGCTACCTCTTTATAGTCATACCCAGAGTGGTGAGAGTCTTACCACTTTGCTTGCAATCTTAGGAAGAAAATATGCCTTTCACCATCAAGTATGATGTTAGCTATAGGCTTTTGGTAGATGTTCTTTATCAAGTTGAGGACATTCCCTATATTTTTAATTATTTGAGAGTTGTTATGAATGGGTATTGAATTTTACCTATTGCTTTTTCTGTATCGAGAGATGTGACTGTGATTTTTCTCTTTTTGCCTGTTAATACAATGGATTATAATGATTAATTTTCACATTTTGAATCATTCTTGCCTCCCTGGAATAAACCCCACTTGGTCAAGTTATATAATTGTTTTTAAATATTGCTGAATTCAATTTGCTAATATTTTATTAAAGATTTTATTTTTAAGTTAATTAAAAACATTGGTTTGTAGTTCTCTTTTTCTTCTACCTTGGTCTGGTTTTGGTATCAAGGTAACATTGGCCTTGTAAAATTAGTTGGGTATGAGTCTTCTACTTCAGGAGGAGACTATATAGAATTGGTGTTATTTTTTTTTTCTTAAATGTGTGGCACAATGTAGTGAAAGCATTTTGGCCTACAAATTTCTTTTGGGAGGGAGTTTTTATTTATGAATTCAATTTATTTGATAGTTATAGGGCTAATCAAATTATTTTATATTTTGTAAATTGTTGCAGTTTGTGCTTTCCTAGAGATTGGTCCATTTCATCTAAGTTGTAAAACTTATGAGTTTAAAGGTGTTGATAGTATTTCCTTTCCATCCTTTTGATAAGTTTAGGGTTTGTCATGATATCTCATATTTTATCCCTGATATGGTGTGATTTGTATCTTTTTTCTTTTTATTATCCATCCTGCTAGAGGTTAGTCAATTTTATTGATCTCAAAGAATCAGCTTTTTGTCACACTGGTATTCTCTATTTTTAATTTCATTGTTTTCTGCTTATTTTATTGTCTCCTTTTTTCCTACTTGCTTTTGGGTTTACTTTGCTCTTCCCCCCCCCAATTTCTTATGGAGTTTTGATTATTGATTTGATATTTTTCTCTTTTCTAATGTAAGCTTTTAGTGCTATAAAGTTCCCTCTTAGGACTGCTTTAGCTGTATTATACAGATTTTGATATGTTGTATTTTCATTTTCATCCAGTACAATGTTTTAGACATACATAACCTATCACCATCTACTGGTGTGAACATTTTATCACTTCACTTGAACAGTACAAACTCTATCTTTTTTATGTCCCTCTACATACCCTCAATTATAATGTAATTATCTTAAATATTTCTTCTACCTACATTGAGAACCACATCAGATATTGTTATAATTCCTTGGTTTTTTTAAATAATTTTTGTTTTAACTCTCAAACATACTTTAGACAATTCAAGAGGAAAAGGAAAGACCATTGTATACCAATATTTTACTCTCTCATTTGTTTTTCTTTCCTGATATTCCAATATTTCTTCTTTTATCATTTCTTTTACATTTTAAGAGCTTCTTTTAGTCATTCTTTTAGTGTAGGCTGGTTAGCAGAAAATTCTGTTCATTTTTCTTCATCTGTGACTGGCTTGGTGTACCCTTTGTTCCTGTAGGATATTTCTGCTAGATGTCGAACTCTGGATTGACAGTTCTTTTCTTTCAACTCCTGAAAATATTGCTGCACTTTCTCTGCCTTTCATGATTTCTGAAGAGAAATTCATTGTCATTTGAGTTGTTTCCCCCATAAGTAATGTGTCATTTCCTTTTTCCTGCTTTCAAGATTTTTTTCTTTCTCTTTAGTTTCCAGAAGTTTGACCAGATGTGTCTTGGTGTGGATTTTTTGTTTATTTGTTTTTTCCTGTTTGGGTTTTGCTCAGCTTGTTGAATCTGTAAGTTTATATCTTTTGCCAAATTTGGGAGTTTTGGTCATTATTTCTCTGAGTAGATTTTTTAGCCCCACCTGCATTCTCTTCTCCTTCTGTGACATGTGATTCCAGTGACATAAATATTGGATCTTTTTTCATAGGTCCCTGAGCTCCTCTTCTTTTCTTCAGTGCATTCTCTTCCTGTTGTTAAGATTGAGTAATTCTACTGCTCTGTCTTTAAGTTTCTATTTTTCCTCTGTTCTCTTTATTGTTTATAAGCCCATCCATTGAGTTTTTCATTTCACTTTTATTTTTCCACTTGAAAATTTCGGTTTGTTTCTTTTTTATATCCTCTAATTCTTTGCTAAGACTTTCTATTTTTAATTTGTTTCAAGTATGTTTGTAATTCCTCACTGGATGATTTTTATGATGACTGTTTTCAAATCATTGTTAGAGAATTTTAATATCTGTGTCAACTTGATTCTGGCACTCATTGATTTTTTTTTCTCATTCAAGTTGAGGTTTCCTGGGTGTTTATATGTCACATGATGTTTTATTGAGAAGTGGGTATTTTGTGTATTATCCTATGAAGCTCTGGATCTTATTTAAATCTTCTGTGTTAGCCGGAGTTGCCTAACACTGTGCCAGCAGAGGAAGGAAGATACCACCTCCTTACTGCCAGGTTGGGTGAAAGTCCAGGTTTCCTACTCTGCCTCCTTCGCTACCTCAGGGTGGGAAGGAGTGACTCATTACTGTTAGGTAGACAATAGGATTTCAGGCTCCCCACTAGACCTCCACTGACAGTGGGAGCAGAGAAGGCCTTGTTACTGCCAGGCAGAGATAGAAGTCCTGGCTCCCTACTTACCTTCTCTGATACCATCCCAGTCAGGGAAAAAGGAACAGGATTGGGGCACCTTGTTACAGTCTAGAAGTCTAGGCTTATCATTCAACATTTACTGTTGTGGGTGGGAGTAGAGTCACAGTTTTTACTGTAGTATGTTAGGTTGGGGTAGAGTGGTTATTGTCTAAATGTTTTCTGTCTTGCTATAATGTCCTTTCTCTGGTCCTTTGGCTAAAAGGGAGCAGGCTTTTGTTGGGGGTGGGTTTGTTTGTTTGTTTTTCAGCTGTTCCCACTGGTATTTTTGTTTGCTGGCTTCTCCAGCACCCAAGGAACTCACCGCCATATTGTTTCTTGGGTCTTGAGTTCCTTAGATGGTCTGCATTCTCCCCACCTATTATAATCCTCATATGTTTCTGTTATATATGATGCCCATAGTTTTCAGCTGTAGTTAGCATGAGAAGTAAGAAGAAATGTGTCTACTTCTCTCCTCTGGAGGTAGAAGAACCCCTCTGTTAGCTTTCTCTCTCATTTAAGAAAGGCCACAGGGAAAATCGTAAATCTGCTCTAGTTGGTTTTTACAAAAGGAAAGAGGAAGAGACAGGAAATGAATTGCAATCCTCAACTCTTTAAATGTAATCAGTGAGTGACAAATAGCTTGTAACACTCAGAGTGTCTTGAACATGAGATTGAGAAGGGCTGGACTCTAGTTATCAGAAAGGGGGATGCTGGGACAGTGATTTCATTTCAATACCTGCAGAAATCAACTCCCTTCTGTCTTGTAAAGTTGCTCCCAGCCTCTCCCCTTACCCATGCTTACCCTATTTCTGGTTGGGGACAGTCTTAGGGATGTGATCACAGAAACTTGGGACCTGCCTGGCCTTCTCTGTCCTGTGAATGTGAGCACAGGGGACAGGCAAGGAGGTCCAGACCCAGGGCGTCCTTCCAGGCCTTGCCCCTGAGACTGCTGCCTATGGATGCCCACCCACAGAGGTTTCAGCCCTTAGGATCATCCCTCCTTTCCCTCTATAGCCTGTCTTTTTATTCTCAGCTTCCCTTCAGGACCACCCCCCCTTCCTACTCACTCCCTAATGGCTCAGGGAAGCACATTCCACACTCCTTGGAGCTGAGGCCAGTGAAGTGGTGGCAGCTATTCAAGAATGCAGGTTGTGTTTGTGTGTGTGTGTATGTGTGCGTGTGCCTGCCTGCCTGGTTGGCCTGGAGCAGGGGTTGGCGGGGGCGGAGGGGGTGGGTAGGGTGGAATCTATCTAAGGGACAGTTTTGAGGGCTGTTGGGAGACAGCCCTCAAAACTGAGGGCTGAGGGGCTAAGGACAAAGAGAGGACAGCATCATGTGGCATCTGTACCCTTAGAGGCTTTGGTCTGAAGTGGGAGCACAAATATTTATTCTCTGGCTATCAGTCCTGGGATTGCTGAGGCCACCATAGTCTCTTTTTTGAAAATGTCTGGAAAATGCTTTTGGAATCAACCTTACCACAGGGCTTGCTTATGACCAGGCCTTCATTGTGACCAGCTCTTTGCCTGTAGCCTTAGTTTTCCCACTTACAAAATGGGGACGATATTCTAGAAGCCTTCATGTTCTAGTGTCAGGGGCTTTTTTGGAGGCCCTGTTGATTCTATGCTGGCACATCCCCAAATCCCAAATGGTTTGATGGTCCTTTGACTGGGTAGATAACCATTATTGTGACTATACAGAAAAGCTAGCCATTGTTGGTTTGTTAAATGCAGATTTGAATCTGCCATAGAAAATACACTATGAAAAAAAAAAAACCCAAACACCTCACCACACATTTTTGTATGCCTTAAATTTTGGACCTGCCCACGGACCACTTGAAAGTCCCACAGACCACCACCAATATTTCCTGGACCACCCCTGAAGAACAGCTGTCCCAAAGGAGGTCTGTGAAAGAACCTTAGAGACTGAGGTGGGGACTGGGGACATGTCAGAGAGGGAGTTGTCCTGGGACAAGGAAGTGACTCAGGATGGCAAGAAGAAAAACTCGGGTGGGGGATGGCACAACACCCTTCAGACCTGCTCAGATAACCCTTCTTGGAAATGGGCTGAGTAGTCCTAAATGGAGGTCAGATTCTGGGTAGGAGAAGGCAGCAGCAGAGGTAAGAGCACCAAGTTAGCCTGTTCAAGGGTTGGATCTTTAAAAGGAGGGAACCTTGGGTGAAGATCTTTAGCCACCCCCTAACTCCCTGCCATGTTCCTATGGGACAAACAGTTGCCCCAAATTCAGAGGCATGGAGGGAACCCAGAAAAGATCTAAGTTCAGGAATTCCCCACTTGTGAAGGAAAGCCCAAGTTCCCTATGTGGGCACCATTCATTCATTCATTCATCTATCCATCCATCCATTCATTCATTCACCAATAATTCGTCCATCTACTATGTGAAAGGCCCTGGGCTAGATGCCAGGGATAAAGCTGTGAGCTAAACAGGGTCCACACTCAAGGCACTGCCAATCTAGTGGGGAAGACAGGAAAACAATTACAGTACAGCTTGGTTAGAGAGCTGTGGGAGCTTAGTGGACAGAACCCAACCCAGATGTGGAGTCAGGGAGGCTTCCTGGAGGAGGTGACATATAAAGTGGGAACTGAAAAGTGATATGGCATTATCCAGGGGAATACAGGGCTAGAAAGAAATAGTGGTCTCAGCAGAGGGATCAATGTGTATAAGTTCTATAGGCCACAGCAAGCATGGCTATCTCTTGGGTATTATTTATTGGCTCAGCCCCTAGGCCTAGGCCTGGCAGGATTTGTCATGCTCTTGTCTCAGGCCTTTGGGTTTCCTTGTGTCAAAGATGTCAGGGACTCTACCCCACACCCCTGATTGAACATGATCCCTCAGTAGGATAAAGCAGTGCTGGGCCCAGGGACCTGTGGGTGCAGGTGGGAATGGGGCAGAGTCTCAGAAAAAGCATGGCCAAAAGCATCCAGGAAACCAACCACGATGACCCTTGGCTGGGGATGATGTGGGCTGAGAAACTGGTTCAAAGGATGTGACAGTGCCTGCCTGAGCCAGTGCATGCTCCTGGCATGGTGCTTTACAGTGTGCAAGGGCTGCTTCCACTGTCATTGTCTGGAGGCCTGTGGTCATACTGGAGAGTGCACCTAGAGCAGGACTTAACGCAGCTGGGTATTCAGGGATCAAGATGGACAATGACTTGCTTTATATTCTTCAGAGGTAAATGGTAGGGCAAGCCTTGCCCTAGGCATACCTCAGCTTTTCACGAGAAGCCATGTTTTATACACTGAAGTTGCTCAAGTGTGGGAACTATGCATGCTGAGCTCAGGAGGCTATAAGGAATATTGTGACTGCCTCTGGAAGCTGCAGGGAAGTGCCTCCAACCCCCTCATAGCAAAACTGGGAGAGGGAGGCCTGGAGAGCGAACAGATCTTACCCAGCGTCAGGCTGCCAACCCAGAACTGGGGCTTGGAACGAGCGTTCCAGCTTCTCTCTGATTCAGTGGCTGGCTGTGGGCTGTGGGTGAGTAGCAATAGCAGACCCTGGCTGGGCAGCAGGGTAAAAGAAAGCTTCATTTGAATTTCTGGCTTGGCCAGCCCATCACTGTGACATGGAGTCTCAGTTTTCTATTCTGAAAAATGGTGATACTAAATAGAGCTCACATCCTAGGGTGGGGAGGTCCAAATAAGACAAATAAGAGCTAAGTCAAGAAAGAGAGTGGTGGGAGGGAGGCTGGTTAGGACCTTGGGGGCTGGGCCTGGCAAGTATGACCACTCCTCATAGGGCTCCATCTCTGTTTTCTGATCTCCTCCTCAGAGAAAGGCAGACACAGCTGCCCTCCAGGCCTTGTTAGCAGTTCTCTTGAGATCCAGACCTGTCCCTAATTTTTTCTGACTGGCCCCCAGCTCCAGGAATGAAAACACCATTCACTGCATATTGCACTGTTCCCCACCCAGGGGCTAGGGGACCTACCAGAAACCTCTGAGTCATCTGGGCCAGGTGCTACTGCAGGGCCTCCTGCAGGTATGGGACAACTCTCATCAACTCTCAGCTTCCATCATCTCTCAACACCTGAGCCAGTACCTCTGCCTTCAGAGAACCTTGCTCTTTCAGGAATCCTTTCCCTGGCCTTCTGGGATGGGCTTGTCTCCCTGCATTTTGGTTTCTGCTCTACAAACAGGGATGTTCCTCCCTGCATCTTCTGTGGTTTCTCTCTCATCTCAGTGGCTGCCAGAGATGTCAACAGTTACTGAGTGATTAACTGAACAGCTACCATCCATTTACAGAGCCTCCACAGTGGACCAGGCATGGAGCTGAACACTACATATTTACCATCTGGGCTGATCCCCACAAGATTACTATGAGGAGGGACACTGGAGTGGCAGTTGGGGATACAGATTCTGGAGCCAGATATTTAGCCTCAGCCTCAACAACTTCCTGGCTGGGTATCCTTGGGTATAGTAACATCACATCTCTGTGCCTCAGTGCCCCCATCTGCACAATGGAATACTAGTGGTAAGTACCTCAGAGAGTTGTTGGGCAGCTTAATCCAAGTCAAGCAATTTGGTGAGTACTCAGCAGAGCTATTTATTTTTGCCATTTCATAGATGGGGAAACACTGGTTCAAAAGGGGCTGGATGGGCTGGAGTGTGGACCAGAGCTCCCAGGAGTTTATGCTGCACTGCACTGAGGCCAGGGTGAGAGTTGGCATTAACTTATCCCCTTGGAGAAATGGATGTCAGCTTCCTGGCCTGTTGCTAGAGGTGGTGCCCTGATCTGAATGATGGCAGGTGGGCCTCATTCTGACCAGCTCCTTCCCCTTGTCATCTTCTCCCTAGTGCCTACCAGAGGTCTTATTCTCTTAAGAGAAGAATCATTCAGAATGGATGCTAATGGCCTAATATGAAATTCTACCTCAACTTCAAGACCTCCATTCATCCATCTACCCAGCCTTGCCTTGCTGAGCCCACCTTGCCCTCCTCTTTTGAAACAATGTGACTTAGTAGGCTGTTACCCTGCTTGGGAGACAGCTCTCAGACACATGTAATTCCAGCCCTCTCCCCTGCCCCATTGGCTGGAACCATTTCACCTCCACCATGTTTTGGGGACCAGTGACACCTTCTCCTTCATTCCTCCTTATATTCTCTAGGTCTGAAATATCTTCTCAATTCTTCACAGTAAAGTTCTTCCTCCCCTATTCTAAACCCTTCTGGGTAAAGCTCAGGTAACCCAGAAGACCTAGGGGTCAGAAGATGGGATAATTTCAAGGGTATCAGCATTAACTGGCAGGGAACTGCTCCCACAGTCAAAAACTGACCCACCAAGGGCTCACTTGACATTTGCCTCTTCCCCTCTGTTTTGGGGGTGGCTTGTCTCAAAATGTGAGCTCCCTGAAAATTGGGGCTCAGCTGGCTTCTGGGAGACTCCCACAGGAACAATGCTGCCATTGTGTATGGAAACAGTGGCAATCTGGTCCCAGCTGCTGGGAATGACAGGGCCCAGCCTCTGTGTCCTTGGGTGACTTAGGTGTGTGCCAGATGGTGGTCAGGGGCACAGAGTTTGTTTAACACTTCAAATCATTTATCAGTCAAAGTCATCAGAAAGTGTGATGGCATATCTTCCCACTATAGGAAGAGCTCTAGACAGGGAGTCAGGCAGACCTGTTTGAAACCCACACCACAGCTTATTTGGTCATGTTTTTGGGCATTTATGAGATCATGTGTGCAAACCACTGTGCCTGGCACATACTACATGATCAATATGTTGGGGTATTATTGTCCCCCTGCCTCCATTTCTCCATAGTACCCCCATCCTACTTGGCCCAGACCAGACCCAAATCCCTTCAGAGCAGCAGAGGTGCCCCTGAGTCTGGCAGGGCAGAGGAAGTGGAGCGAGTCCTTCTGAGAGGGAGCTGGGCCAGGACTTCAGACGTTGTCACTCTGAGCTTCTCCCCATGTTCTCTGGTAGGCTTGGAAGGACGGGCAGGTTTGCAGGGCTCAGGTTGGCCCAGGCACTGGGGTTTCAGCACAGGGAGTCATTGGCTCTAGGAGGAGGAGGGGCATGGCCTGGGGTCCTGAGGCCTGGCTATCAGTCCCTGATTTGCCAGGGACTCCATGTGCCCTTGGTGGAGTCATTAGTCACACCTATACTGTGAAAGTGGGCCTGGAGGTGGCTGTACCAATGATCTTTGAGGTACCTCCCAGCTTGACTACTTTATGGGTATATGAAGGTAGAGGGAGGTAGCTGGTGGAGCAGAAATCTCCAGATTTAATACTCTGGCAGAGTGCAGTGTGGCCAGATCCCAGCTCTGAGCTCTCTAGGGAATGAGTTACCACAGCGACTTTGCAGGTGGGGCAAGTATGGAGCAGTAAGGCATCCTGTTGGCTGCCATATCAGAGTGGGAGCAAGAGGAAACCAGTGACAAATCATTCTCTTGTGTCTCCTTCCAGAACAGCTTCCCTTTGGCAGGAGTGAGAGTCAACAAAGAAGGGTCAGGGTAGCCCCAGGCCTGTGCAGGCTGCCAGGGCTGGGCAGTGCCCATGGGGACCCTGGCAAGGCAAGGAACATTCTGGGAAGCTTCTCAGGCCCATTGCCTCTGCCGTTGTTCTTCTTCTTTCAGAGCCAGACTGGACTGTAAGGCAAGCCACACAGGTCCACTGCTGGTCTCTGGGCCAGGCCTGCCTTGAGCCAGTGTAGACAGGTCCCAGCCCTTGCCCTCTCTCCCTTGAATTACCCCTCCAGTCAGGGCCTGAAACTAGCTTTTTCTGACATTTCTTGGCCTGACTGACGTCAATCCAGGACTATGATCAGAGATCTGGCCTACTAGTCTACTGTCTGATTACCTTGTTTTCTCCGAGCCTGAGTTTCCTTATCAATAACCTGAGGGAGGGTTGTCCTGGTAAATTACACAGGGCCTTCCAGTTGTGAAATTCTAGGAGTTGAAGATGATACTCCAGGTTCTGGCTTTCTTTGCTCAGGTTCCAGGAAAATTCTGCTCCTGGTGGTGATTGTCTCGCCTCTGGACTTCCCAGCTGAGCATTCTGCTGCCTGCTGTGGCCTCCTTGGCCTAGAAAGAAGCTCTCTTCAATCATGCAAATTGAAACCTTATCTCATCTTTCCTGGAACCTCCTCCACTTCTGGGGGAATGTGGACCACTTAAGTGTCTGTGTGTGTGTACCAACACATATCTCTATCTCTATACATATTTGTATCTGCAGGTAGAGAGGGAAGTCACCTCCTTACAACTCTCCTCCCACAAGGTTTACCTCAAGCAGTTGGAAACACATTCCTGTGACTGAAATCCACAACCAGAAGGCTAATTCTACCTGGGTCTTAGCCTTTCTTAGTCTCAGTTTCCCCATCTGTAAAAATCCCCACTTCATAAGGTTTTCTGAAGCTTCATTCATTCATTTAGCAAATATGTACAGAACATTTTTCTATGGTCCAGGCACAGTTCTAAGTGCTGGAATGAAATGAGATAATAATGTAAAGTGCTAATTCCCATACCAGCTTGGGGCAAGTGCCCAGTCAATCGGGACTTTTCTCTCATCATACACACAGTAAGACCCAACATCTGTGAATCACCTACTATGTGCAATGCACTGCCATAACATTTCTGTTCTTATATTCCTTACAACAGCTCTTTGACACAGGCATTTTCATGATCACCTCCATATTACAAATGAGGAAACTGAGGTCCAGAAGAGGAAGGTTATTGGTTCAAAGTTACATGGCTTGTAAATGGCCGTCCAGACCAAACTCCCTTCTTTTGCCCACTCTTTAGTACACCCCCTCTCTGACCAAAGCTCACAGCTTTTTCTGCAAGTAGGGTCAAGCTCACAGCTCCATAGGCCCAAGAGAAATGCATATGTGCATACACACAAACATTACACACACACGTTTATGCTACAAATACCAATGCTCGAGGTCAGTGTCCCAGGCTGAGTGCCAGCCCCACAAACATAAAAGGACACACCCTCCTCATATTTACCATGCCTACACTCCACTAGAGCCCACATGCCCGTCCCCTACTCTGCATGGCTCTGGCTCAGCCCTGCTGGACACACAGCAAGCATGTACATGCCCACAAACACAGCCTCATACATAGACCCCTCCTCTGCTTTTATGACCATGAAAGGGGGAAGAAAAGAGAAGGGATTTTATCTGCAATTGAGGCTGTTCAGTGGGTTCAACCGAGGTAGGCAAGGTCAGCAGGCAGGGAGAGGGGAAGCTGAGGGGAATTGCCTTGGCTAGAGACAAAGGGCAGGGGGAGGGAGCCGGCAGCAGCAGGAGCAGCTGGAGAAGTTGGAGGGGGAGCACAGTACCTTGATAAACCATGCAAGGTCAGAGAGGGGGATGCAGCGATTGGACTTGCAAGAACTTTCTCAAGCCGTAAATTTTCACTGGCTGCCTGAAGCCTGGAGCCTGGAGGCCAGAGGCTGGAAACCTGAGCAAGTCCTGAGAAAGCCAATCTCAGGAGCATCAAGGTCAGGGCCCAGGCCCTGGATAGGATAGGGTAAGGGAGTGGGGGTGCCCAACCCTCTGGCTCCAGCCCTGTGCTCCTGCTCCAGTGTCTGTTTCTAAGTGACCCTGGACTGTCAGCTCTCTGTGTGTTTCCATGCCTGTTTGCAGATATGGCTGCTCAGAGGTCTGTGTCTATGTGTGTGTTGTGCATGTGCGGTGCACAGCAGAGTGCTTAAAGAACACAGGCTTCAGAGTCGGGTGGAATGAATATCCAAGCCTGACTCCATAGCCTAATGTTGGGCACATTAGTCATCCTCTCTTCCCTCGTCTGTAAATGGAGGTCAGTGTAGCCTCCTTCTAGGGTTGTAAAGATGAACTGATATAATGATCGTGACAGGCTGAGTTGTAGGGCCTCGCGTACAGCAAATGCTCAGTAACTTTGAGGCTTAGTATCATGTTCAACCTACCAACCCAAGAGCACCCCTCCAATTCAGGCCCAAGGCCCTGAATCCTCAACTCCAGATGGATGTGGTCGCAACCCTCATACACCCTGCTATGATGTCTTCATCAGCAAGCACGGAAGGCTGTGCCTTTCCTGAGCACTCAGATACCCAAGAGCCCACCAAGTGCCCAGTTTATAGCCCAGGAGCTCACCCAGGGTAGCAGATGCACAGGATGCATATGAACACACCTGCAAAAGGCACCCACATGTCCACACGTGTCTGCACATACCTGCACACACATGTGCACTCATATACTGTGCACCTGTGTGGTGCATGCATGTTTTCATGCATGACTGCATAGGTGCAAGTTCCTATACATACTCTTTGGAACACATGTATTAGCTGGAACAGACATTTGTAATTGTGATCTTGAACAAATTGCTACCCCTCTCTGGGCCTCACTTTTCTTCCTCGTAGAACAGGAATCATATTGATCCTTGCTTTAGCCACTTGCCAAGGACCTTGAGTGAATCAAATTAAATAATGCCTATGGAAGTGTGAGGTAACCTAGAAAGTGCTATGCAAACATTACCACTAGTCTTGTCAATTCTACCTCCAAAGTAACTCCCAAATCAACCTCCCTGGTTCCCATTCTGCTGCCATCACTCTAGCCCAAGCTACCATCAAGTCTCATCTGGACCTCTGCAATGGCCTCCTCTCTGGGTGCTGTTTCCCCTTTTGCCACCCGACAGACCACCACCCACACTGCCAGGGTGTACTTTTAACAGCAAATCACTGACAAGACCCCTCCCCCACTTAAACCCTTGGGTGGTTTCCATTGCTTCTAGTTTCCTCCTATTGTAGGAGGTTTTTAGCCTAGAGTCAGGCTCTGCAACCAGACTGCCTGGGTTCATGACTCTTCATCTGCTGTGGCTGTACACCCTTATCTTGGGCAAGTCAGTTTATGTCTCTGAGCCTCAGCATCCCCATCTGTGAATAATAGACCTTACTCTTAGGGTAGCTGAGAACATTAAATGAACCGGCACCTGTGAGACACTATTAGTACACAGGCTTGATTCCAGAACTTTTCTTAGTCTGGCCTCTGCTGACTTTTCCAGCCTTGGCATAAATAGCACCTCTGCTAGGACGCTGCCTCTGAATGCCAGCTTAGGACAGGCCGGCCTCTCTACTATAGGCCCAAGGGCACTCTGGGCTTGCTCTAGCACAAGTCTTATCCAGTTGTAACTTCTTGTTTAATGTCTGTCTCCCTTACCACCAGGAAGCTCCATGAGGACAGGGCCATGGTTATTTCTGCCCACAGGTCCTGGCACATAGTGTATGTCCCTTAAATCCTTGAAGAGTGGATGAATATTCTAAAACATGTTTTGCACCCCCAGAGGAGAGAAAAGACTTACAGTGAAAGAGTCTTGGATGGACGAAGTTGAGTCCTGGGACCTGTGCTTAGTGATGGCCACATGCAAAAGGAGGCCAAGAGTTTAGTGGTGAGACAGCAAAGGCCCTGTGCTCCTCATTTTGGCTCAAAACTCAGATTTTGGACTAAAAGTGAGTCCTCACACTTGACCATGGTTGATCCTGGCTTAGGGGCCAAAAAGACCAGAAAGGGAACGTAGGAATAAAACTCATATTTCTTGAACATGGACTCAGTACCAGGAAGACAACTGTACATGTTTGTTTTTCTGATGCCATCCTTTGGAATCTGTGGGCCACTGAGACTCATGCTGTGCCAGATAGCTGGCCTGGGGTCTGGCACTGTACCACTACCCAGGGCAGGACTGGCTCCACTTCCCACACACTCACTCCAGGGGAAGGCCGGGGCCAGACATGGAAGACCAGAGGCTCAAGGAAACCCAAACCAACAATAGGAGAGAGAGAGAGAGAGAGAGAGAGAGAGAGAGAGAGAGAGAGAGAGAGAGAGGGGATGGATGGGGGTACAGATCACCACACAGGGAGGGAAGCAGAGCACAGAGAAGAAAGACAAATGGGAGTGGAATAAGAAAGGGGAGGAGGGGGAGGGAAATGAGATGGAGACTGGAAGAAGAAAGTGAGAGGAAAGGAGTCAAGTGTGTGCATATGGGTGGTGCCCTTGGTCCCCTCTGGTCCCTTCTCTGCTTGTGCCCACACTGGTAATGAGATGGCGAAGCTGAACAAATACTCCAAAACAAGCTCCCACCAAGCCATGGGCAAGTCAGCCTGCATGCAGAGCAAAATGAGAGGGCCAGGAATCTGAAGCCTGGAGCCAGCCATTTCCTTTTTGGTCCCAGGCCTGGTAAGGCAGGGCTGAGGGCACTGGCTAGAGGCCACCCGGGGGCAGGCGCTAGTGCTCTACTGCCCAGGGAAGGCCTCCCTGCCTTTTATGCTTTTTGAAGCTTGGCACAGGGCTGTCCCACTCCTCAGGAGATTAGTAGGTAATACTCCTAAGATCCTACCTCCATGGCTTTCAGAGTGCTTAGCAGCTCCCCTGAGCACCTTGTGGCCTCTTCTTCACGCACGCATTTCCTGGGTCCCTGCTCTGGGCCATGCACTGATTCAGACCCTCCACACATGGCTTCATTTCATTATCAGAACCACTCAAGTTGGCTTCAGTGACTTTGTTCTAGGGTTGAGGAAGTGACACTCAGAGAGCAAAAGTGACTTTTCCACAGCCAGAAATCTATGAAGCAGGGGGTGGGACTTCTGTCAAAATCTGTCTGGTCACTGAGCTGGTGGCTCCAATCCATGATCTCCTGGAGGAGAAAGGGTAAGGTGGCAGAGGTCCCATGCCTGGCGAGCCTCATGGGATGTCCAACAAGGAGTGTCAGCTAGAAGTGGCCTGAAGGACAATCAGCTTCTAACCTAGTTCCTCAGTTAAAAAATAACAAAAATGGTGTCTGAGAGGAGAAAAGGCTTGACTTGGGGAAAGGGACCAGAAAGCCTGGGAAGTGACAAGACAGAGAGTAGAAGATACAAATAACTCAAATGGGGTCTCCACAGAGTGAGTTTAGGGGTGCCAGAAAGACTTTCAACATTTGAATCCCCCAAATGTTGGCATTCAAGGCTCACTTTGATGTTTTTTGGTGGCACTAACAGGACCACACATTGGATTTGGGATTATCCTAGAAGATCCCTCCTGCAATGTTGCCACTTTGACCCTGAAACCCTGTCAGTTCTAGAGCCTGGGGGTGAAGGGGAAGCAGGTGCACTTTTCACTGACAGTTCAGGCTCAAGGTGGCTCTTAAAGCTTTGTGCAAGAGCAGTGTCTCCTAGGGGAACAAGAAGAACAGGGATTGATGCAGTGCCACTCTTAGAAGGGACAGAGGGCTGTCTGAGTATGCCTCAGTCCCCTCAGTCCACCTCAGCCAGCAGTATGGTCCAGTGAATTGGTCCCAAGCTGGCAGTCCTGGTTTGGGCAACCCCTGCCTGCCCCCTGGGATTTGTGAGAGCTGGGCCTCCTGGGAGCTTTCCTTTGAACTCCACTAATAAGGCTCCTGCCAACCTCAGCCAGATGTCCCTAGCTCACTTCCCACACCCCAGTGAGTATGGGGAAAGGGATGGGCAGGAGGGCCAGTGAGGGACCCCAGGGCTTGCCCGCTAGGCATCTCAAGTCTCCCAGGGCCTGTGGAGACTAAGCTGGCACTGTAGCCACTCTGCCTCAGAGCAGAGCCCAACCAGGAGATTTTCCCGGTCAGGCCAGTCCCAGCTCACTCTGACTCCGCACAGGCCCGAGGAGGTGACAACCCTATCGACCAGCTCCTCCTGGCCCCCCATTTACATCTTGATTACATTCCTTGGGAAACCGTCCAGGCCACATTCTGCCTGGCAGGCTGCTGGGAAGACCCACAGAGCACTATGGCAACGCCGGAGGGGCCAGGCCTGCCGGCCAGCTGAGCAACAACCACTAGGCTGGGGAACCTCCCTTCTAGGGCCAGTTTGGATTCCTCAACCCCGCCAACTCCAGCCAGCCCCCACTCGTCCAGTATGCTCCCACCCCAGCCCTCCTTACCCCCACCCCCAGCTCCAGCCAAACCTACATGGGGCCTCGAACTCTGCAGGGCTCAACAGAGTGCCAAGTCCAATGTCCAGCTCCCTTTCCCCAAAACCTCAGACAGGGCTGCTGTATTCTTCCAAATTCACTTTCCCAGGCACAAATACTCAGGCCCCAGGTATGGGATGGGGCAGTGGAGGGAGTGGGGTCTGGGACAGCCTTGGTGCTGTCTCTCCTGAGCTGTTCACCAAGTGTACTGGGTTGCAGATGGAGCTTACAAGCTTGCTTCATTTTTCTTTCCCTTTTCAAAAGCATAGTTCTTAATTAGGACCTTAGCAAGTCAAAGAGGGTAAAAAACACTTGATGAGTTCCTCAGACTATTGGCATCTTTATACCATAGTAGAAAATACTTCATTTTTTTGGGGGGGGAGAATCCCTGGAAGCACCTCAGTAGATCCTGCAGAGCTCCTCAGAAAACCAGGTAAAGCTTCCTCCTCTAGCAATGCCCCTCAAAGCCCTCACCAGGAGAAACAATGCACTCTTTGGATTTTCTTCTGTCTCTCTGGCTGCCACTGTCCCTTAGGAAAGGCCAGGGTTGGAAAGGAGGGAAGAGGAGGCCTCCCTCTCCAGCCCCTCATTCATCTCCCTGTTTGAGGGCAGAGAATGGACAGTAATGTAGCTCACATACACCAAAACTTCTGTCCATTCCCCTCTCCTTCCCCTTCTCCTTGCACTCCTCTCCCCTCTTCCTTCCTTCCTTCCTTCCTTCCTTCCTTCCTTCCTTCCTTCCTTCCTTCCTTCCTTCTTTCCTTCCTGTACTTTCTTCCCTCATTCCCTTACTATCTTGTTACGTAGAGGAGGCCTTGTTCTGCTTACAGGCAATTGAACCTGACAGTCCCATGCACTCTATTCCCACTTGTGCCTCAGAAGGCCATAGGAGTCTTGGAGGCTACAAGGAATGGAGTTTGAAAACCACTGACCTTATAGGTTCTGGCATTCTATGAACAGATGCCTCTGCCTCCTCCTGAACATGTTCCCCCTTTATTTATCACCATCTCTTTCTTCTTCCTCTCTTTCACCTTTTCCTCTCTCCTTTCCTCCATCCTTGCCTCTCTCAGTGCTCATGGACCCACCTGGCAAAGCCCTGCCTGGGCCCAGTCTGGCACTGCTTTCTATGGCTGGGGCAAGTGGGCAGGAGCCTTATTCCAACACTGGACAGTAATTTTGGGTCCCTGGCTTGGCCAGATAGTGCCTTCCAGTCACGTGAGCAGAGGCCCTGGAGCCAGGCATTCCTGCCCTGTCCTTTAAACTGTAATCAAGGTGGGGGTGGTGGCACCAACTCCAAAGGGTGGTTGGAGACTTTTTGTTGTTGTCTGGAAGGACTAGGGAAGGTCAAGAACAATATCAGGTGCAGACACATCCTTGGTTAGAAAAGTACTCCCCTCTTGCTGTAGCTGTGGGCCAGACAATTGAGGGAGCTGTGGGTTAGGATCCTGCTTAGAGACCAGAACCCTCTAGAGTGTCATCCTGCCATAGAACTCTCTAGAAGGGACTCATGAAAGGGCCTCATTCAGCCGCAGGCAGGGGAAGCAAGGGCAGTTAAAGGCTAGGTGCCAAGGTCTGTGCCTAAAGTCTATCATGGCTTCTCTGGTTCCCGCCAGCCTCTAGTCACTGGGGCTGTTGCTTTGAGGGGCTACTATGTGCCAGGTACTGTGTCAGGCACTGGCAGTACAGCTGCAAACACACAGACACCAATCCCTGCCCTCATGGAACTGACTTCCTTGTCAGGAGAGACAGATCATAAACAAAAGCCTTAAGGAGAATATGCAGAAAGTGCAAAGGTCAATGGGGAAAAGGAAAGCAGGGAAGGGTGGCTATGGAGCATGGTGGTGAAGGAGGAGAGTGATTTGAACAAAGGTGGACAGGGGTTTTACCGAGAAAGTGCAACTTCAGCAAAGGACTAAAGATGTCTGAGGGTAGAACATATCAGGCAGAGGGAAGTGCAAATGCACAGGCCCTGAGGTCGGGGGCGGGGGCACATGCTGGTGTGTTTGAGGGTCTGCAGATCTGGCTTGACACAGCAATGAGGAGATTAGGGGCATATTCTAATCACTTTAGCTTTTGTTTTGAGTGAGATGGGAGTCAGGGTAGGATTTGGAGGCAAGAGGGGGATGTGGTTGGACTGAACCATGGTAAAACATCCTTTGGGATGCTGAGCTGAGAACAGCTTGCCCAGGGAGGCAAGGGGAAACCAGCAGACAAGCAGGGGGCTCCTGTAGTGATCCAGCTGAGGAATGGTGGTGGCATAGCTTCTGGATACCCTTTGAAAGTAGAGCCACCAGGACTAGAAGTGGGAGGGGAGAACATGAGAAAAAGCCCTCTGTGTGCCAGAACCTGGATCAAGGTCAGGATCCACAGACCTAGGTCAAATGGGGCCTGACTTTCTAGGAGTTCACAGTCCAGTGAGCTCTGTACATCCCAGTGGATGTCCACTGGGCTTCACGAGCATGTGGGTAGGTTCTGGCCCTCAAATGCTAAAGGGACATAGAGAAACTGATCTACAGGTCCCAGTAAATAAACCAAAATGTCATCAAAGACTCCTGATGAGCCCTGATGTGTATGACTGAGTGGGGTGGGCATTGAACCTCAAAGTGAGTGGTCCCCAATTCAATTCCCAGTCAGGGCACATACCTGTGTTGTGGGTTTGGTCTCTGGGTGGGGCTCATATGATAGCCAACCAATCCATGTTTCTCACATCAATGTTTCTCTCCCTCTCTTTTTCCATCCCTTCTCCTCTCTCTTTAAAAAAAAAAAAAGAGTCCTGATGAATCTCAGATGAAAGCAAAAGAGGTGGTGTGCCTGGACTGTGGAGTGTGGCCTGATTTCTGCCACAAAATCATCCACTCTTCTCAAGGCTAGAGGGAAACCAGAGGTCTTTGAAGCAAGTCCCCTGTGGGTCTTCCTCCTGGAGCAGTGCCTCAGCCACTCCCTTACTTACTGTGTCAGTCAACAGACATGAATTAGCCACTCCCGAAGCTGTGCTGGGCCAGGCTTAGCTGGCCAGCCCACTCTCATATCCTATGGGACTTATAAGGCTTCCCAGATAGAAACACAAGAGAGAAAGGTTGCCAGAGTAGATCAGCTAGACCCTGTGAGTCAGGTTCAGGGGCCTGGGACTTGGGGCGGCACTAAGGGCAGTGCTAATTTCCAATAAAACCCATTTCCTACAGTGACACCTCCCTTTGTCCTGCCACCTCTGGGGGTCTGAGCACCCCCACCAGCCCAGTTCTCTGGAGGGCAGGGCTTCAGGGTGCAGGCCCATGCCAAGGCAAGTCAAGGCTCATGAACTTCAAGGAGGACAACTGAGCAGAAGCCAAGGCCTCTTATCCCTGGAGAGAAAGGGGTCAAAGTCTCTTGGTTGATGTCTGATACAGGACCTTAGCTCTGTATTCCTCAGTCTACAGGTATATGGAGGTCTCATGAGTCATTCATCCTTTAATGTACTAGTACAGGGTAGAGAGAACCCATGGAGCACTGCCCACTACCCTCCATAATCATTCCCCTTCACATAATTGTTCCAGAAAGCATATTGGTTGTTCCAGATTCCAGAAGGCCTGGTAACAGCGACAGCAACAACAGCAATAACTATGGTTTATCAGGTCTTTCTGTACACAGGCACTGTGTTGGGCACTTAGCATGTATCATCTTATGTAAACCCCACAGCAAGCCAGTGAGGTATATACTATTAATATGCCCATTTTAGGAAGCTCAGGCTCAGAAAAGTTGAGTCCCCTGCCCAGTACACACAGCTAGGAAGAAGCAGAGCTGGAATTTGAACCAGTCCAGGAACACATGCCCATTCTGGTTAAGGAGCATGTAACTGTGAGCCCAGAGTCACAAAGCCAACGTCCCTTGGCTGCTCTGTGGGGGAAACGGAAGAGAAGACGGAAGCCCCTCTTACAGAGACTTCCCTCCCTCTCTTCCCCCATCCTATCCCACCCTGCCTTCCCTCCTCCCTGTTTTTCTCCTCCCTCTTTACTGAATACGTGGTTGTTATGGAGACTGGGGCAAGGGGCCCTCCATCTGCCAGATCTAGAGATTCAGGGCCTAGGGTTGGGGGATCTGGGAGGGGAAATGTTTTGGCTTGAAGATCTAGAGTAGAGTGGGGGATTGTGGAGGAGGGGTGTCCTATGGAAGGAGGATCATGCTACAGACTTGGGAAAAGCCCCCCAAAGCTGCAGTGAGGGTCTGACCTGGCTCCAAACCACTGTGGTCTGGCTCCTTCTTGTTAGCAAGGAATGATGAATTCGAGAGATTACTGGAAGGATTGGGGGAAACAATGTATTTCCTCACCCACACTCAGGGAAGGTTTGAGGAGTGGAGATGTCTCCCCAAAGTCCCCAAGCCCCATTCCTCAAAATTCCTCACCAAAGCCTTATGGGCATAGGTACTATCACTGGATCTTTTTTTTAAAATGAAGAAACAGGCATAAGGAATTTTAAGAACTTGCCCAAAGTCACACAGTAAATGGCAGAGACCAGATATGAATGAAGGTATTTTGTTCTATAGTCACCCAGTTAATCTCCTGCTCTGGGGCTGATAGGTGACTCCCTCAGAGGACCTAACTGAGGTACTTCCTGAGATCCTCCTCTGGGGGACAGAGGAGCAGAACAGGGCTCCAGGAAGCCCAGCTCTGCCACTCACTATCTGCATGTGGAATTTTGGGCAGGCCATTTAATCCTTGTGAGCCTCAGTGTCCTCATCAATAAAGTGGGGCACTAGGATGACTCCAGCACATTGGGATACAAAAGCAGCTCTTCCTTGTTCCCCAGGCATAACCCCCATAAAGCTCCACATTGTTTGGCTTCAACTTGGCCTGACTGTGGGAGCCATTTCATGAGTCCCCCCAAGGGCTCCTGGTGAGGGCAGTCCTACTGTGGCCAGCACCACAGGTTGACTGTACCGGGAGAGTTGAGCCTAGCAGGGGTGGACCTGGGGTCTGGTCCTGATCTCTACCCTATTTCTGGGCTCTGGTTGGTAACAGTGCCCTAGTTCCAACCTTGCCCACCCCTGCTCTTGTCCCTAGCTGCTTTCTCTAGTGCCTCAATGACCTGTCCAGTCCCCTGGGGCCCTGAGGACTGGGCTCTGCCTTGCCTCTTTGCTCATCCCCTCAAAGATTCAAGTTCAGCCTCCCTCCTAGGGTCCTGCCAGTGCCTCCTCACCTGCTTCCTAGACTGCTTAGCATTGCCTGCCCCTGAACTCCTTGTCAGTTTCTGTGTTTTCCTTTGGATATCCTGTGGGACCACAGACCTCACAGCTCCCTACAGCTTCTCCACTGCTGACTGTGGCCACAACCCTTCTGAGAATCTGTTGTGCAGAGGAAGGACTGTCGAGTGGGTAAGGCAAAAAGCAAATAAGCAAAAAGAAGCCCCTGCTTCCTACGCCCAAGAGTAAGTGCTTGGTGCTTAGAGGTGCTTAGAAAAGCACTCTGCCCACTGCTGGCATTCCCTCCAGTCTCCTCTCCTGGGCAGTCCTGGGGGTGGGAGGCATGCTGGAGGAGTGCTGGGAGGCTGCTTCTCTGCCCTGGAGACATGATCTAGTTTGTGCCTGGCTCCAGGAGGTAGAGGTCAAACCTCAGCCATGCTGAACAGAAAAGAAGAGAGAAGAGGGAGGAGGAGGAAGTGTGACGGGTCCGGCAGTGGAGAAGCTCGGGCCAGGGCAGGCCGAGGAGGGAGGGGAGCTGGGCCAGGGCTATTTCTGTACAATAATACAGAGGCAGAGGGCCAAGCTGACAGGACAGTGATTAGTCTTTGGGGAGCAAAGGCGAAGACTCTGCCGGCGAGCCTGGAGCTGGAGGAGCTGGCCGGGGGCCCAGTCCGGTGGGCTGGAGCAATGATTTCAGAGGCCCGGAATCTGAGGCGAGCTGGGCCCATGGACTAAGGAGCAGGGAAGGTGGGAGCAGGGAGAGGGAAGCCAACCATCCCCCCACCCTACCTCCAGCACAGGAGGCTGGGCAGGGTGTGAGCTGGCCTGCTCTGCCTCTGTCTGCCATCATGGGGTTATCTGGCTGCATGTGTGGGCAGTTTCTGCAAAGCATACTTCCTGGGCTCCAACCTGGACTGCAGGGATTGGTGTAGGGGGAGATGGTGTGAGAAAGCCAGAAACACAAGGCTCAGGAACCTCAAGGGAAGAGGCAAGCTTGCTTTGCCTTTCCCATGAGATTTCCAGTCATGGGGTCCAGGAGAGGGCTTGTGAGAGGTCAGGGAGTGGGAAAGGTGGGAAACTCATTTTGGGGAAGTACTGTGAACTCCTTGCTGTGACTGTTGCTATGCATTACCACTGTGACACTTCCTGCTAACTGGGTGAGGTAGGCGTCATCACACTTGCTTTACACAGAAGAAGCTGAGGCTCAGAGAGGTGAAGTAATTGCTGTAACATCACACAGCTAGAAAGCGGTAGAGTAATATTTGAACCCTGGACCATCACCCTCTAAAGCCCTGGTTTTGGAGGCAGTAGGCTCTGGTCTGCCAGTAGTGGCTTTGAATCTCCCACCTGTTCCTTGCCAGCTGTGTGACCTTGGGCAAGTTGCTTCACCTCAGTTTCCTCATTTGTAAAGTAGAGTTAATAAGAGTATGTAACTCCTAAGACTGTTGTGAGGATTAGAGGAGTTAATATGTGGGAAGGGTCTCAAACAGCATGTGGTACACAAGAAGGAGTATGGTGTGAAGATTTACCATTTTCCTCTGTGGCCTTCTTTAGTGGATGGAGTGTGGAAGAGGCAAGGGAGTTGTGTGGGGGAAACACAGGGCAGAGAATTGTTCCAGTCCCTTTAGAATTGGAGTTGTCCTACCTTTGGACAATAGTATGAGGACTCTTCCAACGGAGAGCCCTTATGACCCAGCAATTCCACTTCTGGGAATTCATCTGAAGGAAATAATGGGTCAAGAGAGCAAACATGTATATACCAGGATGTTCCTTTCCAGGCCGTTCTATATAGTGAAAAACAGAGGCCTGCTTAAATGAATTATGGCATATTCGTACACAGCAGCCATGAAAAACAATGATGTCACTCTTTAGGTATTGATATGGAAAGCGATTCCTGATACAGTTGTTAAGGGAGTCAAAGTGGTTTGCCACACTGCAGGTAGGCAGGGTTTGGGAGATGAAGTGTCAGTCAGGCATGGGGAGGGAACTCATTCCTATTTATGGGGCTCCTGAAATTTATTAACTCTGAGCATTAGCTACTTTTATAATCAGAAGAAAACCAACAATAAAACTATTTCCATGAGGAAAAAAAAAAACCCTCCAGCTGGAAAGTGATTGTCTGCATGAGTCCTCTGGGCCTCTGGTTGAGGGGGTTCCCTGGCATGAGTGACCTCTCAGCTCAGGAGCCAGACCAGTGTTCTACCCCAACCCTGTTCTCCCTGCCAGGAAGTGAGACAGGGGGCAAGGGCAACAAAAGAGCCTGGTGGAATCAGACAAAGTTTAAAGGCACTGGGCAACATGACCTTCCACATTCATTCATTCATTCACTCATTTCACAAACATTTATCAAGGTCCTCCTATGTGTCTGGACTAAGTAAAGAGAACACAGCAGTGAATGAAATAGACAAAAGTCCTTACACTCAGGGATCTTATAGTTTAGTAAAGGCAGACAGACAATAAAGAAGATAGATAATACAGAGAGTCTATTGGATGGCAACAAGCACTCCCAAGAAAAATAAAACAACAAATGAGAAGAGTGAAAGTAGGGGTGCAATGGTGCAATTTAAAATAAAGTGGTCAGGGGAGGCCTCTCTGCAAAAGTTCCATTTAAGTAAACACCTCAAGAAGGTGAAGCCATTAGAAAAGTTCCAGGAAGAGAATTCCAGGAAAGGGAACATCAAGTGTGATAGCCCTGGGTCAGAGGGTGTTGGTTATGTTGAAGTACAGAAAAGAGGCCACACAGTGTTAGCAAAGGGGAAGGGGGCAGAGATGCATTTGAAGAGGGAATGAACATGAAAGAGGGTAGAACCTCCTCAGCCTTGGTGAGGCTTCAGGTTTTATTGAATGAAATGGGATCCAGTGCAGGGCTTGGAACAGAGTAGTGAGGAATAAGTTTATAGGATTGCTCTGGCTGCTGTCATGTAAATAGGCTGAAGGGCAAAGTGTCAAGGAAGAAAGCTGGTGAACTTAGGATATTGCTTTGGCAGTAATCCTGGCTAGAGTTGATGGGGACTCAGACCAGACTGGCAGTGGAAGTTGTGAGGAATAGACGGCACCATAGTCCCTTTCTGCTCCAACATTGTAGGTTCAGATTCCCCACCAAATCCCGAATGAGCTGTGGCAAACTTTTCTCTTCAGTGAGAATAAGGCATATAAGTATTGTAGTATAGAAATATCCTTCTTGGCTCCTCTGAGCCCCAACCTGCTCCCAGTGCCCCATCTGACTATCCAGCTTGTCAGCTCCAGGAGAGCAGGGTCCTTTGTCTGTTTGGTTCACTGCTGTACCTCTAGTGCTTATAACAGTATCTGGTGCTTACTTGGCACTGAATGAATGAGTGAATGAATGAATGAACAAAGAGTGTTGGGGAAGCCTAGAGGAGGGAGCAAGGAATTCAGCCAGATGGTGGGAAGAGGAGAAGGTCAGTGATGGGTGGGCACAATTGATATGCCTACTCAGCCAGATCCCTGGACAGTACTCGCAGGCTGCAGAACGTGGCTGCAGGCACAGGTGGGCCCTTTTCCTCACAGCTTCACTAATTGAATATGAGTGTAAATGTTTGCCATATCATAGTTCAGTGGGTGAGGAGGGGAGGAAGAGAAGTGGCTGCCCTACCTTCCTGCTTGGGCAAGAGGCTCCCATCTTAGGAATAGGGAAGGAAGTCTAACAAAATGGATAGAGTTAGGATCCTGACTGAGGCAAAGGATTTAGGGACAGAATCCAGAAAGAAAAGCAAAAGCAACAATTTGTAACCCTGACTCTCTGTCCTCCAATCTCACCACCCGTGTCCTCCTGGAAAAATCCTCCTACCTCCCCCAGGAGCCTCATTCCCATTCAACAATCTGCCTTCATAACTTCTCTGTCCTCCCTCCTGCTGAGCATTCTCCAGACTCCACCAGCCCTCTCATTCCTTTGAAATCCTCACTTCATTCAGTGGAAACTACCTTTAATTTTGAAACTATCCCTAATCTCCTTTCTTACTAACAACTTTACTTTCTACATACACCATCACCCTCACTTCTGTTATGGAAGCCTCCCTATCCCTACAACTTGAGAGAAGGGCAGATTGGCCTCCACCATACCATGGGCACTCCAGTTTTCCTCTGTTATCTATTGATATGCCATGAGTCATTATTAATATGATCAGGGGAAGCTCTTACAAAGAGTATGAAGCATATTGCCAATAAGAGAGGTAACAAATTGTATCTCACTATTGTTTCATTTTGCGCTTTCCTGTTCACTGGTCAATCAGGATTTCTACTTAAAAATGACAGATTGAATAAATACATTTAGTGCTGTTTCCTCCCCAGGTCCCACTAAACTGACAGTAAAGAGATTTTGGGGAAAAAAAAACACACATTAAGTTAAAGGACTAAAAGGGTAACACAGGAGACAGACAATTGCAACAGAATGTTGGGAGCTGGTAAGCAGATCGAAGAGGACCAGGGAGAGAGGAACCCCAAGCTGGCAGTGGGGGAAGTGCAGAAGCAGACCAATTTACTCCATAAAATCTCAGAAATGTTCAGAGATGAGGTTCACCAGATACCTCTGGAAGTGGGAGCATATTTGGGCTGAAAACAAGTGGATTGATTAAAAGTCTGAATAAGAAAAATCATACTTCCAAATGCCTTCTTCCATATCAGAAGAATACCAGAGGTTTACTCTGAAGAGAGGCTGTGTGTAGAGATGCAAGCTTCAGCTGAAGGCAGGGATGCATCCCAGGAACAAGAGTTACAAGGTGATAATCTACATACTGAGCAGCAAGGCCTCCTACATCCATTCCTCACTCAGCTCCAAGAACACTGGCAGCCATGATACTGCATCATCTCCCTTTCCCTGCAAAAGATTGGAGGCTTTTTCTCTTGGGAGTCTCATATGTGGATGTTGTCTAAAATGCCCAGAGAACTCAACTGTGATGAGTTGAAAACCCCTATACTCTGCACACAGGATTCCAATACACTTTTTAATTCCTCACTCTTAAAAATAAGTTGACAACCAAGGATCGCCAGACATTTCAGAAAATCCTTTAATTTAAAAGACAGAGACCAAAACAAACAGAAAAGTGAACTAGGGGAAATAGACAAAATGCAAAGAGCATAAGAAAACTAAACATAAACAACCACAACATCTTAGTGGCTTGCGACAACAAATGGTTATCTTTTGCTCATGTTATATATTACCTGCATGTCAATTAAAGTTCTCCCTTATGTTTTCTTCACTGTAGAATCTGAGCTGAAGGAGGAGCTACTATCTGGGATATCAGCAGACTCATTAGCACAGGGGGAAAATAAGATGGTGGAATCACACAGTGACTCTCAAAGCTTCTGCTCAGAAGTGGGACATGTCATTTCCACTATCATTACATTGACCAAAACAAATCACATGTCCAAATCTGATTCAACAGTGCAAGAATTGTAATTCAACTGCATGGTCAGGCCCAATAAACAAAGGTAGCAAATATTTTGGCAATACCAGAACCTACCAGAATCCATGAAAAAAAACAAGAGACTGTCAAAGAAGAAAAAAGAAAGTTTAAAAATTATCAATATGGGAACATAAAACATTAAGTAAACAAGTAGGGAGGTAAAGCTGACAGCGAGTAGACAAAAACATCAAAAAATGAAAACAGAGAAAATCGGAATGCTCCAAAAGGCCAAACATCTGAATAAAGGGAGTGCCAGAAAGAAGAGAGACAACAGAGAATAAGAAACTGTTAATGAAATAGTTCAATTGCATTTCTCAGAATGGAAAGATATACATTTCTGAATTGAGAAGGTATATCAGGTATCCAGCACAATAGATGTGGAAAGACCAATAACAAGTCACATCTTTGTAAAATTTTAGTACACTTGACAAATAGATCCTAACAGTTTCTGGAAAGAAAAAATAGGTGCATACAAAGTCTCAAGGATTAGAACAGTATAAAACTCCTCTACCGTGCAAGGGAAGCTAGAAAATAATGGGTTAATATCTTCCATCTTTAAAGAATTTATTTATTTATTTCTAGGCAGAGGAGAAGGGAGGGAGAAAGAGAGGGAGAGAAACATCAATGTGTGGTTGCCTCTCACATGCCCCTTACTGGGGACCTGGCCCTCAACCCAGGTATAAGCCCTGACTGGGAATTAAACCGGTGACCCTGTGCTTTGCAGTCTGGTGATCAATCCAGTGAGCCACACCAGCCAGGGCAAAATCTTCAAATTTTTTAGGGAAAAATAATTTCCAACTTAAAATTTTATACTTGAACTATCAATCAAATGTGAGGCTAAAACAAAGACATGTTGAGACTAACAAGTTGTCAAACATACAGTCTGCACTCACACCTTCTCAGGAAGCTACTGGAGGATCTGATCCAATACAAGGAAGACTAAATTGAGGCAGATCTGGAACTGAGGAGATGGGGAAGCTAACATAAAAGGAAGATGGAGGTGATCCTCAGGATGGTGAAAGAGGGAAATCCCTGGATAACAGGGAGCCAAGCAGCAACCCCAGTGCCCAAGCAGGCCAGCTGGGATGGATCAATGAGGGTTCCAGGGGAGGTGCTTCCAAGGATAAGATGTTTGAACAGATTGAGATGAGATTCACTGTTCTGGCAGATAGTTTGCTGATGAGTTAGTCAGAGGTACAGAGAAAACCAATCAAACACATGTAAAAATTGAGACAATTACTAATTTTAGGAAACACAAAAATTATTCAAGGAAGAACATGTACTCATATGAAACCTCAGGGTTCACAGTTATATTACTGTCAACATTGACTATTGAGAGAGATCTAGTGGATTGATGGGAAGCGAAGTGTTTGTGTAGAGTCAGATGGATGAGAAGAGATCAAAATCCTTGTCTTCTAGAAAGGGGAGGCAATAGATTAGATCTAAACCTGAATAATCAAGACATAGCACTACATGATTTACAAGTATGGGCAGAAATACTTTTCAACTGAAAGGCATGAAAATATTTACCTCTAAGGAGTGGGATTTGGGTGTAGAAAGTACTAGGGCAGGGACTTTCTGTTTTTGTTGTTATTTATATGTTTGAGTATTGGAGTAAAGAAAGAAATTTGTTCGAGTCTGGTTTTGTTATAAACCTTCCAAACTACGTACATCAATAAAATCCTTTTTATATTTTATTTACCTAATTAATGGTGAGGTTGAATATCTTTTAACATGTCTATTGGTCATATTTGTAGTTCCTCTTCTGTAAATTTCTTGGTCATATATGCTTTGCCTATTTTTTGGGGGGTGGTTTGCCTTTTAAAGCAGTCATGTCTAGGAGTTCCTTATAAATTATAGATTCATATATTAATTTGTTCAACAAGGAACATTAATTTATTGAACAAGGAACAGTGCTGGGTGCTGGGGTTACAACAGGCATCAAGACAAGCCAAATCCTTGCTCTCAGAAAGCACACATCCTAGACAGACAGAGGACAAGTGAACCAATACACATACACACTGCTTTCTGATAAGCGTTAAGTGCTCTGAGCAAAAGGGAAGAGGGTGACAAGATGGATTGTGAAAGGTGGGGCATGGTTTCTTTGGATTGGTTAGTCTGAGAAGGCCTCTCTGAGGAGGTGAAATTTGAATTGTTCAGGCCTCATGAGGATTTGGGGACAGATGTAGCATTTCAGACACCAGGAAGGGCAATTGTAGATGTTCTATTGCCGCCAAAAAAAAAAAAAAAAAAGGTGGGGGGTGGAGGGTGATAGAGAAACAGAAGGAAAACCACCATGGATAAAAGTTGCCAATCATTTCTTTCAGTCTGCCACTTGTGTCTTAACTTTGTTTATGGTGCCTATTGTCATAAATACATTTCAGAATTTTGATGCCAGCAAATCTATCAATCTTTTCATTTAGAGCTATTGCTTTTTGTGGTTTCTTTAAGAGAAGATTTTCCCTGTATCAGTATTATAACCAACTTTTCAATATTTTTATAATAGTGATAGCTTTATACTTTATATTTTAGATTTTATGCTTTTAATTTATCTGTGATATAATTTTTCAGTGGTGGGGAAAAAGATCTATTTTTTTTCCTAAAAGGAGCCATTTGCTTCAATATCATTTATTGAATGGACCATTCTTTCCCTACCGATTTAGAAAGGCCACCCTCATTAAATACCAGATTACCACATACCCATGGACATGTTTCTGGTCTCTATTCAGTTGCTTTGTTTGGCATCTCTATCCCTATGCTAAGTCTGATTATTAGGCCATTAATCCTGCCTCAGGCCAAACTGGCTATTCAGGGCCCTTGTCCATTCTGATTGCTAAATTCATGATACACCCACTGTTATGGATTCTGAACAGGAGCTCTAGCAAACACCTTTCATTCTGAAAAAAATGTATAAAGTCTTTTGTTATATGATAAAACAAGTCTAAGTCCTCCTTTGCATTGTCCTTCCCTTTCAAAACTGTCTTAGCTCCCCATGCACATTTTCTCTTGCACATGAATTTTCTAATTTGTCAAGTTCTGTGAACATTCCTGCTGGGGAATTTGACTGTGATAAAATTAAATTTATAGATTAGCTTGGGAAGAATTGATATTGTTATAATATTGAGTTTTCCCACCCAGGAACATGTATGTTTCTCCATTTTTTAGGTCTCAGTGTTCTTCAGTAACATTTTATTGTCTTCATTTCATGTCTCGCATACTTCTTGTTTGAGTTTTCATTAGATATTTTCTAGTTTTGTTGTTTTTGTGAAAATAACCCATTTATCAATGTTATTTTGAATTGGTTGTTGCTGTTTTCTATTAATTCCTTTTTAAATCAACCTCATTTTAGAACAGTTTTAGACATACAGGAAAATTCCAAAGATAGTAGAGTTTCCATATTCCCCACACCTCATTTTCCCTATTTTTAACAACATGTAACAAATGACTATGGTACGTTTGTTCCAATTAATGAACCAATAGTAATACATTATTATAAACTAAAGTCCATAATTTACTCCTAATTCCTTAGTTTTCCCCTAATCTCCTTTTCCTGTTCCAGGAATCCATCCAGGATAACACACTTCATTTAGTTGTCATGACCCTCAGGCTCCTCTTGGCTGTGACAGTTTCTCAGACTTCCCTTGTTTTTGATGACCTTGATAGTTTTGAGAAGTGCTGGTTGGGTATTTTGTAGAATGTCCCTCAATTGGGATCTCTCTGCTGGTTTTCTCATGATTAGGTCAGGGTTATGGGCTTTGGGAAGGAAACCCACAGAGGTGAAGTACCATTTTCATTCAACATGTGAAAGGAATAATCAACAAGATATCATTGTTGGTGTTAACTGTGGTCACCTGGCTGAGGTGTGTTTATCCACTGTAAAGTTACTTTCCCCCTGTCTATACTGTACCCTTCAGGGGGAATGGCTGTGGTCAGTCCACACTCACAGACTGGGGGATTATGCTCCACTTCCTTGAAGGCAGAGTACAGAAAATATTTGTAATTCTTGTGCACAGGAGATCTGTCTCCTCTCCATTTGTTAATTTATTCAGTCATTATTTCTTATCAGTATGGACTCATGGATATATACTTTATACTTCAAGTTATAATCCAACACTACTTTATTTATTTTATTGCTCAGGTTTCTCCTTTGGCCATTGGGCACCCTTTCAGTTGGCTCCTCTACTCCTTTGAGCCCCCTCCCACCCCCACTCCCCACCCCAACAGTGTGTGTGAGGTTTCTTTTAGTACTTCCTTACTTTATGATACTATGAGATGCTCTGGGTTTATCATGTATAATTCGTGTACCAGCCCTAATATCAGCCATTTATTCAAGGGTCCCTGGTTCCCTTTATTGGAGGATGATACTAGAAACCAAGATCTGGGCACTAAGTGTGCTCATTGCTTCTGGAGTATCATTGCTTCTAGGCCTTCTCAGCTGACAGAACAAAGAAGTACTCGTATGTGTATTAACCCACGTGTATACACACATCTATAAATATTTCTATATGTAACCCCCTAGATCTATATATCAAACTAAAACATGAGCTCACATTGTTGTGTTCAATTCTAATCCATTACCTCATGGATGATTCTAGCCCCCCTCTCTTGCCTATCAGTAAACTCTCACTCCAATAGTGAGAAATCTTGTTTCCACACTCTACTAGCATTCCCAGAATTGTTCGTTCCAATATACATCGAGAGTAGTATCAAAATTGTTAGCTTGCACCCCTGCGGGAAACAATTTTATCAATTAGAGTGTAGTGCTTATGTGCAGTTTCTTTTACCTTTAGTCTTACAGACTATGCTGATTTTCAAAGTTACTGTGGTCAATACTCTTTTCCCTCACTGTCTTGCAGTGAGATTGTTTCATACATTTGCAATTCAGTTAAATTCTTTTGTTACATTCTACATTTCATTCTGGGATTCCCATCTCCCAAATTAGTTTTTAAAAATCTGTGTATATTAAGGTTCCCTCTTTGTGCTATAAAGTTCTATGGATTTTGAAAAATGCAGAATTATATATCCATCACGATGTTCCATGAAGATATTTTCACCACCCAAAAATACCTTGTACTTCACCTCTTCAACCTTTACCTTCTCCCTTTGAACCTCTGGAAAACACTGATCTTTTTACCCTAAGATCATCTTCACTTTAGCTTTGCCTTTTCCAGAATGTTGTATAATTGGAATCATATAGTACATACCATTTTCAGACTGGCTCCTTTCACTTAGCCTTCTGCATTTAGGATCCATTTCTGTCTTTCTGTGGCTCGATAGCTCATTTCTTTTTAGCTCTAAATAGTATTCCATTGTCTGGATGTACCAGTTTGTTTGTTTATTCACCTAGTGAAGGACCTCTTTGTTGTCTTCAGTTTGGAGCAATTATGAATAAAGCTGCTACAAACATTTGTGTGCAAGTTTTTGTGTCGGCATAAGTTTCCAAATCAGTTCAGTTATACCTAGAAGTGCAATCACTGGATTATATGTTAATACAATGTTTAGTTTTGTAAGAAATTGCCACATTGTCTTCTGAAGTAGCTGTATCATTTTGCATTCCCAGCAGCAATGACTGAGAGTTCTTATTGTTCCACATCCTCACCAGCAATTGGTATTGTCAATTTTTGGATTTTAGCCATTCTAATAAGTGCGCAGTGTTGTTTTAATTTGCAATTCCTCACTGATAAATGATGTTGAACATATTTTTATATACTTATTTGCCATCCGTATATCTTCTTTAACGAGGGTGTCTGTTCAAATCTTTTACCCATTTGTAATTGGTCTGTTTTCTTATTTTTGCATTTTGAGTTCCTTGTATATTTTGGATACAAATTCTTTATCCAGTATGTGTTTTGCAAATATTTTTTCCTGATCTGTGGCTTACCTTTTGATTTCTCTAAGAATGTCTTTCACAGAGTACATGTTTTTAATTTTAAGAAAGTATAACATGCTAATTTTTTCTTTCATGAATTGTGCTTTTTGTCTTGTATCTAATAACATCACAAACCAAAGGACACAGACTTTCTCATGTTTTCTTGTAGAAGCTGTATAGTTTTGTGTTTCAGATTTAAATCTATGATGTACTTTAAATTAGTTTTTGTGAAAGGTGCAAGGTCTATATTTAGGTTTTTTTATTGAGATAACATTGGTGTATAACATTTACAAATTTCAGGTACACAACATTATAATTTCATATCTGTATACACTATAATGTACTCACCACCAAAAGTCTAGTTTCCATTCCATCATAACATATCCGACCAGCTTTATCCATTTTTTAGTCCCTTGACCCCCCTTCCCCTCTGATAACCACCAGTCTGTTGTACATATCTATGTGTTAGTTTATTTGTTTTATTGGTTCTTTTTAAATTTCAGATATGAGTGAAATTATATGATTTTTGTCTTCTTCTGTCTGATTTACTTCACTTAGCATAACACCATCAACTTCCACCTAAGTTGTTGCAAATGACAGGATTTCATCTTTGTATGGCTAAGTAGTATTCCATTTTATATATATATTTATCCAGTCATTGGTAGATAGATTGAAGTGTTCCATTTTTATGTATTCTTCTGAAGAATATGAAAACACCAATTTAAAAAGATATATTCACCCCTATGTTCATTGTTGTTGCTTTCTCTTGTTTTGTTTTTTGTTTATGGGTATCCAATTATTGCGGCACCATTTATTGAAAAGACTATCCTTTCTCCATTGATTTGCCTTTGCTCCTTTGTAAAAAATCAATTGACTATATTTTCATGAGTCTATTTCCCAGGTTCCCATTAGGTTCCTTTAACCTATATGTCTATTTTTTTTTACCAATACCACACTGTGTTTATTACTATAACTTATTACTTACTGTCTTCATTACTATAATTAGTCTTGTAATTGGGCCATATTGAGTCCTCCAATATTGTTCTTCTTTAGTATTATTATGTTGACAATTGTAGGTCTTTCCATATAAACTTTAGAATCAGCTTGTTGATATAAAAATAACTTGCTGGGTTTTTTATTAAGATTGTGTTAAATCTATAGATCAAGTTGGGAAGAATTGCCATCTTAACAATATTGAATCTTCCAATCAATGAACATAGTAACTTTACATCTCATTTGGATTTTTGACTTCTTTCATCAGTTTTGTAGTTTTCCACATATAGATCCTGCACATATTTGTTAGATTTATATCTAAATATTTTATTTCTTTTTGGTGCTATTGTAAATGATATTTTTAACTTCAAATTCCACTTGTTTACTATTGATATACAGAAAAACAGTTGACACTTGTATATTAACTTTGTATCCTACAACTTTGCTATACTCATTTATCAGTTTCAACAGGTTTTTGGGCAATTCTTTGGGAATGTTTACATAGGTAATCATGTCATCTGTGAACAAAGGCAGTTTTAATTTTTTTCTTTTTAATCTCTATATTTCTTATTTCCTTTTCATGTATTATTTCACTAAGACTTCCAGCATAATGTTGAATAAGAGCAGTGAGAGAGGACATCCTTGCCTTGTTCCCAATCTTAAGAGGAAAGCATCTAGTTTCACATTAAATATGATGTGAGTTTTAGGTATTTGTAGATGTACTGTATCAAGTTGAGCAAGTTTACCCCTATTCCTGATTTACTGACAGTTTTTTTAAACATCATAAATGGGTATTGGGTTTTGTCAAATGTTTTTTCTTCATCAGTTGATCTGATCATGTGTGTTTTTCTTCTTAAGTTTTTTGATGTGATGGATTACATTGATTTTTGAATTTTGAACCAGCCTTATGCACTTGAAATTAATCCCATTCAGTCCATGAGTATAATTATTTTTATATATTATTTAATTCAACTTGCTAATATTTAAGATTTTTGAATCTGTGTTCATGAGAAATAATGATTTGTAGCTTTCTTTTCTTGTAATGTCTTTATACAGTTTTGGTCCCAGGTAGTGCCAGCCTCATAGAATGAGCATGGAATGTACACTCTACTTCTATTTTCTGGAAGAGATTGTAGAAAATTAGTATAATTTCCTTAAATGTTTCATAGAATTAACCAACAAAACCATCTGGGCATGGCACTTTTTTGGAAAGTTATACATTACAGAGTCAATATATTTCGTAGATATAAGTTTTTCAGATTAATTCTCCATATGTAAATATTAGTAGTTTATGTTTTTCAAGGAATCAGTCCATTTCATTCAAGTTATCAAATTTGTACACATGAAATTGTTCATAGTATTTCTTTATTATACTTTTAATGTCTATAAGATCAGTAGTGATGTCTAATCTTTCATTTCTGGTATTTGTAATTTTGTGTCTTTCTTCTTTTTTTCTGTATTAGGCTGGCTAGATATTTAGCAATTTTATCAATATTTTTACAATACCAGTTTTTGGTTTTGTTGATTATCTCTATTGTTTTCCTTTTCAATTTCATTTATTTTTTGCTCTATTTTAAAGTATTTTTTTTTCTTCTGCTTCCTTTAGTCTTAAATTGCTCTTCTTTTTTCTGGTGTCCTAAGGTAGAAACTTAAATTATAGATTTTAGATTTTTGTTCCTTCCTAATATATGCATTTAATACTATACATTTCCCTCTAATCAATGATCTTGCTGCATCCCACAAATTTTGATAAGTTGTATTTTCATTTCAATTTGTTAAAAAAAAAAGATTTCATTTCCCTGGAGACTTCTTCTGTGACCTATGTGTGTTGTTTAGAAGTGTGCTGTTTAATTTCCAAATATTTGAGAATTGTCTATTGATTTTTAATCTTTATTTTTAAAATTTGTTTGGTAAAGTTGAAGTTTTACTTGTTCTAATAATTTTTCAGTTGCTTCTCTTAGATTTTCTAAGTAAACTATAATATCATCTGCCAATAATGATGATTTCTACCTTATTTTCCAATATAATTGTTAATTTATATTTCTTACCATATTAATTTGGCCAGGATCTTCAGTACATTGTTGAAAGAAAATGGTGATTCTGGGTACCCTCGTCTTGTTCTTGACTTTGATAAGAAAGGCTTCTAATAATTAACCACTATGTATAATGTTTACTATAGATTTTTGTTTTCTTCTTTACTGTATGTTTTGGGAGTTTTGTTTCATTTTAATGAGAAATGAGTATTCAATTTTGTAACTTTTTAAAAAACATCTATTAAAATAATGATACAGTTATTAACCTTTCATATGACAGTACAGTGAATTACTTGATAGATATTTCTAATATTGATCAGCATAGCAAGGTGAGTTCAAATCCCAATTCCTCTACCATTTACTACCTGTGGATTTACATGAACCCCTCAGATTTCAAAGCAGTGGAGTTACTTCAAGAGGCTGTTATACAGAATATTAATATATAGAATCTAAAACAGATCTTAGTACATAATAAGTACTAAATACTTTTTTAAATTATTGCTTTCTTGAAGGTAAATTCTGTATGGTTAAGATTCACTTAATGCACTATTAAATTTTATTTGCTAAATGTTTCTTTATGGCTTTTTCATTGCTGTGATTAACTTGTAATATTCTTTACATATCCTGTTTTTGTCCACCTTCAGTATCAGGGTTATGCTAAGTGCCTAGAGTGAGTTGGATTGCTGTTTATCTTTCTCTGTGCTCAGAAAGAGTTTGTATAATAAAGAAAATCATATGGGCCTGTTGTCTGTATTTGTATTCATTATATATTACTGTATAACAAGTTACTCCAAAACTTAGTGACTTAAAACAACAGACATTTATTATTTCATAGTTTCTGTAGATCAAGAAACCAGACATGGCTTAGCTAGAGACCTCTGGCTCAGGGTCTCTCACGACCTGCAGTTAAGGTGTTGACTGAGGCTGTAGTCATCTCAAAACTGTACTTATGTAGGATCTACTTCCAAGCTCAGTCATGTGGCTGTTGGTAGGATTAAGTTACTTGTGGGTTGTTGGATTAAGGACCTCAGTTCCTCTCTGGATATTGGCCAGAGGACTCCCTCACATCCTTGACATGTGAACCTCTCCATAGGGCAGCTCACAACATAGCAACTTGCTTCAAGGCCAGAAGGGAGAACCAGAGAGTGCCAGGACGATAGAAGTAACCTAATATTTTTGTAACCTAATCTTGAAAGTGGCACTCCGTCACTTTTGCCACATTCTATTCACTAAAAGCACATTGCAAGGTCCAGCCCACAATGAAGGAGAGGAGATTAGACCAGGGGCTGAATGTAAAGGTGTAGGAATTGTTGTGGGCCATGTTAGAAGCTGTCTACCACAACTTTTACTGGTGTATCTTTGACTACCAGTCAAGGTACAAGTCCTTCCCTGCTAAGTCCTTCTATGGTTATTGGTCTAACCAGTATTATACTATTCCTTAGACAATTTTAGTAATTTATTCTTTCTTAGCAAGTAAATCCACCTAGGTTTTCAATTTTACTTGTAAAATAAAAGAATCTTCTCTAGAGCTGAAGTTCATAAGTCTTTTCTCTCTTTTTCTTTATCAGAAAGAATATCTATTTCATTGGTCCTTTCAAAAAGAATCAGTGTTTTTTTTTTGTATTTTCCTTCATTGATTTCTACTTTTATCTTTAATTCCTTCCTTTTACTTTTGTTTCACTTTTGTGTGTTTTCCCTAGCTCTTAAAAACTTAATTTAATCATCAAATTTTTTTTAATAGCTGGATTTAAGGCCACACATTGTCCTCTGAGTACTGCTTTGGCTATACCCTGCAGGTTTTGATATATAGCTATCTTATGTTTTTCATTTTGAATTACTTTGTGGTTTCTAATCTGATATTGTCTTTGACTAGACTAGAAGTGTTCTTTCCTCTCTTGCTTCCAATGGCATATATTTCAAACCACTGTTTTGTTGGTAAATGTAATTTTTTGTCCTTGTGTTTAATATGTGACCTTACATGATTTTTATTATTTGGAATTTGTTGAGACTTCCCTTGTGGGTTAATACATCATCCATTTTTGTAAGTATTCACTGTGCATTTGAAAAGCGTATGCACTTTCTGTATATTAGTACAAATATACACATGTTCAAGTTTGCTAATTGTATCATTTAAATCCTATATGTTCAGTCATGTGGCTGTTGGTAGGATTAAGTTACTTGTGGGTTTTTGGATTAAGGACCTTGGATATTTAGTTGGTATGTTAGTAAGTTAGTACCTGATGTGACAATTTCTGCAAAAGGTCTGTTTTTACACTACAATTGTGAATATGCTGAACTCTATTTTAAATCTATATTGCAAAGGCTTGTGGTTATAACTGTGTAATGGCTCGTGCCTATTATCAAGGAAATATCTTTTATTTTTTAGTGGTTTGGCTTTGAATTCTGTTTTGTCTGGCATTGATATTACTATATTCGTATTCTTTTTATTGACATTTGAGTATATTTTTCAATCTTTTTATTTTCAACCTTTTTCTGTTACTTTGTTTTACATATGTATTATAGTTTTAAAAGCATTTGATATTTCTAAGCTTGTAAGGTTTACCTGTACCTTATTAATACATGTACTAAAACTTATACATTCTCTGTCAACAATTAGTATTAATCTGATCTCTATTCTTCCTTCAAACAAGGCAGGAAACTTAGTATGCATTTTCTTAGCTCTGCTCCATCTTGGCCATATCTTGACCATGCTGTCAACCCAATCACTGCTTGTGTTAATATCCTTTTTTTTTTTTTTACCAGATTGGCTAATTTCTTTGCTCATTGCTTCTTACATCCCACTTCTTGCACTCAAATTCATTGTGTGACTTATTGCAATATTGTTTATTTCAGAGAGGAATTTGTGACTGATAACATTTCAGAGTTCTTGGAATGTGTGAAAATGCCTTATTTCACCTTTATTAGAGTCTCTTGGTATTGGGCACCAAGTGTAGTCCAGAATGGTAGTGAATTTTTAATATATATATATATATATATGGGAAACCACTTCTCCCACACTGTAAATCCAGTATCCCACACTGTATATGTATAATATCTATCATTTCTAGAGATGCAGGGTATGAGAAGGAGTCTGTTAGCTATATTCAGTTCTCCATTTTACTCTCCCTATGCTTTTTTCTTAATCCATGCCTCACTAATACTTGTGTGGGCCAGGCCTGGGAAAGCTATCCTTCTATCATCCCTTTCTTTGATCCCCTGTCCCCACCAGGAAAAATAGTCAATTATTAGGAATATGATTGGACCAATAAATGGGTCAAATCACTATGCATCCCATCTTAGGATAAGAGAATGGACTGCTCATCTTTCTCTTTCATCTATGGGGATAATGCCATATGCTTGCATAGGGACAGCTTTTAATCAGCCATTATTCTTGTTTATCTTTTTTTTCCCCATGAAGCCAGTAGGAGTGAGCTAAGTTCTGAGATTCAGGGTTGGCCTTGTGATAGAAAGAGGCCTGCCCCTCAGGACTCTAGGCTAGGCTGCACAACCCTGTTCAGTGTACCAGAGCTTGCCCTGAGGTTTGAAGCCTAAAGCCCAGCTGACATGGAGGTGCTACTTTGCTTTCCTTTGCCATTGTTCTCTGTGGATATGTCTCATGGGAACCTTGTGGAGAGAGCTTGTTTTGGTCTGGGGGCAATATTCTGGTATTCACAGGTCCCTTGGGTTACAATAGGACACTAATTGCACTATATGTCCAACCATAGCTTCATGGTAATACTATTCTTGGAGAAAAAAATTAATATGCCTTCAGTGAAGAAGACACAGTTGTTAATTTCAATGTGCCAAAGCCCTAGGGCTACTGTGTAAGTCTGTAGAAGTTATGGACTACATGGCCCCAGGGTGCTACCTTCTCATCATAAACTATGTGGCTGGCACCCCTGGAATTGTGCACCACAACCCTACATGGTGTCCCTACCCACCCCTGCCCCAGTTGCCTAGAAGGATGTTTGCCAATGCCTTTGCCCTTAGCAAATGGCCCTGTAATTTTCTGCTGTCTTAATGTTCCAAGTTTTGTCTTATCTTGTTATAGTGTCTTATCCCATGCTCCTTGGATTAGACCTATCAGCTCTTTGACACCTGCTTGGGTTACACTTGAGGTTTAAAAGGCTGACATGTCCCAGATTATATAGATGGGAAATGGAGAAATCAGTGTTCAAAGCCAGGTTCCTCTGACATGAAAGCCTACACACTGTCTACTTCAGGCAAGGGTTGGAGAAATGCAGTTGGCAAAATGGCTGAGGTTTTATTCTAACCTACAAATGGCATGGTTATCCCAGACTCCTTTATTCATTCATCACGTTTTTCTATGTCTCCACTGAGCAGTCACTTAAAGCCTCTCTCAACTCTACCATTGGTGACATAAGATAGCTCCAATCTCTTTTATGTTAGTGAAGCCTCTTTTGGTTGCAGAAGGAAGGAATCCAACTAAAACTGGTCTAAGCCAAAAGGGTATTATGTTAGTTCACAAAAAATAAAAAGTACCAGGGTGGTCTGGTCAGGCAATGCTAGATCCCAGGCTCAAAGAAAGTCAATCTATCTTTTGGATGCCCATTTCTCTCGGCAGGCATCATTCTCAGGCAGACACTTTTCACAGAGGTCCTGAAAGTCTAGGCTTATGTCTTCTGGCTGCTTAATCCCCAATGTCTCTCTCCTCATATTTTAATCCAAATTCCAGGGAGGATTGGTATTGGCCCAGCTGGGGTCACATGACTCTGCATAACCCAATTACTCTGTGCAGTGTAATGGAATGTTCTGATTGGCCTGGGTCACCTGGCAATCCTTGAAACTGATTTACATGGATTTACAGTGTGGGAGGAGTGGTTTCCCAAGAAAATTTCAGTGCTGTGGTTAGAAGAAAAGGAATAGATGTTGAGCAGATGAAAACAATGGTCTCCTGCATTTCTAATTTTACATACGAGAAAACTGAGACCCAGAGAAGGGTAGGGACTAGCTCATGATTATATGGCCTGTGGGTCAAGCACTTTTAACTGACTTTTGCAGGCCAGGATTTAAGAGAAGCTGCCTACTACTTTTGTCCCAACATCACAGATACTAGGATATCTCTGGTGGCAATTTTGAGGTTTTCAAGGTCAAGGGAAGTTGTAGGTCTAACAGGATCACAGATGTGTGCTGTGAAAAAAAAAAAAAAAACATTGTGTAATGGAAATCGAGGCACCGGAATCCTAGTCATAGCTCTGTCACCAAATTACTGAGTGAATTTGGGCAAGCCCATTTCTCACTCTAGGCCTCAGTTTCCCCATCTGTAATCTGAGAGGGTTGGGTTGAATGGTCTGAAAGCACACTATAAATTGATGCTTTTGTTCTACTCTTGGGGAGGGAGGGAGAGAAGGAGTCCCTCCTCTCCATCTGGAACCATGTGGAATTTCTGCAGTGGAGACATTTAACCTGACTTTAATTTGAGTTGAAACGTCTGATATTTCTGATAGTAATAACATGCCCTGGATAGAGCGGATGGGTGGGGGAGCAAGGGCCCCTGAAAAGAACACCAAAAAGCCCTCTCTGTTCCTTCTCTTGAAGCACAGCCCCCAGCAGGGGGGGGGGGTCCCAGCACCAGGGCTCAGGGAAGTGGGTGTTCCTGAGATGCTGGGTTGGAGGAATCTGTCCTGGGCTGGCAGGCAGCCATGCTGGCTGCATGGCGGGCTTTCGGCACCTCCTTCCCCCTTCAGCTTGCCCCATTCTGCCCTGCCAGGTCTGTTGGCTGGCTTCAGGCTGGGCCAGGAGCAGTGAAACTCTAGGGTGAGGGCCAGATAGTGGGTAGTGCATGAGGTGCCACCTGAGAGGTCAGACACATGCCCTGGTAGAGCAGAGAAGGGAAGTGGTGTGAGCACGTGTGTGTGTAAGGGTGGGGTGGGGGCGGTGCTGGTGGGACAATAGCCATGGTGGCTTCTACCAGGTGTGCTGGTCTCTCTCTAGATATCCACCTGCCCCCCCCCAGCTGGGTTCATCTTTCCATACAAACATCTCCTCTTCAAGACTTCCTCAGCTGCCACCCCATCCTCTCCTGCTGGGATACAGATGTTTCATCTTAACCCTCCCTCTGTCACAAAGTAGTACCTAGGCCAGAAAGGTGCAGGGAGTGGGGTCACTCATTCATCTGGGGATGCAGCTAAAATTTCTCAACTCTTTTCACTACTAGGTCAAGTGAACAGTATGTTAGACAGAGAAAGTGGAAGTCCTCCCTTGTGTCTAATTTTGTGTGCTCATACTGTATTTATTCTCTGGAGATAGCAAACTGCTGGTCACCAGCCACTACATAAATAGTGCCTGGAGTTTGTGAATAAGTGACACCCCTCCTCCAGGTTTCCCATCTCATCTCCAGCCTGTTTTCCTGCCTTAATGATCCTTCTGTGATGGGGTGATGAGTGGGCACTGGAGAACCCATGCTGACCGACTACCCCAGAACAGGCAGCCCTCCAATTACCCACAGCGCTCAGATGAGGAGCAGGCGGGGGTGGGGTGGGGAGAGAGGGCTTTCTTCCCCCCTTTAAATATATATATTTAAGCAAGGAAACAGATTTCACTTTCAATCTTCTTTCCAAGGGATTGTTATAAACAAAAGCAGGTCTGGGGCAGGAGGAGGAGGGGGAAGAGAGGAAAATGATTTGGGAGATTAAGGAGGCGGCCACGACAGCGTCCCCTTTTAAACCTCAATAAGGTTGTTTTTCTTGGTCGTTTTTTCCTCCTTCCCTCTCCAGCCAGCGTTACTTAAAAGGAACATTATGTTATCACAAATCAGATTTCCAAACATCATCTCCAGGTCACTGTGAACAGCTCAGCAATTTGGCTACAGATTCCTGGAGAAGACGTCCCCTTTAACCTCAAACTCAGGAGGGAGCTGCCCCCATCACAAATGCTGGGGAAGTCCTCCTGGCTGGAAGAGGAGAGAGGCAGGGCCTGGGGGGCACTGGGAGGGGGCTCCTGTGCCTTCAGGAAGGAGGGTATGCAGGGAATACCACTCCACTCCACCTCCAGATACCTTGAGGGAATAGCTGGGGACTCTCAATGCCCAATGGAGGACATCCTTGGCTCTGCTGGGTGGGGGTAATATGGGTTTCATTTTTCCTCTGCCATAAACTTGGGGCTTATCGATGCCACGGAGCTGCCAGGGGAGATTAGAGTCAAGTCTGGCGCCCTAGTTCCAATGCACAGTGAGAGACCACAAGTATTCCAGCCAGGACGGTGTGAGCCAGGGTGAGATAAGGGTGAGGCTGACAGTGTGAGGCAGATGAAGGGCTTCTGGAAGAGTGATGCTACCTTCCATCTGTGGTCTGTTCCCTCTGGCCACATAGAAGGCCAGGCTTTGTCCTCAACCCTGCTTTCACCCTCTGAGTCTAGGGCAGAAGTTGAGGGGAAGAGGAAAGAGAAAGCAGGCTAGGAGGTGTCTAAGGTGTCCAGACCTAAGTTGGAACTGCAGCAGGAAGGATTTGATGGTAGAGACAAAAGATTTCAAAACAGTAAAGACTGGAAACCAATAGAGCAATTTTTCTCGCAAAGAATTGAAGTGAAGCAGTAAACTGCAAGGAGCTGGTGATCTTGGCATCTAACCAAATGGAAACAGCTGAGTGACAATAATTGGGATTGGGGTTCTTGCATATTCTGTATGTTCTGCATGTTCTGGAGGATCCTGCCATAGAGCTGAACTAAGCACAAAAAGTTAAATTCCTGGTCCTCGAGCCAAAACATTGTTTCAGCGATCCTACCTCCATGAACATGTGTGTATTTCCCAATAGCCCTGGGATGCAAGAATTAGGACCTCCATTCTGTAGATGGAAAAACATAGTTTCAAAGAGGAAGTGGCTTATAAAGACCACATAAAGAGTGAGCTCAGGAGTTGAAACTAGCCCTGGGATCTCCCGACATTCACCGCAGGCTCTTTTCTTTGCCTGGCCCTTGCTCCAAAGACTTCCTAAAAGAAGCAGGTAACAAAGCAAACCTAGGAGTGGACTCTCAGCTTTGAACGGGGTAGAGGTGGTGAGATAGTCCAAAAGAGAAAGAATGGCCCCAACAGTGTGGAACCCAAAGAAAGAGTTCCACCAGCAATGCCAAAACTCAGAGAAGAGTTTTGGGCCCTCAGAGAGGGCCATGCCACACTGAGATGTCAGAGATGGCTGTAAACAGGGACACCCAGGGGCTGGGGGTCTTTTGGTGGCAGTCCTGTGCCCGGACAGTGAGGTGAGTCGAGCTGGCTCAGGTGGCAAGGCCCATTGTACCCGCACAGTCACTTTATGACCTTGGGGTTGGAGGAACCAAAGGGACTCCTTGGAATCAATGCAGGAATCACAGCCAGCCAAGAGTTTTTCCCTCCTGAGCATTGCAGTACCATGCCCTAAACAGTGGCCTAAGAGACACATGCAGTACAGGGAAAGGAGCAGCAGCTCACACCTACCATGAGTCAGGCCCTCATGCATATCCCATTGATTCCTTCCTATAGTCCTATGAGGTGGAGATTGTATTCTCCATTTTGTGATGGAAAAATCAGGCTTTCACTGTAAAGTAAAGGAAGGGACTTGCCCAAGACTCATCAATAATACAGCACAGAGGTTGTATTTGAACTCAACTCTGTCTGACCAAGACTCATGCTATTTCTGTCTAGCCATAACCTCAGAGGTGCAGTCTGAGACCCCTCATGGGTCAGGGTGGGAGGTGCCCAGCCGAGACCCGAGGGAACCCTCATTTTGATCCTCCAGTTTCCTTACTCTGAGCCTCCTCGGACTCTCCAACCTCAGGAAGTGGACCTGGGGCCCTGGGGCCCTGGGCAGGCCAGACACCAGCAGCTTAGGAGGGCTGGGGGTCTAATTGGAGATAGCCTTTTGCTACTCCTCCACCTCCAGACTTCTCTCTCCTTCTAGGCTCCTTTGCTCTCTCTCCAGAGCTCTCAGACTCAGCACCCAGACAAAGCTCTGTCCCAGGGGAGGGGGCACTGGAAGGGCATTCTGCTTTGTCCCTCATGCCACTTACTCCCAGGCACTTGGCCTGGCCATCCTTCCACCATATTCCTTCAGGAATAGGGTTGCAGGTAGCCGTAGGTAGACTGACGCCCAACCCATCACCCCCACAACCAGGCCACTTAGCCATCAGCACTGAACATACAGAGGCCTCTCCCTCACTCACTTTATTTGTCTTGGCCCAAGGATGACGCAGCCCGGATCTGAGGGGAGGATGGAGAGGCCATTTCCAATATTTCCTCCCAGCCTCTTCATGCCCCTGAGATGCCCCTTAGTACCCGGGAGGACAGGGACAGAGGTCAACGGTCTGAAAACAATAGCTTTAAGGTGGGAAGGGGGTGCTGGGCTAGTGAGAGGGAGGAAGGACTAGAGCCCAAAGCCCTATGATGGGCCGGCAAGTACTGTAAACCATCCTCAGAGTGGGGCCTTGAGGACTGTCAGGGAGGGTCAAAGACTAAGACCTCAGACCCTCAGCTGAGCTTGCCCCAGGCCCAGCCTCAGACAGTGATGGGTAGATGGTGGGGGAGAGCTGGCCTCCTCCCAGGACCAGGACTGCACAGCCCTGAAGAATCACCAGCCCTGGAACTGGTTCGAAGGGTCCTCTGCCCAGGCCAGTAGGAGGAGGGGGTTTACAGAAAGCATCAGGCTTGCGTTTCAAGAGCCTATTTGCCTCAGCAGAGCAGCCCCACCACAGAGCTCTCAGCCAACCCCCTCTCCAGCTTGTTTGCACTGCTGGAATCCCTGTCTCCAGTTATCATGTCCCCCGCCACACCCAGCTCTGTCCTTCAGCCAAGCCACACACATGGAACTGCTTTCATCTCCCTCGTCTGATGGGCCTGCCCTTTCCCAAGGGCTCAGGGACTTCACTCCTCTGGATTCCCTCCAATTTGTCTCCATTACCCCCTTTCTCAGGGACAGTCAGCTGCACAGTGGCCTCAGAGGAGAGGCAGGAGGCTTGGGGCTGCAGCAGGCTGGCCTGCTCCCCGGGCCCACTAACATCAGGGAGGGGAGGACATTTCCTGTGTCTCTCCGCCTCCCTCTTTCCTTTGGGCTCTTCAGGGGCCTGAGGTAGTGGTGGAGGGGATGGGGTCACCTCAGTTCAGTCGGCAAATTTCTCTGAGCAGCCCTGATATGGGAGACCAAAGGGGTCTGACTTGCTTGGTTCCTGCCAACAAGGGTCTGGCAGAGTAGTAAAGAGGTCATGGTGTTATTACTGCTAATAATAGCAGTAATAACACCATGACAGCACTTACCCTGTGGCGGGCACTTCCCTTAGCACTGCACACAGATTAATAATTTCTTCCTCACGAGCCCTATGAGGCAGTAATTGTAACTATCTCCATTTTACAGGTGAAGAAACTGAGGCTTTAAGAGGTTATGGACATTGATCTGGGAACTAAGGAGTATCACCTGGGGCTACAGTCCCAGGGCCTGTGCTCTCCACTGCTACACTAAACCTGGCCCAAAAGCTCAGCAAAGATTTAGAGGAGAGACAGATATTTTCAATAGGGTGGCTCCAGGAAGGCTTCCTGGAGGAGGCAGCATTTTCAAAGAGCCTTTCAGGGAACTTGGACAGGCACAGAGGTGGGAGGTCATGCCAGGTGAAGGTAATAATAGGAGCAATGACCAGGGAACAGCACATTGTAAATCAGGTTCAGGGAAAACAAGGAGCTCAGCATGGCAAAGACTAAGGAAAAATGGTAGCCTTGGGAGACAAGACTGGGGAAATTATAGGTTCTCTGGGTGGTCAGGTTCAAGGAGGGACAAACTGCATCAGACACTGGTTTAAAATCTCACTGGAGCTGCAGGTAAAGAATATGCTAATTGTCGAGCAGGAGGTTACCCTATTCTGTTTTGTGGGGACAGCAGTGGAGAATGTCAGGAAGAGATAATATATGGACAGGAATTGGTCCCCAAATGGATGTCAGGTGTAGGGGAGAGTGAAGAGACCACCGAAGATCAGGACACTGTGGAGGGGGAGCAACTGGGTCAGTGGAACATTTGCTTCAGGACATGGGGAGTCTGAGGAACCTGTGGGGCATCCAGCAATACCCCTATTAAGGGGAATAAGGGGAGCCCTGCATGGCTCCAGTGTAAAGTCCATGACTTCAAAGGGTAAGAGACAGAGCCAGGAAAGGCTGGAGCCCTGAGTACCAATTTTATTAGTTAGGACCTGACTCTGTAGCCAATGGGGAGCCCTTCAAGGGTTTTTATACAGGGGAGTGATGCAATCAGATTTGCATTTTAGAAAGGTCGCTCTGGCAATATTATCGATGTTATCAATATCAAGGACAGGTATCAGGGAGACACTGCTTAGAAAGCAGACCTGAGGAGAGACAGTGAATGTGGAAAGAGGGAACAGATGTGAGACATTGTGACAGTAGAAAGGGTGGGACCAGGAGAGAGAAAGTAAGACACCCCCCCAAAAAAAGAGTAAGTGACACAGCTGCCACATGGGAAGAAGCAAGTGAGAGAGTGGGGCCAGCCAGAAGGAGACAGGTGCCCATCAAGGATGAGGCAGAAAGAAGTGGAGTGGCTGGCAGCCAGGGAAAGAGGTGAGAATGGGGCCTGTTGCTTCCTCTGCACTTGTTTGCTCCCCTGGAGGCCCTGGCCACAGGCCTTTGTTTGAGGACAGAAGAAATGCTTCCAAAGGCAGCGCCTCCCTTCTGCCACAGGTTATAAATCTCCAGGGCCAGACACCGGACACATACACCTGCCACAGGACTGGGCTTGGCAGCTGGGCTGCCAGGGTAGGGGCCAGCACTTCCCAAGGATGGGAGGCTTTCCAGGCTCTGTTTCCAAAGGAATTCCCAGCTGGTGAATCACCAACAAGGAGGAGAGGAGCCCATGCATCCCTGAGCAGGGCTCAGCATCTGCAAGGTGGGGGTTGAGGGGTATGTTGTGGGGTGAGGGGCCAGCAAAGGGGACAGATGGAGGGAGGGGTTCACAAAGAAGAGCCAAGCCTAGCTGGGGAGCAAAGCAAGGAATGGGTGCACAGGAAGGTGGAGACCAGGGATCTGGAACCAAAAAGGCTCCCTTGGGCCTCAGGCCTCTGATGTGACATGGGCTTGCCCCAGGGCTAGAGTGGCCAGAGTCACAGGGAGACACTGGTGTCAGGGACAGTCAGTGTGGGGCCAAAGGAAGGGCCAACACTTCCCCTGTGCAAACACAGCACAGACTAAAATCAGCTCAGAGCTGGAAGGACTTTGGCAAATGTATCCCAACGTGTGACAGCTGGGGAAGCAGGGAGCTCAGAGAGGGGGAGCAACTGGTCAACTCCACATAGCCAGGAAGTGGTAGAGCCGGGATATCACCCAGGCCTTCAGCACTTGGTCCTAGACTTTCTGGCATTGACTTCTGTCTTCTAGTGAAAAGAGATGACAATAGAGATGAAGATAACTTGGGACTCCCTCTGCCCTCATGTGGAGAGAAATTTCTCCCCTTTAATTTGCTGAGGACAAAGAGGATAGAGGGCAGACTGAAGCAGAAATAATTGGTAGGGCAAATAGAGTGGTAATCTTGGAAGAACTGAATATGGGAAACTTGGGGCAAGTGTGGACAGAGGTAGAGAGGTGATTCTGAGAGGGTAGAATGAAAGTGTTGGGAGCCATTGAGAGAAACTGGGCACTAAACTAAACAATGGCAAGATATCTGACTGTAGGTTGAATGGCTGTTGAGGATGGCTATTAGATAGAGGAGAAGTGAGGAGGAGAGGACAGGGGATGAGGACAGGGAGGGCAAGGTTACTAGGAGTTCTCAGAAGAGAGAGACACTTGTTTTAAGCAGTAGCTGTAAAGAGACCATGTGAGACTGGGTCTCCAGGGAGCTTGGTTTAATCTGAACTCCAGAAAACTGACCAGAGATCAACGTGAAAAAACAAAAAACAAAAATCTCTGGCTTTCTCTGAGGCAGGTGAGGTGGGAGAGAGGCATAGGGTGACCACACCCTGGAGATTGTCTTTAGGGAAAAGGTTTCTGAGATGGAAGTTTGGAATTGGGCTGAACGGACAGGTGGCAGCCTTTCCAACATTCTTTTTGGCTTTGACAGACTGTGGGGGCCACAGATGAAGGTTAGCTGCCCACACCCTCTTCAGTTCATGGATAGGAAATTGGCATGCATGTTACATGTGTATGCTCTCTTGGTTACATGCACTTTTGGGAAGACCTGTGTGCTCTCTGAATAGGAACACACCTCTGGCCTCAGTATCAGAGGCTACAATGTCTCCAGGGCACCCTTAGGCTGGAGTCCCAGCTGCCTGGTCTGGACCAAACTACATAGGCCCTTCACTGACCTGGCATCCTGGACCCCATTTCTGCCATTCATGCCATACTAGGAGCAGGGGGGTTTCCTACCTACCCCCAAAATAGCCCTGGCTAAAGAGTACCCTAGCTTCCTCTGCTGTCCCCTCCCAGTGGTTCCCACCCAGGGGAGTTCTGTCCATTTTGCTGGCTCCCAGAGCAAACTTTGTGCTGCAGCACCATAGCCACCCAGACCATGACATGGTCTTTTTCTCTTTCGCCCTGGATTTGGCTTCAGGCCTCTGCAGTAAGCCTGCCACCCAGACTCTTCCACTGCTCAGAGCAATTTTCCTTAGGAGCTCCCAGTTCTTAAGCATTTTCTAGCCTCTCTACAAAAACCCCCTTTCTGATGCCCCGGTGCACACAGTAGGCACTGATATGAGCTTGTTGATGGTGGAACAGACACAGAAATAAAACTGAGTATCTCCTGATTCCCCAGCTGTTGAATACTGGCAGCCAAAAGATCTGAAAGGTGCCATGAGGTGGCCAGATCATCTGACCTTGGTACATATGCCATCCCTGAGGGTGGTAGTGGTTAGGACTGACCCAGAGGATGGTGGTGTGGGGCAGATGGGGGTGTGAGGACAAGCCACAGAACATCTTGTCATCTTCTGGTCACTGATAGAAGCAAAGACAGACTCCTTAACTCCACTGCTTTGTTTTCAGGCTGCCAAGCCTATCCCAAGATTGTACTCAGAGTTAGAGGTGACCACAAGCCAGCCAGCCAGTCATCCTGTTTGAAGAAGTGTCTAGAGTGTTTTGGAAGAGATAACAATATGGCCTTTGTCTTTTTCCTCCTTCTTTCTTTTTCTCCTCACTTTCCCTGTCCTCTAATTCTTGATGTGGCAATTTTCTGGACCTCCTCCAAAAAGGGAAAAAAAGAGGCTACCAAGCTAGGCTGAAAAAAGAATTGGAGCAAACCTGTCCATCCTGTGAACTGACTGCCCTGTGGTCCCCAGGATCAAGGCAGAGGCAGTAGACAGGCGCCCCTCTGCCTCCCTAGAAGAAAAGTTTACATAGCTGACCCTATCTTAGGTGCAGTGGAAGTTAACTACCTGGTTTCTGGTGAGGCTTCAAGGGCAGATGAACACTGTGCTGGTTTGTACAGGTATGTGCCTGTGCAGAAGTAGAGGGATGGGGTCACAGGCACCCCAGGTCACCTGTCAGGCCTGAGTTGGGCCAAGGGCCTTTTGCTGAAAGCTTCAAATACTTGGGTCCTTTCTCAGTACTCTAAGCCAGGGAAAGTTCTTCAGAAACAGCATCCCAGCCTGTCCATATCCCCTGATTTTGAAAGTGGGAGAAAACTTTCTGTCAGTCAAATATTTCTGTACTGACAAAGCCCTCCAAAGGTATCTATCCCCCAGCTTCCAGACTAGAAAACTTTTCTCCCAACCTAGTATCCAGCCACCTCCTGCCATGCTCATGCATTCTGGTCTCAAGAAAAGAAGAGAAGCACAGTAAGGCCTATGCTTCAGTGGCATTGGCCTTGGACTACTGCCTCAGCCATCTTCCCAGAAGGTTTGGGAGCCCTGAGTGCTGGCTTCTGAGAACTAGACTGGGGACCCTCTAGGGAAGATGAATAAGAAGCCACATGGTATACCTATAGGGCACCTGGGGGCCCTGGGCCCCTCTGCTGCTGAAGATTAGTTCAGAGTAGGGCCTTTAAGGCTCCAGGGAACTTCCCTGGCCTTTCTGGCAGCCTGCCTGCATCTCAATTTCTAAGCAGAGCTCAGGTCCTGGCCTCAGGAGCAGCCTGAGTTCCAGCCCAGGGCCTTCTGAGAGCCGCAGAGTAGAGCAGCCCCAATCAGCCTTTGGCTGCCTTGCTTCCTGCAGGTGGAAAAATCATCCTATTTATCCCCAAATGGATTTGTCTACTCCAACAACAAACAGACACAGAAACACACATGGAGTCACAAGGCACATGTGTAAAAGACAGATCTATGGACACACAGAATCAGTCTTTCTGGCCCCAGCCCCCCTCTGCTTGCTCTCTGGCTTTCCTTCACTCTGTGTCTCTATCTCTGGCTCTGTCTCCCACTCCCCCCTTTTATAACTCTTCTCTCACTCACCCTTTCCCAAGGCTCCCTCCTGCTTGCATTATAGCATTTATCAAAGTGACCTGACCTCATGTTGTAAAAATATACAGCGTGGAACGAAATCCACCTTAAACTCTCTTCTAAATATATTAAAATAATAGGAATTCTCATCTGCCTGATTGAATTTGCTGCTTGATATTAGAAGCATGCCAGGCCCTTCTGGGCTGAGTCTGGGGCAGGGAGGCCCGGGATTCCCTGCCTGAATCCTCTGTCCTGGCCAACAGCTCCACCTCCTTGGGTGGGTGGGGCCATGGTGAGAGTGGGGCTGCATTCTGGCCAAGAAGACTTGGAAGGCCACATCAGCCAGCAGCCACTGAGCAAGTGCAGACAAACACCCTGGCTCCTCTGGCCGACATAGTACCTCATCTTGTCTGGGAGCCACAAGCCTCTGCCATACTCTGGTAGGCACAAGGGCTCACAAGTCATCCTGCAGTTAGCCCCAAGCTTTGTTAGCACACACCTCCACGGCCCACAGGACCAGAGCTCCTTGAGGTCAGGGGTCATGTCTTTTTTTTATTATTATTGTTCCAAAATGGCCTGGTACAAAGTAAGAGGTTAGGGAAACATTTGTTGCATGACCAAATTTGTTCATTCATTTTTTCATTCAACCTGTATTTATTGAACCCTTAGTATGGAATCGGCCAAAAATTCCATTACATTTTTTCTGTAAGACTAGAAAGACTGATTCTAGTAGTGCTTGTCTTTAATTTCATTCAAAACAATTGCCTTACATTGTATTGTGACAGCTGTCATATCAATGTGCATTTTAAAAAAAAACTTATCAAAATTGGTGAATTTTGCCCTGGTTGGTGTGTCTCAATGGACTGAGTGATGGCCTGAGAACCAAAGGGTCACATGTTCTATTCCCAGCCAGGGCACATGCCTGGATTGTCAGGTCCCTATTACGGGGTGTTCAAGAGGCAACCACACACTGATGTTTCCCTCCCTCTCTTTCTCCTTCCCATCCCCTCTCTAAATGAATGAATGAATGAATGAATGAATAAATAAATGAATGAATGAATAAATAAATAAATAAATAAATAAATAAATAAATAAATAAATAAAATTTTTTAAGGAATTGGTGAATTTTTGTGTAGCCATGTTAGTATTGAAGATGGAAGAAAATAGGCAACATTTTCAGCATATTATGCTTTATTATTTCAAGAAAGGCAAAAATGCAACTGAAATGCAAAAAAAGATTTGTGCAGTGTATGGAGAACATGCTGTGACTTATCAAATGTGTCAAAAGTTGTTTGTGAAATTTTGGTACTATTGGCATTTTGGTCAAATGATTCTTTGCTGTGGGGCTGCATTACACATTGGAACATGTTTTAGCAGCATCCCTGGCCTCCACCTTCCAGAAGCCACTAGCGGGAGATAGCTGACATACTCAAAGTATCCAAATCAATAAAGTTATTGGTGAAAAAGAAAGTGTCTTTTATTTTATGGAAAAAACATAATGGACTTTTTGGCCAACTCAATACATGCTCAGCACTGATAGTCACTGAGAACCACAGTGAAATGGCCCGCTCATAGCTAAGCACAGAGGTGGCCAGTGCCCTGAATGAGACATCTCCCGGCCTTCAACTCCCTAGCACAGCAACAACCAGGACTGGCTAAATTTTAGACTCCGTGCTGCAGACTACAGCTTCTGCCTCATCTTGGCTTGCTCTGGACTTGGATATGAGGCTGCTGGCTCCTTTAGAAGACACTGGGCAAACAGAGAAGAGGAAAAGGCCAGGGGCCTGGCTGGCAGTGAGAGGAGCTTCCAAGTGGGCCAAATTTGGTGCCAGAGTACAGGGAGTGAGTCAACATTGGGCCCTGAGGTTCCAAGAGGAAATAGCCATTGGACAGTGATCAGACCAGGAATGCCGCTGCAGAGTCTGTTATAGGTGGATTTAGTGTCTGGGAGAAGAGTAAGCATCATCTAAGGAGGGGCCCCAGGGTGCAATACAGTTGGTACAAGTTGGCTTGTGCTGGTAAATGTTTAATAACTTGCTCACTGGAAGGGATAATGGCCCTGATTTTCAGTATTCACCAACTACCAAGGTATAAATCCTCCTACAATGTCTGAATTCAAGGTATCAACATGACATCATGAAACATGGATTTGGAAAGAGATGGGTACCAGTAATGCCTGTGAGCCACTGTGAGCCTTGCCCTGTTCTGAGGTCAACATCAGGAGTTTAGTTCTTAGAGAGGCACTGGCCAGAGGCTACATACAGCAAAAGAGCTGGGCTGGGGACAAAGGGATGTGGGGTGGGGAAAGTTCCAATGCCTGGGACAACCTGGGAGCCCTGTCAGTGGACAGGGCCAGGAAGAGGGGAAAGCTGAATGACAGCAGATGGAGAACTGGAGGGCAAGTGGTGACTGAGGTCGTGTCAGTCATGTGACCTCTACCAGGACTGGCTTGGAGATCTGGTGGCTGATGTGATATCTGCAGAGGCAGGAGACAGTGCTGGTATGTTTGATCCTTAAAGTCAGAGCACACCTTTATGTAATACTTCCACTGCACCAGGCCCTGTATGAGCATTTCACATGTATCAGTTCATTGGATCCTCAAAACCACGTGCTGAAGTAGGTTATTATTATTATCCCAAGTTTATAGAAAAAGAGAATGAGACACAGACAGGTTAAGTAACTCTCCCATGTCACATAGCAGTCTGGCTCCAGTCTATTCTCAACCATTACATTGTATTATCTCTAACTGTACTTCTCTAATGAAATCTTCTGGGAGTAGACATCTTCCCTGGGCCCATAATACCCAACAGAGTTCTCTGGCCTGATCTACTGATCCTTACGTCCTTCCTCTCATTCATTTCTTTACAACTTACTTGCCAAACAGGGTACTTGTTCCTGGCCTCTCTGGGCCTATGGCCATTCACACCCCAGCAGACTCAGTTCTCACCTTTATTCTTTTGATGATGGGACTTAGGGTGATGATATCTGTGCACTGAGATGAGGGTTGGCAAAACAAGGTGGCCTTTGCAAGAAGGGGGAAACTTTGTCTGGGAAGAGGCAAAGGGAGGAAAAAGAAGAGAGAGAAATTAAGGAGAACAGAGGGAGGGGGTGGCACCTTTAGGCCTACACTTGGGAGAAACTTGTCTCTGAGACTTTCTGTGACCCCTGCACACACTCAGGGCTCCTTGAGGTGTAGCGTGCTGAAGTGTAAACAGGAAGAGAGGATATGGGCTCTGTGGGTGGCTATGGAATTAGTTCTCACTCACAGTGTGTGTGCACATGCGCACACGCACAGACCTCCTCACACACCCATATTCAAAAGAATGCATGTAGCCTAGTGGGACCATGTAGGCACATTTATAGGATCTGTGACTATGCGTGTGAAAATGGTAGACATCCTTGACTCCTGGAATTTCCCCAGACCTCTGGAAAAGCCCCAGCAGAAAGCCTTGGCAAGGGCTCCAGGGAAGCTCGGAGAGGGTGCTGAGAGGGCCAGACGGGCTCTAGGAGGGGCTTTCCTCCAGGATGAGGTCAGCAGCCCTCCTTTTTCCCCTACTAGATACAAATCCTCAGCTGCCTACAAGTGCTTGGAGAATGGTGATGCATTTCCTTTGAGCCTTACTCTGCAAAGGGAAGAGACGGAACACTGAGGAAAGGTTATGAGGAAGCATGTGGGGCGGACACCTGCCCTGGCCTGCCCTGGCCTGCCCTGGGCTATTGCTCAGAGCATTCCCAGTGTCCAGTCTCTCTTCCATGTGTATCATGTATAAGAAACAGCAAGGCCTCTGCAGTCTAGTGAAATATGTGTATTAATTCCTGCCCAAACAAGTTCCCACTTTGTGATCTGGGGCCAACCTTTCCCCCACCCTGGTCCCTTGCACATCACTGAGCCTCAGTCCCCTCCTTCATAAAACAGGAATTTTATCTGCCCTACAGGGTGGAGGAAAGGAGACCATACCATGTGTGTGAATGCATCTGGCACAGCCCTGGGCAGGCTCACTCCCTCTTTCCCCTTCTCTGTAGTTGGACACTGAGAGAAACCTCTTCTCAAGTCAAGAATGTGGGGGTCCAAAAGCTTGCTTTCTCAGGGCAAAAAAGGGTCAAGAAAGGCCCTGTATCTCTGCCTGAACCTTCACTGGACTCTCCCTGATTTATTTACCTATCAACAAAATAAATGACAGGCCCCAGCCCCAGTGGCTGAGTAATAGTCCCTTTCATTCACACCCACTGCCTCAGGATAACCCAATATATGTTGTCCACACACCTAGAAAGCTCTCTATGGACACACATAACCTGACTTCTGACATTTTGGCAGTGTAAGGATTTTAAAATATACACCCAGAATTTCATACCATGGAAAGCTTAAGCTATTTCATCTTATGAGTCTAGATGCTGTATACATACATTGAAGCAGAGTTTCATCACAAAGGCCAATTTGGGGTCACAGGTACTCTCCTAGTCCTCATTCCTCCTCCAACCCACTGATACCAGGGGCATTTTGTCTTGTAGCTTACATGGGATTTGATGATTTTATAAAAATCAAGCTGGGGTGGGGGTCAGATGGCTGATCAGGAATACTAAGAGGTCCTCAAAGTAGCTAAAGATGCAGTAACTGGTGCTATACCTAAAACAGAGAGTTGGGCAGTCTCAGGGTCAAACCAGGAGGTGATTGGGAAGCCTCAGTGGAAATAACCCCAAGGAGCCCCAGGGTCCTGGGCCCTGCCTCTGCTACTCACCATTTGTGTGACAGATGGCAAGGCACTTAAGCTCTTTAGGCCTCGATTTCTCTATCTGAAACTTCAGGGTCTGGGCTGTTGTGGGTATCAAATGAGCTGATGCACATGAAGCATTTTATAGACCGTGAATACCTCATATGTATGAGACAAAGCCAGGAAAGGGGTGTTACTGAGGTCCCATTCTGGGCTGTCTTGGTGCAGGGTGCACAGTTACACACATTAGCTCCCTCACTGCACTGAGAGCTCCTTGGAACTGAGGCTGGGTTTCCTGTTCCTCTTTGTGCTCACAGTCACCTAACAACTGGGTGTGGTGGAACATAGGCGCTTGGGCATTACTTTATAACTAAATAGACTATCTTACTGGTGTTCCCACAACAGCACAATGAGATACTTATTGTTGCCATCCCCCATTTTACAGAGAGCAAAGGAGGGTGAATGCCTTTGCCAGAGGTCACACGAGCAATAGTAGCCAAGAAGGGACAGTGTCTTTGTGACACAAGTTCTTTCACCTTCCATTGCACCCCTCAGTGTATTTCATAGCTCATTGTCTCTGATGTTTCTCTTCCTGTCTGCTGATTGGGAAGACCTCTGGATCAAATGGAGAGCCCAGCAGTTGGACAATGGCAAGAGGCATGGGCAACCAAAGTTTGGGCCACGCTCACTTGAGCTAGATATCACCCGTGGCTTGAGCTGAATCCCAGCTGTCCTGTTGCCTACAAGTGACCTTGGCTGCCCAAACCTGCTAGTAGTGGACAGGACAGCCTCTGGCAAGCATGCATGATGGGGGACCAGGGGACGATGACTGCTGAGTGTGTGAAAGGGTAACTGCTGAGAATGTCAGAGAGAGGTCCTTTTGACCTTCCTTGATTACCCACTATATCTGAAGAGACTTATGCTGAAAAAGTTCTTCCTGGTGTCTATCCTAATTTCTTGCTGTTATCTAAGACCATTCTTTCTAGTTTTGTTGGCCTCTGAGCTTTTATACAAATAATTTTTCACTGTCCTTTAGATAACATCCTTTCAGGAACACTAGCTAGAAATGTTCCTCTACTCAAGACAAAAAGAGGACAGTTTGCCATCAGCTCTACCCAAGGAAATCAGTAAGACTCATTGCCTAAAGGGCCTGGGTTCAGTCTCTGACTGCCAGTTACTACCTGTGTAACTTTGGATGTGTTACTTAATCAATCTGTGCCTCACTTTCCCCCCATGTAAAGTGGTGCTAAAAACCCCTCCCTCAGCACATGACAAAGGGTTGGTGCTTCACACACAGAACTGTAGTCTAGTAATACTAGCCTATCATCTTTCTTTCATATTTTAATTTTTTATTGTATTTTTCATTACCATTTATCCCCCTTAAATCCCTCCCCCACAGCAATCACCACACTGTCATACATGTGCATGAGTCCCTTTTCCTTTTTGCTTGATCCCTCTACCCCCTAATCTCTCCCAACACACATAGCTGTTATCCTGCTATCCATTTATGAGTCTGTCTCTATTCATTAAAGTGTTATTTACAATTATCAAGATATGGAAACAATCCAAGTGTCCATCGGTAGATGAGTGGATAAGACAACTATGAGACACTTACACAATGGAATACTACTCAGCCATAAAAAAAGAAAAACATTATCCTTTCTGACAGCATGGATGGACTTGGAGAACATTGTGCAAAGTGAAATAAGCCAGTCAGAAAGTGACAATTACTGTAAGATTTCATTCATATGTGGAATCAAATGAACAAACTGAACAGCGTATTATCTAGATGGCACTGCTAATTTGTTCACACCCTCCCTAGGCTAGCCCCTTTGCCTTTGGGTTGCCTAGGCTTGGATTATGCACCTCCAAGTCCAGCTCTGAGCTCCAGGCCTCAGCTTGTGCCTGCCTAGCCCAGCGAGGCCCCTCTCAGCTGGGGAGTTGCCGTTACCTGCTCCAGACTCCTTTGGCCTTTCCAGCTTCACACTCAATCCCAGTGGCCAGCCTGCCTTCTACAGCTCAACTGCTGCTCTCAGAGTGCAAGGGCCTTCCCATCCTCTGTTTTTCCAAAAGCTTCTGGGATTTCTGTTCAGCCTGGGTCCCCCCAAGTACTCATCATCTAGGCCTCCAGAGTTCAGAAGCCATATCACTCCCTCTAGCTCTGTATTGACATTTGCATTGCCAAAGGCTGATTTTCATTATAATTATTCTTGTCTAACCAGGCTAGGGGACCCCTGACAGATTTGGGAGAGAACTTCTGGCCATCTGCAGGATCTGGCAATCATGTCTCCCTGGGCCTCATTCCCCTAGTACTAGGTTTTGTGTGTTTTTTTTCTCAGTTTCTTAGGCTGATCTCACGTGGCCACAGCTTTCTTCTCATTCTTGCCCTTTCCCCAGATAGGCAGTTTGTCTGGGCCTGGTCATGGCCTGTTGCTTCTTGGCCCCTTCACCAAGCTCTCTAATCTACAGGACTAACTTCACTAAACAGCCCTTCCCCTGGTCCTCCATCCTATTCCTGACTCCAGTCAAGTGAGATATTAATAATGTGACATTTTGCCCACCAACTTAGCAACACTTAAAAAAATAGCGGTCAATGCCAACGAAGCTGCAGTAAGATAGCCAGTCTCTTATACTGTTGGTGGAAGTATCAATTGGTACAGCCCTTTTGGTGGGCAATTTGAAAATATCAAGACCTGTAAAAACATGTCTACACTTTGAAGCGATAATTACTCTTAGAGGAATCTGTACTGAAGATATTTTTTGTAGATTTGCATTAAAATGTATGTAAAAGCTATTCATATAAAACAGTAATAAGCTAAATGTCCAACACTAGAAAATGGAATAAATAGAATTATATACAACCTGTAAGAATGTCTTTTGAAGGATATCTAATAGTGTGGGAAATACTCATTATAATGCTAGGTTAAAATCTGCAAAATACCAATTCATATATATGGTATAATTCTGATTATTGTTTTACAAATTATAGATATTCAAATAAAAGGACCAGAAAGAAATCAAACAATTGTTATCAGTGGCTGACTCTGGGTAGTGGGATTGCAGATTATAAAAATAAAAGCTAACACTTGTATAGAATTTATGATGGGCCAGGAACTTTCCCTACCACTTTATATATATTTACTCCTTTCATCTAACTACCTTACAGGATGAATACTGTATAATCCCCATTTTACACATGAGGAAACTGAGGTACAGAGAGATTAAAGTGACCTGCCCAAGGTCACACAGTTAATAGTTCTCTTCTTTGTACTTGCCATTATTTTCTGGATTCTCCACTATGAGTACATTTGACTTTTATAATCAGAGCAAAAATGCACAACGATTGTAAGAAACATCAAAGCACACTGCTGAGTCACAGAGGCTCCTCAGCTCAGCTGGAGACAGCTTTACTGCACAGCCTTAACACTGGGGTACTCCAGGTCTTGGGGATGGGACTCTGGTCCTTCTGGTCTTCTCTTGTTCAGCCTGTATGGCCAAGGCACCCCATTCAGGGCCTGCTCCTGCCCCCCAACTGCCCGATGAGCCTCCTGGCTAATGGTCTACCTCCCTACTTCCTAGCCTTGGCCCTTTGCATGGGAGGCTTATGTTGCCTGCTTCTTTACAGACATACACCCCCACGGTCCATCTCTGGAACCTGGTGAGGACTGATGGTGGTCTGGCCTCACTTGTCTGCCCTATCTCAGGGACATAACAAAGGGCTAGGGGGAGCAGATGGCAACATTTGTCTTCAAGCATCTGCCTCTGGGGGTTCCACAAATATGCTAGTTTTTTTCCATTGTAATAAAGAGGTGACAGCATATATGGAGAAAGGTGAAGCTCCTTACAAAGGCCCTGAGAGCCTTTTACTCTGGAGAGACCATGGTCCCATCTTATTCTGGCCTCCCTCAGCCTCCTGCTGCCATGACTGCTTATGCAGGTCCCCTGCACTCTGCGGGAGTCTGAGGGTCAGTGCCCAGCTTCTCTGAAGGGAAGGAGTGGCTGCTACTCCTGCCCTTCTTCCCATGCCCTCTCCAAACCCTGGACATGGTCTTAAATGTGACTGTGGGGACAGGCAGGGAGGCTGGCTCACAGAATACAGAGAGGAGGCCGGTATAGGCATGTCTGATTCTTACTCTCCAGAGGGGAACACAAAATGGAGTTGTTTAGGAAAAACAAATAGCAAGAGACCTGAAATCTAGTCCTGGCTTGTCCTGTCACTGGCTTTGAGACCTAAGCAAGGCCCTGTCCTGCTCTGGGCCCCAGAATCCTTTGCTGGAAAACAGAAAACACAAGGATTCTTGTCCCTGTGCTGTCCTGAGACACCTCCATTATGAGGGCACAGCATTTTGTGTTATAGAAAACAGCGTGGAACAGAGCTCTCATTAGGGAGCCAAGAGGCTTGCTTTCACCCTATGCAAAGCTCCATTTCTTCATCTGTGTGACCTTGGAGCTCACATGCCTTTGAACAAGCTGACAAAAGCAATGAGCCCATTTCCTAACAAAGTACACAAGCACACCAAATGTTTCACATAATCTGAGGAAGCACTTTAACGTCCTGGGTCCCTCTCAGGGGCCACCTCCAGGCTAAGAAGCCTGACCTATGTGAATGGCTAACCCATACTCTAGCTTGCCTGTGCTCATACACATGCAGTGACAGGCAACTCACTCCCCTCTAAGCTACTGGTCTGCCTTTGCAGAACTCTGCTTTTCCTTTTGCTCTGCTGAAATTCGCCTCTCTGGAGCATTTCTTGGAAGCTTCCCTGCCCAAGGGACCTGAGAAAAGCCTGGGCCAGGTGTGCTCAGCTCAGAGTTATCTGGGCAGGAGGGAGGGGGGCTCCTCCACCCCAGATGAGGCCAGCTCCTTTGCTGCTATTGCTCCCAGGAGTGGATGCTGGATTTTTCTGCCTCATAAAGTTGTCCTCCAAGATACTCTGGAGCCAGCGTGTGGCCAGGGCCCTGGCAGCCAGCATGTATTCTGTGTCCCCAGAGAAAGGAGACAGCTGGGGGGCCCTGATAAGCCCTCTTTCTTCAGACTGCAACACTCTCAAAATCAGTGTTTAAAGCACCCTGCTCCACACCACCCACAGCTCCAAAACCTCTCTGTTGTCGCCTCAGCATGGTATAATGCCCCTCATGTCAGCTCAGGAGCCAACCTGGGATCCTGTGAGTAACTACCTCACAGGCAGATGCAAGAAGTGTTAAATGAAGTAATAGATGTAAAACCTGGAATTTAACGGATGAACGTCCACTTCCTCCTTCTGCCCCTCTCCCCAGGGCATTCCACTTTCAATGGACAATGTTAGTGGGAAGCAATTAGAACAGGTATGTATGCAGCATTTACTATGGCCCATGTTCTGGGCACTTTAGATCTTGACAAGAACCCAATCTATATGTTGACTGAGTTCGCCAATTCCCACAGCTGGCACAAAGTGAAGAGGGATTGGAACCCGGCCTGGCTTCTCAAGCCTGCATCTGGCCCTGCATCACAACACTACCCTGGGAGAGTGGATGACCCCCTCCACGCAAAGCAGCCTTTTGTTTAAGGTTCTTAAGGGCCACCATTCTGATTGTTTCAGGGAAAGAAGGAGCAAAGCCATCCCTGTAGTCCCTTAGCCCCCAACTCCTCCCCAAGTTGTGTTTGAAGTGACTCCACTCCTCCCACCTTCCAGTCTTCCATGTGTATGAGACTCTTGCTGAGGAGAGGAATGGGGCCTGATTTCTGGGGCCTGCTGGGGCAGTGACCAGATACTGAGTATGTAAGAGGCCCCCTTCTGGCTTCGCCTGGAGGAACTGCATGGCCTGAGCATTCAGGTAAGCAAGAGAAGCCTATGAAAGGAGAAGCTTATTCAGCTCGGATGAAGAATAAGATACTTCTTGGGTGGCCAGATGAGGCCTTTGGTGGCCTGGGCTGAGGGTAGGAACAGGGTGGAGTACCAGAGGAAGCTGGGAAGAAAGGTGACCCTGAACTGGAGGAGGGCTTGCCTGAGGCCCCTGGGCCTCTGGGCTTCCAGGGAGCTGGGGTTTCTGTGTCTGGATAAGCTGCCCTCCCTTGGAGTCAGCTCAGAGCATGGCCAGAACTTAACTCGGCCCCAGGGAGTGCATTCCTGTGCCTGGGACTGCAGAGCCGATAGGCCACAGGGCTGAGAAGAGGAGCAGGACAGAAGTGACCTGGGGATTGTTACTGAAAGAAGGCACTTTCTTGGTCCTTTGCCATTCAACCTCAGAGGATGTCCCTGTCCAGTCTTCATGTCTGGCAGTGAAGCCTAAGATCTTCCTCAGCTCACCCAGGGCCACTCTCCAGTGTGAGTGTGGGGTATGTATGTTTGTGTGTGTCTATCTGTATATGTGTGTGGTGACACAGAACCCCAGTGACCATCTGTGTGTATGGATATGTGCATATGTATATACTCGTGTAAGTACACAGAGGCCTGCAAGGGTGGGAGCCTTGTGTGAGTGTGTGTGTGTGTGTGTGTGTGTGTGTGTATGTGTGTGTCTTCCTGCATGTTTCTTAAACAGTGAAGAGAGGAGGAAGAAAGACAAAAGCCCTAAATGACTCCGGCTTTTGGAGGAGCCAGCCCGGTGTGGCGGGTGCAGGGAGCAGAGTGGGCCGGCCAGGGGCCTGATTGGAACCAGACTTGGCAAGGAGGGGCTGTCAATGTTTTTTTGCTGCCTGTCCTGAGAAATTTATGTCACACCCACTTCATCATCCTGGCGGGGGCAGCCTCTCTCAGCTGCCTGTGGTTCTGGGCCTTCCAGTGCAATGAGCAACCACTATGGGGGTCCCCCGAGCCTCCTCCAGACCAAAGCTTGAGCAGACCCCATCCCATAATGGCCTGAGGCTGACAGGGATGAGCCATGAGTGGGTGAAGAGGAGGAGGAAAGAACTTGACCCCCAAATGGCCTTCCTTCCTACAGAGCCTGGATGGGGGTGGGGGGGCAGGCATTATGAAGGTATAAGGAGGAGGGGAAGGCAGAAGAGGGGCTGTGCTCTATTTGGAATATCTCCCCTGCCTTCTCCTCTTAATGGGTGGTAGGGACCAAGGACAAACAGAAAAGAACAAGATGATCCCTAAAGGAGGCTTCAGAAAGCATTTAAGATGCAGGTGAAAACCAGAGCCCAGAGGAAGGAAAGGGACTTGCCCAAGGTCACACATTGAGAAAGCCAATGGCAGTCTCTGCCCATCTTGCTCTATGTAGCCTTTCTCCCCACCTCCCAGCTGGAGACCCTTCTGAACCTAGAATTAGGCCCTGTCTTTTTCTGATTATGTTGCTCCATTCTTAAAATCTTTCCTTGGGTTCCTTTTGTTCTTATAATACAGGCAAGATACCTGGGCATGAATTTGAGGTTCTGCCCTGGTCTGGCCGTTGCCTGACTCTGTTCACATCCTATAACCAAGCTCCCTCCTGCCATTGAGCCTTTGCATACGATGTCCTCTCTACCTGAGATGACTTTCTCTGCCTTTTCTCTTATTTGACTGCTACTTCTATTTCAGTACTCAGCTCGAGTGTCTCTCCTCAGGGAAACATCTGTATCTTCCTGGCTAGAACATATTTCCTAATTTTTCACTCTTGTGGTCCCATGAACCTCTCCTCCACAGAACTTCTCACTATTGCAATGTTGCCTTTGTTATGTACTTTGTAATTCATGGCTACCTTCCCTGCCATACTCAAAACTCCATGAGGACAGGGACCACAGCTGCTTTTGTTCACTGATGTCCTAATGTTCAGCATAGACATGGCAAATAACCAACAGTGACAAGGACATCGGGAAGCAATATTTGAGGCTTACCATGTGTCAGGCACTCTTCTAATTGCTTTACTCCAAGCAACACATTTAATCTTCACAATCTCCATGAGGTACTTAATACTGTTAAAGAGAAAACTACAGGCCCAAAATGGAGCCACTTGTGCTAAAGCCCACAACCCCAAAGCTAGACTTGATACCTGACCTAACTTCAATCTCAACCTTCTCCAGGAATGTAATCTTGATCAGTAAGTCTGGAATTTTCAGGTCACTACCAATAAGGTAACCTGTTGTGTGTGTCTTCTCCACACCCCACAGGCAGCTGAGGCAATCTGCCTGTGAAAGCCTCTGCCTGAGGAAAGGTAACCTTGCCTGAAACAATCCTTTCTTTTCTTTTGTTAATAATGTTCTTGTCCTGCCCAGTTTCTGCCTATGAATGCCTTTCATTTTGTGCAGTCCCATGGAGTGCTACCCTACTTGCTAGATTTTCAAATTTACTTGGTTGAATTTTTGTATTTTAGCACTATCATTATCCCCTCTGTACAGATGATGAAACTGGGTCATAGAAAAGTAAAATCACTAGACAAAGGTCACACAGTAAGTAGTGAAGCTAAGATTTGAACCCAGGCAGTCTGTGTTCTTAACCTATTTAGGGGTGGCCCCTGCTCCACGATTCCTATCACCTGCCCATATTCACTTCTACCCCACGAACCCTCTCCTGGCCTCCCCTATGCACACTGCGCACATCTGTCTGCTCTCTTGGATGATGTCAGAAGGTTCTAGAGCTGAGTGATGCCTCTGAGTTTAGAGAAGCACTTTTCCATCTTTGAACACTGGTTCTGGTCATTATATCTCAGCCGCAGCACACCAACTTGCTCTCACTGGCCCAAGCTCAGCCATCTCCAGGTTGTGTGCCAAGTCAGTTTACCTCCCAAGCCTCAGTTTCCCCTTCTGTAAAACAGTTATTCCCAGTACTGCAAGGTAGGGCTATGAGGATTCAGTAAGTTTGTCTGTGCAGTTAGTAACTGCAAAGCATAAGACTGATATTAGTTATCATTTGTAGCATTATTAATAAGTTAAAATGTAAATGAAAATTCTCTCTTCATGGCTTCCAGCTCCAGAACCCAGTGGAGACAGAGACTAACACATGGTACTAATGATAAGTGTTCATTGTGTCCCCTTCTTGACCTTGGTCTGCCACCCGGCTTCTCTTGCCCTCCCTGCCTGCCTTCTAAACCCCTACCACACCCAGGACAGGCTTTCGGCTGGTTAAGAACCCCCAGCCCTGCATGGGGGAGTGGGCAAAGCTCTGTTCCCCTACTGTTTCACCTCTCTGACAGCCCCCCAAGGGCCTTGCTGTTTCTCCGACAGACCAAGGGAAGGGAACACAGGGCCCCCTCTAGCCCCTAGGGCTCACAGTCTCTGCCCCCTCCCCACCATGGCATCTGAACAGAGCTGAGTCTATGGCTCTTAGTGGGGGGTGGCTGTGGGATGGGGGCCACAGAGAAAGGAAGGTTACAAAAGCTGTGCCTTGCTTTCCCAGTGGCCTCCTGGGGGCCAATGAATGCACAGAGCCACAGTCAGGGGGTGTAGGGGTGGGCAGCCAGCATGTTTTCATTTTGCTCTGTTTGTTTTCTGTTTAGATCTACTGCTCAGTTCTGGTTTGGTCCTCTGAGGGATGATGGGGTTTGGCAGGTACAGATTTCTGGGGCCACCCATCTCTGCCTCATACAGGGCTGTGGGCTCAGCTCCTGCCAGCCATGCAGGAGCAGGAGGGTCTGCCTGCTTCCTTCCTTCCAGCCCTTTATTTCTATTTTCTCTTTCTCTTTCCTTCTTTCTCTTTATGTATGTCTCTATTTCCTCTCTTTCTCCTTTTCTTTCCCCTCTCTGTTTCTCTTGTTGCTCTCAGAGTTTGTTTCGTCTCTTTCCTGCCTCTCCATGCCTCTTTTATTCAGTAGTTCTTTCTGTCTTGCCATCTTTCTCCCTTTTCTATCTGTTTCCCCTATTCTCTTCCTCAAAAAAAGAGGAAGAAATCAATCCCTGGGACATTTGGGGGCCTGAGTTCTGGCCCAGCCTTCCCCATTAACTCTCTCCGAGTAACCTTTAATTGATCCTTTCCTGTCTTTGGACCTCAGTTTTCCCATCTGCACAATGAAGGCTCCAATTTATGTGACCTCTGAGCTCTAAGCTAGAAGATCTTGAGAATATTTATTCCTTGTAGTGGATAAGAGGGAGGGGTGTATCAGCTACACTCTTTGGGGAGCATGGTCCTGAAATGCAGTCTGGACTTGAGGAGAGAGGGTAGTAAGTAGAGTGCCTCTTTGAGCAGCGAGGGCTTATGGGAAAAGACAGAGATGGAGCAGGTTCTCACCTCACTGGTGCCAAAACATGATTCAGAGAACACCAGGAACAGAGCTGAGGCCTGGGACCTAGAAAGGTAACACTGCTGCTCTAGCAGTGATGGACAAGACGACTAGAGCACAGAGCACCCAGTCTTGTTTCTTGACCTTCTGTCTGCTTTCCACATAGCCCTGCATCAGGCCAAATACCATGTGGCCCCTATCTTTAAGCACAGCTTTCTTGTCATTATGGCATTTGTCCACTACCCTCTAGTGACTCAAAGGTAAAGGAGTCCAGGTTAGAGTGTGCCACACATCTCTGCATTGCTTTCTCTCCTGGTGCCACAGGCACCTCAATTCTAGTGGCAACCAGACCAAACTCATCCTCCACACCCCTTGCTCCTCCAGGGTTTTTTTCCTCAGTGAATGTGCAGCCATCCTCCCAGGTGGCTTGATTTGAGGGCCTTAACCAGGAGTTCTGCTTCCCCATCAGCTCCTAGATCTCATCCATCTCAGTTATGGGGTTCTGTCTCCATGTGCTACTCCTGCCCTCCCCACAGCTGCTGTCACTGCTGCGACCACCAGTGTCCGTCTGGACTCCTGGCACATCCTCCTCCTTCTCTCATCTGTCTCACAATCTCCAATTCAACCTCCACAGGGCTGCCCACACAACTGCAATTTCTACACTTCAGGGTAACTTCAAGGTTTGGGCTATTGCAAATAGGACTGTTTTAAGCATTGGTGTGCATGTCTTCTGGTAACATAATTTCTGGGTCATAGGGGAAAGAAGCCCATGCTCAGCTTGGGCAGATACTGCCTCACAGCTGTCCAGAATACTTATACCAACGTATACCCCCACCATCAATGTGGGAGACTTTCAGCTGCTCCTCATCTTCCCTAGTACTTGCTCATTTCCATTTTCTTTCATTCTACTCATTCTGGTGGATATAGGGTGGCATCTTATTACAGTTTTAATTTTCATTTTCCTTTTGACTAATTAAGTTGAACACCTTTTCACATGTTGATTGGCTACCTCAATATTCTTTATTTTGTGAAATGTCTGTCAAAGTCTTTTGCACATTTTCTATTGGGTCATCTAATATATTGTGTATCAGGAGTCTTTTGTCAGAGATATTGCAAATATTTTCTTCCATTCTGTGGGTTGTCTTTTGATGAACAGAAATTCTTTATTTCTATATAGTCCAAATTATCAATGTTTTTCTTCATGGATAGCATTTTCTCATCTTTTTAAAAAAATTCTTTGTCTGCTCTAATGGTTCAAAGTTGTTCCTCTACATTTTCTTCTGAAAGCTTTATTGTTTTCCATTTCACATTTATATCTGCAATCCATCTGGAACTGATTTCTGTGTGTGATGTGAGGTAGGGGTCAAGATAATTTTTTTTTCCACACGGCTATCCAGCTGACCCAACACCATTTATTTTTCTAAAAAGTTTTCAGTGTACTACAGTGTCATTTTTGTCATAAATTGGGTGATTGTATACGTGTGGGTTTGTTTTTGAATTTTTGATTCTTTTCATTTGTCAGTTTCTATACTCTTGTGCCAATACCACAATGTCTTAATTACTATAGCTTTCTAGGTCTTGATATCTGTTAGTGAGAGTCCTCCAGCTATGTTCTTCTTCAAGATTAAATGGGCTATTCTTGGCCCTTTTCATTCCCACCTGAATTTTAGAACCAATTTGTCAGCTTCCACCATGTAAAAACACTGGGATTTTTAAATGAGATCACATTGGCTCTGTAGATTAATTTGGGGAGAATTGACATCTTTATAATATTGAGTTTTCTAATCCACAAATATACTTTATCCCTTAATTTATTTGTCTTCTTTAATTTTTCTCCTTAATGGTTTTTTTTGTTTGTTTTCAGTGTAGAGGATTTTCATATCTTTCATTAGATTTATCCCCACGCATTTGATGTTTATGCTATTATAAATAATAGGGTTTCTAAAACTTACTTTCTCTATTTTTTCTGGTATATAGAAATATAATTAATCTTTGCATATTAATCTTATATCCAGTGACCTTTCTAAATTCACTTATCAATCCTAATAGTTTGTCTATAGATTATTCTGGACTTTCTATGTACCTGATCATGTCATTAGACAAATAATGGCAATTTTACTTCTTTTGAATCTTTTAGTTTTTCTTTTTTAATATATTTTATTGATTATGCCACTACAGTTGTCCCATTTCCCTCCCTTTATTCCCCTCTGCCCTGCACACCTCCTCCCACCTGCATTCCCCCCCCCACCTTTTAGTTCAGGTCCATTGGTCGTACACATAAGTTCTTTAGCTTCTACATTTCCTATACTATTCTTATCCTCCCCGTCTATTTTCTACCTACCATTTGTGCTACGTATTCCCTGTACCTTTTCCCCCTCTCTCCCCCTCCCACTCCCCACTGATAACCCTCCATGTAATCTCCATTTCTGTGATTCTATTCCTGTTCTAGTTGTTTGCTTAGTTTGTTTTCATTTTTGAAGTTTGATTGTTAATAGTTGTGAGTTTGTTGTCATTTTACTGTTCATATTTTGATCTTCTTTTTCTTAGACAAGTCCCTTTAACATTTCATATAATAAGGGCTTGGTGATGATGAACTCCTTTAACTTGACCTTATCTGGGAAGCACTTTATCTGCCCTTCCATTCTAAATGATAGCTTTGCTGGATGGAGTCATCTTGGATATAGGTCCTTGCCACCTTTCATGACTTGGAATACTTCTTTCCAGCCCCTTCTTGCCTGCAAGGTTTCTTTTGAGAAATTAGCTGATAGTCTAATGGGAACTCCTTTGTAGGTAATTGTCTCCTTTTCTCTTGCTGCTTTTAAGATTCTCTCCTTATCTTTTATCTTGGGTAATGTAATTATAATGTGCCTTGGCATGTGTTTCCTTGGGTCCAACACTCTTTGGGACTCTCTGAGCTTTCTGGACTTCCTGGAAGTCTATTTCCTTCACCAGATTAGGGAAGTTCTCCTTCATTATTTTTTCAAATAAGTTTTCAATTTCTTGTTCTTCCTCTTCTCCTTCTGGCACCCCTAGCGTTCAAATGTTGGAATGTTTAAAGATGTCCTGGAGGTTCCTAAGCCCCTCCTCTTTTTTTTTTTTTTGACTTCTTATTTCTTCATGCTGTTCTGGTTGAATGTTTCTTTCTTCCTTTTGCTCCAAACCGTTGATTTGAGTCCCGGTTTCTTTCCTGTCATTGTTGGTTCCCTGTACATTTTCCCTTATTTCACTTTGCATAGCCTTCACTTTTTCCTCTGTCTTGCGACTGAACTCAACAATTCTGTGAGCATCCTGATTACCAGTGGTTTGAACTGTGCATCTGATAGGTTGGCTTATGTCTTCGTCACTTAATTGTATTTTTTCTGGAGCTTTGATCTGTTCTTTCATTTGGGCCTTTTTTTTTTTTTGTCTTGGCGGGCCTGTTACACACTAAGGGGCAGAGCCTTAGGTGTTCACCTGGGCGGGGCAACTCACATCACTTAGTTGTGATGGTGTATGTGGGGGAGGGGTCCAAGAGGGAACAGTACTGCTTGCTGAGCTCTGGGCCAGCTTTCAGTCACTTCACCAGCTAGCCACAATCATATTGGGCCCTTCTGGTGCTGATTCCCAAATGGTTGGGTTTGTGTACATTCTAGGACCCTGTGGGTCTCTTGAGAGAACTCTCCTGTGAGGCTAGGAGTTTCTCCCACCACCACAATCCCCACAGGTTTTTTAAGACAGAGATTTTGAGGTTTTATTTCCCCACGCTGGGACCCCGGGTTGTGTGGTCTGTCTCACTCCCCAGTTGTTTCTCCTGGTTTATCTGCACTCAAATGTGGGATCACCTGGTCCACCAGCTGCCACCTTGCCCAGTCCTCCAGCTGCTGCCTTGCCATGAGTCCTCTCCACATGGCTGCCCATCTCCACCCTTCCTACCGGTCTGTATGAATGCTTCTTCTTTAACTCCTTTGTTGTCAGACTTCCATACAGTTCAATTTTCTGGCAGTTCTGGGTGTTTTTTGTTTTTAAATTTGTTGTTGCCCTTCTTTTGGTTATTCAAAAAGGCACAGTGTGTCTACCTACACCTCCATCTTGGCCGGAAGTGAAATATTTTATTTCTTTTACTGGCCTGATTACACTGAGTAGGACCTTCAGTATAACATTGAATAGAAATGGTGAGAGTGGACATTTGTGTCTTATATCCAGTCTCAGTGTATGAAAACTTTTAATATTTCACTATTAAGGATGTTGTTTGCTAAAGGTTTCTTATAGATGCCCATCATCAGGTTGATAAAGTCCCTCCTGCTCCTAGCGTGCTGAGAGTTTTATCATGAATGGGTGTTGAGTTTTGTAAAATGCTTGTTGTGCATCTATCATAATTTTTCTCCGTTTTCAAGTTAGGTGAATTACAATGGTTATTTTTTTTTTCTTGTTAAATCACCCTTGAATTCCCAGATTAAAAGTCACTTAGTCAGGATGAATTATTCTTTTGATATTGTTGAATTCCATTTGCTGATTTTTGAAATTAAACTTAGTTTTTTTCATTTTGTGATGATTGTAGATTCACATGCAGTTGTAAGAAATAATACAGGAAGGTCCTCTGTACCCTTTGCCCAGTTTCTCCCAATGGGAACATCTTGCAAAAATATGGTACATTTTCACAACTAGGATACTGACATTGATACTGTCAAGATACAGAACATTCCCACAAGGATCCCTCCTGTTGCCCTTTCATAGCCACACCCACTTCCCTTCCATCCCACATCCTCCTTAACCCCTGGCAACCACTAGTCTGTTCTCCATTTGCATAATTTTGTCATTTCAAGAATGTTATATAATAGATTCATACAATATGTAACCATATGGGATTGGCTTTTTCACTGAGCATAATTCTCTGGAGATTCATCCAAGCTGTTGTATGTGTCAGTAGTTTGTTCCTTTTTGTTACTGAGTAGTATTCTATGGTATGAATGTACCACAGTTTGTTTAACCATTCACTAGTTGAAGGACATCTGGGCTGTTCTCATTTTGGGGCTATTGCAAAGAAATCTGCTTAAACATTCATGTATAAATTTTTGTGTAAATGTTAGTTTTAAATTCTCTGATAGAAATGTCTAACAGCGTAATTGCTCTGTCATATGGTACTTGCATGTTTAGTTTCATAGGAAACTGCCAAACTGTTTTGCAGAGTGACTATGCTATTTTACAATCCCACCACCAATGTATGAGGGATACAGTTTCTCTGTACCACTGCTAGCATTTGGTATTGTCACATTTTTTTTCTAAATTTTAACCATTGGATGGCTATATAGTGATATCTTGTTGTGTTTTTAATTTGCATTAATTTGCATTAATGTTGTTGACTAACTTTTCATGAGCCTATTTGCCATCTGTGTATCCTTTTTGGTGAAATGTCTCCTCATGTCTTCTGCCCATTTTCTAATTGAATTATTTGTTTTGTCTTCTTTTGTTTTGTTTTCCTGTTGAGTCTTAAGAGCTCTTTGCATATTTTAGTTACAATTCCTGTGTCAAATACATAGCCTACAAATATTTTCTCCTACTTTTTAGTTTGTCTTTTCATCCATTTTTAAATATATATTTTTATTTTTCAATTACAGCTGATATTCAATATAGTATTAGTTGCAGGCATACAACATAGTGATTAGAGATTTATATATGTTACAAAGGGGTCACCCCAATAAGTCTAGTACCCATCTGACACCATACATGGTTATAGTCAATATTATTGACTATATTCTCTATGTTGTACTTTACATCTCTGTGAATGTTTTTACAACTGGCAGTTTGTACTTCTTAATCCCTTCCCCTTTTTCACCTATTCCCCCAATCTCCTGCCCATCTGGCAACCATCAAAATGCTTCCTGTACCTATGAGTTTGTTTCTGTTTTGTTTGTTCATTTATTTTGTGTTTTAGATCCCTTATATAAGTGGAATCATATGGTATTTGTCTTTCTCTGACTTATTTCACTTAGCATAATATGCTCTAGGCCCATACATGCTGTTGCAGATGACAAGATTTCATTCTTTTTATGGCTGAGTAATATTCCCCTGTACATATGGACTACTTCTGTAACCACTCATCTATTAATGGACACTTAGGTTGCTTCCATATCTTGGCTTTCACAAATAATACTGCAACAAATACAGGAATGCATATGTCTTTTCAAATTAATGTTTTGGGTTTCTTTGGATAAATACCCAGAAGTGGAATTTCTGGGTCCATCTTTGTCTTTTGTTACAGCCTTTGTTTTAAAGTCTATTTTGTCTGATATAAGTATTGTCACCCCAGCTTATTTAAAATTTCCATTTGCATGAAATATTTTTTCCATCACAGACTTTTAGTCTGTGTGTGTCTTTTGATCTGAAGTAGATCTCCTATAGGCAGTATATGTGAGTCTTGTTTTCTTATCCATTAAGCCACCCTGTGTCTTTTGATTGGAGCATTCAATTAATTTACATTTAAAGTATTTATTGATGGGTATATAGTTATTGCCATTTTATTATTCATATTTTTATCTCTTTTTTCATCTTCGTCTTAAAGAAGTCCCTTTAACATTTCTTATAATACTGGTTTTTAGTGATGAACTCCTTTAGCTTTTGGTTGTCAGGGAATTTTCATCCATTTGCATCAAATAGTGAAAGTATTTAATTCAATGAAGTCCAATTTATCCTTTTTTAAAATGAATCATGTTGCCCTGGCTGGTGCAGCTCAGTGGATTGAGTGCGGGCTGCGAACCAGGCATCGCAGGTTCGATTCCCAGTCAGGGCACATGCCTAGGTTGCAGGCCATGTCCTCCAGCAACCACACATTGATGTTTCTATCTCTCTCTCTCTTTCTCCCTCCCTTCCCTCTCTAAAAATAAATAAATAAAATCTTAAAAAAATTCTAAAATTAAAAAAAATGAATCATGTTTTTGGTGTCATAACTAAGAATTCTTCACCAATATTTGAATTCTTAAGATTTTTTCACATTTTATTCTTTTGCATACTTTCTTCTAAGCGGTCTATACGTTTATGTCATGGTCTATACTTAAATGTAAGATTGATTCATGGAATTAATTTTTGTGTAAGGTGTGAAGTTTAGGCTGAGGTTTGTCTTTTTGCCTATGAATGTCTAATTGCTCCAGCACCATTTACTGAAAAGACTATCTTTCCTTTATTGAGATGCTTTTGCACCTTTGTCAAAAATCAATTGGATGTATTTGGTGTGGATTTATTCCTCAGTTCTCTATTCCCTTCCATTGACCTATATATCTGTTCTGTCAATATCACACAGTCTTGATTATGGTAGCTATAGAATGTCTTCAAATCAGGTATAGTGATTCCTCACACTCTATTGTTCTTTTTGAAAATTGTTTTAGCTATTCTAGTTCCTTTGCCTTTTCACAGAAATTTTAGAATAATTTTCTTTATATGTTCAAAGAAAGGTTTGTGGAAGTTTGATAGAAATTACATTAAACCTATATATCAATTTGGAGAGAACTGACATTTTCACTCTGTTGAGTCCTCCAATCCATGAAGACCAGGGTATGGCTCATCTTTTTTTTGTCAGCATTTTTTTCAACATACTAATCCTACATGTTTCACTACATTTACACCTAATTATTTCTTTTTTGTTTTTAGAGAGATGATAAATGTCACTGTATTTAAAATTTTGGTGTTCACATGTTCATTGCTAGTACATAGAAATGCAATTAATTTTGTATGTTTATCTTGTATACTGTGACCTTGATGAACCTATTTATAAGTTCTGGGAGATTTTTTTTTTTGTAGATATCCTGGAATTTTCTAAGAGGGGGACCCAAAAAACTCTAGAATTTATTAAAAATTGTGTATTTATTCTTACATGTTTAAACTTCAGTCACCTTCAAAGTTCTCTCCATCGAATGCAATACATCTATCAAGACCTTTTTTCCACTGCTCAAAACAGTTTTTGAACTTGTCAATTTTGTTGCTTTATAGTGCTTCTGCCTTTTTTTTTTCACCTCTTCCACATCGGCAAATTGTTTCCCTTTGAGGACTTTTTTCATTCTGGGAAATGAAAAAAAAAACTCAGGGTGGGATCGGGTGAATAGGGAGGGTGGGGCACAGGGGTCATGCCGTTTTTGGTCAAAAACTGCTGAACACTCAGCATGGTGTTGTCAGGTGCACTCGTAAATCATCAATCACGAAATAGGCAAACACGTTCAAGGAGTCTTCAAAAAAATTCATTGTAGCTGAATGCAGCCTCTCACAACAATGCCAGCTGGTCCACTGATACAGATGGGTTCCTAGAACACTCACCTAGCTGGGGAAACCTGTACTACCAGGGGCCCACCCTCCAGAAGATAATTCTGATTTTTTGGGGTTCCTCCTCAGATATAAACAATTATGTCAACTGCAAATGAGAACCATTTTATTTCTTCCATTTCAATCTGTATGCCTTTTCTTTTTTCTTTTACTTTATTCTGCATTTTCTTTATTTTCTTACTGCACTGACTAGAACTTCCATCACTATTTTTGAATAAGAGTGATGAGAGTGGACACCCTTGCCTTTTGCCCAATCTAAAGTGAAAGCATTATGTCTTTCACCATCAAGTATAATGTCAGCTGTACAATTTCATAGATGGTCTTTTACACATGAAAGGGATTTGGTAGGATGTTTTCTATATCAATTGAAAACTTTATTGGTTTTTGGTGAATTACATCACCTAGTTTTCAAGCATTGAACTAGACTTACATTCCTAGAATGAACCCTATTCTAGGTTGTCTGTTATATGTTACTGAATTATATTTGTTAATGTTTTGTTGAAATTGTTCTGTATATTTTCATAAGGGATATTGGTCTGTGTTTTGTTGTTGTTGTTGTTGTTTACTATATTTGTCCAGTTTTAGTGTTAGAGTAATACTGGCTTTATAAAATGAGTTGGAAAGTTTCCCCTCCTCTTCCTTTTACTGAAAGCAGTTATATAGAATTTGTGTTCATTATTCTTTAAACTTTTAGTAGAATTCTCCAGTAAAGCCATCTGGATGTAGATATTTCTTCTTGAATACATTTTTAAATACAATTCAATTTATTTGATAGTTATAGGACTATCCCAATTATCTGTTTCATATTGAATGAGTTGTGCTGGTTTGTGCTTTTCAGGGAATTGATGCATTTCATTTTAAGTTGACAAGTTTATGTGTGTAGAGTTGTTTATAATGTTCTCTTATTGTTCTTTTAATGATTGTTTTATTCCTGATATTGGTAATGTGTGTCTTTTCTCTTGTTTTCCTTGTCAGTCTTACTAGAGATTTATCAATTTTATTGATCTTTTCAAAGAACCAGGTCTTTTGTTTCATTGATTTTTCACCCTTGAAATCCTGACATACACCTCAGTTAGTCATAAAGAATTATTCTTGTAATATATTTTTAAATTATACTTTCTAATATTTTTATTTTGGAATTTTTATCCATGTTTACAAGAGAGATTAACCTGAAATGTTCCTTTCTTATAATGCTGTTATGTAGATTTGGTATCAAGATTTGTCTAGTTATTTGGTTTGCCTCATAAAAAGAGTTTGGAATGTTTCCTTCTTTTTCTGTTCTCTGGAAGGATTTGTGTAATATTGATGTTATTAGGTACATAAAGTTTTATTCACTTATGTATGTTTGGGGGCAAATAGTTTCATTTCTGTTCATGGAGCTAGGTGGAGCAGGGTAACATATTTTTGATCCCCTACAATTTGCCAGACGCCATGCTAGGAGTTTTACATTCATTATCTCATTGTTTCCTTATAAAAATCTCATTGGATAAGAATTTTTATACTTGTCTCTGAGCTCAGGAAACTGAGATTCATTGACTTGCCTAAGATCATACAGATGTGGGATTCAAAACTAAGTCTTATTTGTTGACCTACTACTGCAGTCCAAGCACTGTGTTCAGAGATGGTCATCCACTATAACACTGAATCCTTCCAGCAGCTCAGAGACAGTGTACTCATGTATTTTATTGTGGAGATGAGAAAGCTGAAGTGCAGAGAAGTTGAGGGACTTTTCCAGAGCTAAACATTTAGGATATGGCCAAGTAGGGATCCAGGGTTGTATTTTGTCATTCTTCAGCCACAGGAGTGTTCTTTGTGCTGTGGCCAGAATGTTCCTCTCGTGGCAATGAGCACATTCTTGTGTGTTAGTGACTGCCGTCATTGTTAACAGCTCATGGGAAGGGAGGGGTCACTATGGCCAGGACAGCCACTGGCTCCCAGTTCCAGGTGCAACAATGAATCACAGCTGAAGACAGAGCTTGGGAGCTAAGCTTCTGGGCAGCTAGAAGAAAAGGGCTCAGGAAACTTGGTCCTGAGGCTGGGAAACTGGAAGGTGGATTGGCAGACACACACACACACACACACACACACACACACACACACAGAGACACACAGACACACACACACACACCCCAGGTGATAAGCTGACAGGTAAGAAGGTGAATGGAGGCTGGAGTCTGGTAGGTCGAAATTCCACCCCTCTATCATGTAAACCACTTTGCTGGACTAGGCCTGGTTGTACTAATTTTTTTTTGTCCCTAGAAGTCCCAGGCCTGAGCTACTACTAACTCCTAAAAAAGAAGAGTGATGCCTTAAGGCCCTAGTCCCCAGCCAGAGGCATGGATGTTGAGTCTAGGATTAATAGTATGGCAGAGCAGAGAAGGTGTTTACAGGTCACTTGGTCCAATTACTCCATTTTCTAGAGAGAAACCAAGGCCCACAGAAATGAGGATGAAGTGATCTATTTGTCCAAGGCCATACAACCATCAACAGTTATGTGGAGGTGAACTTGAGCCGAGACTGAAGTGTACAGGGTGCGGGATGAATAAGGGGATATGTGTATGTTTGAATTGAGCTTCTTTCTGTATAGCATGGGACTGCAAGAGCCAACTGCCCCATGTACTGTGACTCTAGAAGAAATTACTTGAATACTCTGGGCCTCAGTTTCTTCATCTATATCTCATCATAGTAACTACCTGGTAGTATTGTACAAATAAAATAAGTATACACACATATGTATATGAGACAGTTAGGAAGTAGTACATTGCTGTTCTTTTTACTGGAGGTACTTGGGTGGGGCAGAAGTAACAGTGGCTCAACAGTCAACTTGCTTGGGTTTCAATCCAGACTGGCACACTAACTGTGTGGCTTTGGGAAAGTCCCTTCCCTCTCTGTGCCTCAGCAGCCTCATCTGCAATATGTGTAATGTGCAAATAAATGAGAGTGGCTTGCTCCTAAGGCTGTTGAAAATTCAGTGCCATCACATGGACAGATCACGCAGATCACGGAAGGCCTTGAAGAAAAGGTGGCTATTGTAACCACTGTCCAGAGAGATCAGAGAGCCAAGCTTCTTTACATCTGCAGGCTGGCCCCACACTTCTCCCCACTGGAGCTGGGCAGGAATTCCAATCTTCCAAGTTTCAGGCCTTGCAGCCTCTCTGTTCCTTCCCCCTGCCTGGCTCCCTAACTTGACAACTTCTTTTCTTCTCACAGCACTGAGGGCTGTAATAGCAACTCTGAGGAGGCTTGGAGAGCTGTGCCAGCTGGAGGCCCCATGCCCTGACTGATGGCCACTAGAAGTGGAGAGATAGAGCCTGGCTGCAGACCATCTCCCTCTACCCTGGTAGAGACCATGTGCCCCAAAACACCCCTCCGTCCAACCCTGTTCTGAGGCTTAGTGGAGCTGGAACAGCCAGTTGAAACAAGAATCAGAGATTCATGGGCCTCCTAGTAGAGACCACATTCTCTGTCCCCATGCACTTCTGTTTAAAGGAGGGGAAATGTAGACCTAGGAAGCAAAGAATGTGACCAAGGTGGCAAGGATTCCCATTCCACAGAGTAAGAAGCTATGACTCAGAAATGTCAAATGCAGAGTTAGGGTCACAATCCTGACCTCCTAAATGCTATCTTTTCTGGGACCTAAGTATGTTAGAGATGGAAGAGATCTTCAGGAAACATTTGAGTCTAATCTCATTTCATAAATAGATAACACTGAGGCCCAGAGAGGGAAAGGAACGTTCCCAAGGTCCAAAAGGAGTCAGTGGTAGAGGTGGGATCCAAACCTAGGGTTCCGGACGCTTTGGCCAGCTGCAGAGAGTGGCAGTGTGCCCAAAGGCTTGCAGGGGGATAGCACACTACTGGGATTTTAGCACCCACTTAGTCAGACTGTTGTCTTCCCACTCCCTGCAGCTCTGAGGACCCTCTGACCTACCTCACTGGCACCCTGTGGAAACCATTCTCATACAGCCAAACCCTAAAAAGACCCAGAAACCTGAGCTTCAGGCTGCGTGTCCCCTTTCTGGGCCTCTGCTTCTCCAAGTTTCAAATGGTGTGTGTGAAGTGTGGGGTAAGGGAGGGCTTATTGAGAGTGGTGGGAAAATACAGATGCCCATGCCCTACCCCAAACCTGTGAAATCTGCATCTCTGAGGGTAGACTTAGACTTGGATGGCTGAATCCCCAAGGGAATTTAAGTGGGCAGTGGGACCTCAGAGATTTCTGTGAGCTCCTCGACCTGATTTTTGCTGAGATCAACATAGGGCGCTTTGGGCAAAGGGAAGGGGTGGCCTCAGTGGCTTTCCATCTGCAGCCCCCACACTGAGTATGCCAGCCCAAACTACAGGCCATTTTCCCAGGGCTAGAAAATTGCTTTTGGGGTTTCTGGCACTGTCTGCATTCCTCCTGGGACACTGCTCCTGTGGTAGGAATCTGCCTGTCCACACCCCTCTGCCTCTTCTCTCCCTGACTCCCTAACCCTCCTCCTTGGTCTGGCTGACTCCTTGTGGCAAGCAAACGGTGCAGACTCTGGAATCAAAGCAAGCTAGTGGTGAAGTCTGTGCTTCACCAGGAGTGGTTCTGCAGCCTTGAGCAGATCAGTTCTCCTCTCTAAGTCTCTGCGTTCTCACTTCTGAAATGGCAATGGGAGTAGTACTTAGTTCACAGCACTGTTGTGTACATTGGCTGAGCCAATGTATCTAGTGTGCTCAGATGACTAACCCAGCAGCCAGCACCAGGAAGCACTCTGAAGATGGTAACTACCTTCCCCTGGTGTGCTGCTCAGCCCCAGGGGCAGCCCAGTTCCTGTCTCCTTCAGACAAATCTCAGGCAAACTACCTTGCTCTCATTTGAAAGATTTAACATCCTGTATCAAAACGCCATTCTAAGAAAGAGGAATGAAAACTTTATTCTCTGCATTTGGCACTTTCTAATTCATGAGGCATGTCCACTTGCACTTGCTTGTATCACCTTCCCAGCAAGTCCACGAGGGAGGAATTACAATCTTATGGTACAGGTGACAAAGCTGGAGCTCTGAGAGGTTCAGTCATTTGCCCACAGTCACTTAGTTTAGAATTGATGGTGCTCATATTCAAACCTAGAGCCATCTGGCTCTGGAGTCTAAGCTGCATGCACTGGATCTTCACCATCTTTATAAGATCAGGGAAGGCACCGTTCTACTGGCCACAGACTGTACTAGCATCAAGCCACCTCAGCATGGGTGCGAGTACCCACTGAAGGGGCTTGTGAGCTGGAGGAGCCGGACAAACACACACACACACACGCACACACACACACACAGAGGAGGGAGGCAATGACAGTTATCATTACAATGCCTGGTTGGCTGGCAAGGTTAAAACAGACTCTCTACAGAAACCACCATAAAAAGAGGTTGGAAAGTTGATATTTGCTGAGAAGGATGTTAATGGAAATGATAAATGAGCTCTCCATACCCCGAGCAAACTGCCAGCTTCTAGGTTTTTTTAAGATTTTATTATTTTTCTTTTTTAAAATTTATTATTGTTCAGTTACACTTGACCTGCCTTTTTCCCCATTGCCTACTCCTTCCCCATTGCCTACTCCTACCCCATCCCCCTACTCTGAAAGTCAATCCCCCTGCATCTTCCATGCCCATGAGTCCTCTATTCGTGTTCTTTTGCTTGCTTAAAGATTTTATTTATTTTTAGACATAGGAGGAAGGGGGAGAAAGAGGAAAGAAACATTGATGTGAGAGAAACATCAATTGGTAGCCTCTCATATGCACCCCAACCAAGGAGGGAACCCACAACCCAGGCAACTATCCCAAGAGGAAATAGATATGGTGACCTTTCACTTTGTGGGATGATGCCCAACCCACTGAGCTATACTGGTCAGGACACTGACAGCTTCTTATACACACACATAATGATAAAACTAGTAATGACCAGCTTTTCCTTGTGTGTAGCTTTAAAATATATGCAGAAGAATTTTTTTCTTGCCTATCATCTCACTTTCCCTCACCACATATTCATTCAATAAACATTTGCTGGGCACCTACTATGTGCCAAGCACTGTTCTTGGTGTTTGAGCTACATCAGTGAGCAGAATAAATAAAGATCTCTCTTTGTGGAGCCCATAAACTGGTGAGAAGAGGCAAAAAGTAAACAACATAAATAAAATAAATCATATGGTTGATGATGAAAAGTGTTATGGAGAAAAAAAATAAAACAGGAGGAAAAATGGTCAGGGTGTCTGAGGGTAAGGTTGCAAGTTTATCTATCCAGGAAGGTCACACAGAGAAGGTAACATGTGAGAAATCTCTGAAAGAGGTAAGGAAGGAAGCAAACCATACAGATACCTACAGAAAGACCATTGCAGGCAAAGACAACAGTCTGCAAAGAACCTCAATTGATTGTATGTTAGAAAGTTTTGAGGAACTGCAAAGAGGACAGTGTGGCTGGATTTGCATGAGCAAAGAGAAGAGCAGGACATGGTGACAGAAAGTTAGTGAGGGACCACATCTCAGAAAGGACCTCTTTCATAGCTCCTTACTTTTGTTTTATTCCCTACCTAGCACTTTCTAAAGACTATATGTTGACTTCCATGACCTTTGTCTCCTTCACTAGACTGTCATCTCCCTGAGGGTAAGGGCAGGAGCACACAGACTTGGCCCACCCCTGTATGTCAGTGCCTGCTTCTAAGACAGGCACTCACTGTTAGTGTGTGTGGCAGAGTGCTAAGTAACTTATGCTCATTTAATACCTACAGCAAGCCTGTGAAATAGATGTTGCTGTTATCTCCATTTTACAAATGTAGAAACTGAGGCTCAAAGAGGTCATGAGGTTTTCACATAGTAGAGCCAGGATTCTAACACGTGTCTGTTTGACCATCCCATACCCTTTATAATCTTCTCTCTCTCTCTCTCTCTCTCTCTCTCTCTCTCTCTCTCTCTCTCTCTCTCACACACACACACACACACACACACACACAGAGTATGTGCTCTGAAAAAAACTTTTGCAATGAATAAAGGATTGAAAATGTTACAAAATTAGACTAGAACTCAGGTCCATCAGATCCAAAATCCATATTCAACCTCTACCTCTTAAGAGGTGTCCTGTACCATTTTTGATATGAGAATGTGCAAAGAACAGGATCTTTGAAGTCAAGCAAGTCTAGGTTCAAATTCCTGTCCCATTAATGATAATATGACCTCAAGAAAGTTCATTCACATCTGTGAACCTTTGTTCACTCATCATAAAATGAAAATGATAGTCATCCCTAATTCTCAGGGTTGCTGTCAGAAGTGTGACTTTGGACAAGTCTCTGAATTCATTTCTTTCTCCTATATTCTCTAACTTAAAGGCATTCTGTAACTAATCTCTATCTATCCTGCTGCAGCTTGTTTCACCCTTTCAACCTGTCCCTCTGTCCATCCATCTATTCATCAGTCCATCCACCCATCTATTCATTCATCCATACATCCATACTGATGAAGCCCCTTTGTGTGCACCAGGCAGTGACAATCCATGAGCTCTAGAGGAAAGTAGGATGCGAACAGAGCTTGCAGTGTACATTTCAAATAGTAGTTGAGGTCTCTGTCATGTCCTATGCTACTGCCAGGAATGAGGGGATGGTGAGAGTGGCGGCATGTACCCTTTGAGAGCTGAGATTGTATTGGCTCCCCTCTTGATCCCAGTACCTCATACACAGAGTCTTAAAATTTGCTGATCTCCTGAACTGTGAAGGCTGCACGGAGAAGGACCTTGAATATAGTTTGACCTTGAGCCTGTGGCCATATAGTTTCAAGCAAGGGTGTGACAAGATCAGATTTGCTTTATAGAGTGACTTCTCTGATTCCTGGGGTCTGCAGGGTTGGAAGGGACAAAACGGAAAAGAGGGAAGTCAGTGAGAAAGCTATCACACTAGCAGCTGTGCGAGATGATGAGCAATTGACCTCAGTGGCTTTAGTAGGAATGGAGACAAGTGGAGGGTTCACAAGGTATTTAAGAGGTAGACTCACTTTTTTTTTTTGTGATGATTAAATGGATACAGGGATGAGGGAGAGAGGTAGAAGGATGTAATAGATGGCTCCCAGTTTTCTGTTTTGGAGAACTGGGGAGCTAGCTGGATGACTACAGGTGCCTTACCATGTAGGCCTAGGACAGGGGAATGAGGGAGTACCCAGTGGCTTTGACCTTCTCAGAGCAGCTTGCTTGGCATTTGCCTGCATTGTCAAGAAATATATTTTTCTTTCTGTGGGATGATATCTCCTCAACTCTTTCCTGCTCAGCCACAGAGGTAATGGCACATTGACAGGTGTCAGCTGCGAAGACAACTTCATTTAAAGCCCCTTGGTAAGCTAGGCTTTAAATTCTCAGTTTGAATAGTCTTCTCTGTCCTCTCTCTCTCTCCCTATCTTTCTTCCTTTTCTCTGTTCCCTTCTATGTCTTCCTCTACCTCTCTTTCTTTCTCTCCCTGACCCTCTCCTTTCTGTGTTAGACCCTCTCACACACACCCTTCCAGAGATTTCCTACACAGACTTGGGAGGATGCCTGAGTGTGTATGTGTGCCTGTCTCTGTGTGTACACACAGAAATGGGGTATGAAAGTGAATGGGAACTTTAAGTGTGAACTTTAAAAAATTTTTGGTCTCAGACCAAACTCTTAGTTAAGGACCCATAGAAACAAGCTGTCTGGAGTCATTGAGAAAGGAGTTCATCCATTCATTCAGCAGACACTCCTAGGGGCCTCCTCTTTGCCTAGTCTGTGTTGGGAAAGTCTGTAAAAATCATAGAAGTTAGTAGGACATGGAGCCACCCCCCCCCCAAAACTGCCAAGATGTGACCAAAGAAGTCACTATGGGAGCACTGAGGAAGAAGTCACCAATTGCCTGCTTGAATGACAAGCTCAGCATGGCTTCACACAGAAAGTACCCTTAGAGATAGGCTTTGAAGAGAGAAGAGACGTTTATCATTCTGATAAGAGAGCAGGGACACTCTAGGTAAAAGGAACAACAGCATAGGCAGAGACCTGGAAGCATGAAAGAAAATGGCAAGTTGTTCATTGAGACCGAGTGATAGACTAGAAGTGGGAGAGTGGTGGGAGATGGAAAGTAAGGAAGGTTGGGCCCTGAATGGCACATGAGTGACTTTGTCTCTTTTTCTAAAGATTTTATTTATTTATTTTTAGAGAGGAAGGGAGGGAAAAAGAGAGGGGGGAAAATGTCCATGTGTGGTTGCCTCTCATGCACCCCAACTGGGGACCTAGCCCATAACCCAGGCATGTACCCTGACTGGGAATCAACTGCTGACCCTTTGATTCATAGGCCAGTGCTCAATCTACCGAACCACACCAGCCAGGGCTTTGTTTTAAAGATTTTATTTATTTTTACTTTTAGAGAGATGGAAAGGGAGGGAGAAAGAGAGAAACACCAATGTGTGGTTACCTCTGTGCACTCCACTGGGGACCTGGCCTGCAACCCAGGCATGTGCCCTGACTCATGCTTAGGAATCAAACCAGTGACACTTTAGTTCACAGGCTGGCACTCAATCCACTGAGCCATACCAGCCAGGGCCACATGATCAACTTTGAATGGTGAGCAATTAATTAGAACACCTATCTTTGACGGCACATTGGCAGCATCCATCAACATTTCAGATAGCCAGATGTTTTGACACAGCAGTTTCTATCTCATTGTCTGCCCTGGAGAAACACTTGGCATATGACTATGCACAGGGATTACAACACTTTGATGATATAAAATAAAATATGTAATAGTTGAATAGCTACCAATAGGGAACTGGTTAAATAAGATTGTGGTGCATCCCTGCCAAGGGATATCATGAAGCAGTTATAATAAATGAAGTAAATCTGTTGAGGACAGAACAATTGTAAATAACATTTTTAAATACCAAACCGAGGATATGTTTGTATTGATTTTAGAGAAAGAGGAAGAGAGAAAGGGGAGGATAGGGAAGCGTCAATTTGTGTGTGTGTGTGTGTGTGTGTGTGTATGTGTGTGTGTGAGAGAGAGAAACATTCATGTGAAAAACATTTATCGGTTGTCACAAGTGGGAATCAAACCCAAAACCTTTTTGGTGTGCAGGACAACACTCCACCCAATGAACCACCCAGCCAGGGCTAACTAACATTTTCTAAATGGCAGCAAAATATCTTGGTATGCAGACATATATTCCCTACCTCTGTCAGCTGAGAGAGTGTAGAAGCAATGGCACCTCGGTAGCAGTGAGCACATCTAGCTACCAGATCTTGGTTTCTAATACCATCTTCCAATAGAGGGAGCCAGTACTCAATGAAGAAATAATTGAATCAGACTTGGGACAAGGACAGTCCAGGATACTCCTGGACCATCTCAGTGTGCCACAGAATAGGGAAGTGCTCAGAAAAGCACAGGTATTTGTTTTGTTTTGTTTTTGGAAAAACTCAGAAGCTAAGCTGAAAGAGATCCTAATAGCCAAAATGGGAATAATTTGACCAGAAAATAGTGATAAAATTTGACATACTTTTAGGATAGTTTTAGACTTACAAAAGTGGTAAAAAGTTAATGTAGAAAGTTCCCATACACACAGCATCAAGTTTCTTCTATTGTTAACACCTCAGATGAGTGTGGTACATTTGTTACAATTAACAGATGGACAGCTATTGAAATATTATTATTAACTAAGGTCTATACTTGATTCAGGTTTCCTTTTTTTTTACTTAATAACTTTATCTGTTCCAATGTCATATTTCAGGCACTATATTACATTTAGTTGTCATGATTCCTTAGGCTTCTCTTGTCTATGGCAGTTCTTCAGACTTTCCTTGCTATTGATGACTTCGACAGTTTTGATGAGTATTGGTTGGAAGAATGTCCCTCAATTTGGATTTGAAAAATCATGATGCTTCTCTCATGCTTAAAGTGGGGAATGGGTGTGGGGGGTGAATATCACAGAGATGAAATGCCCTTCTCAACATATGTCACTGGTGCACACTATCTGTTGACTGATGGTGTTAACTGGAACCACCTCACTGAGGTAGTATTTGTCAACTATTTTCACCTTACTTTCTCCCCACTTCCACACTGTCATCTTTGGAAGGAAGGCACTACGTACAACCCATACTTAAGGAATGGAGAGTTACACCTTACTTTCTTGAGGTAGAAGATAATATTGGATTTTAACCCACAGAATAAAATAAATATCCATTGGCATATAGTAACACAAATAAATAATAGAATATATAAATAAAAAGAGGATATGGCTCATTTTCTCCATTATAGTAGAATTCCAATTAATCGATATAGAAAGAAAGAGGAAAATAGAACATGACTATTAGGGAGGCATCACAGTAATAAATGTTGATCCACTAGTGGATGCTACAATTACCAGACAAACAAAACATTTGACGAGAAACAGAACATGTATAGTCCTAAAGTATCTTCTCAATATACTTGAACTATATAGCAAAGGGAACTATGGTAACTCTATAGTTGGGAAACCCTGCAGATATTAACTGAGATAAACATCACCAGTAATAAGATATAGCAGCTTCACAAATTTGTTGACGTGATCAGCTGTGAAGGACACAACATCATTTCTGTGATATTTTAGCCCAAACTGCATAACCTTGCTCTGGTCATAAGAAAATGTCAGGCAATGCCCAGACGGGTGTGGCTTGTTTGGTTGGGCATCAACCCACAAAGTAAAAGGGTCACTGGTTTGATTTCCAGTTGGAGCACATGCCGGGGTTCCAGGTTCAGTCCCCAGTTGGGGCATGTGAGAGGTAACCAATCAATGTTTTTGTTTTTGTTTTTTCACATCAATGTTTCTATCCCTCTCTACCTCCCTACCTCCCGCTCTCTCTAAAACTAACTGAATAAAAATTGTTTAAAAGTCAGATAAACAGAAATTGAGAGACAGTCTATAAAATGGATGACTAGTACTCTTCAAAAGGGTCAAGATCATGAAAGAAAGGAAAGACTGAGAAATTGTCCCAAGTTGGGGGAGACTAAGAAAACGTGACAACGCAATATGAAGTAGGATCCTGGACATTAGTGGGGAAACTGGTAAGATTCAAATAAGATCTGTAGTTTAGTTCATTGTATGATACCAAGGTTAATTTCTTGGTTTTAATAATTGTACTAAGGTTATGTAAGATGTTAATATCAGGGGAAGCTGGGTGAGGGATGTACAGGAGCTCTCTGTTCTAATTTTTGCAACTTTTCTGTGTCTAAAATTAGTTCAAAATAAAAGGTTGAAAAAGTGGCAGCATAATAGATTGAGGGCAGATACCTGGAAGGCCTCTGGTGGCAGAAACGTGAGATGTTTCAGTGGATTTTTGAAGAGTACCTGTCTCAGGCAGTTGAAAAGAGCCAGGGAAGTGGCCTGAGAGTTGACGCCTTGAGTGCTCAGAGATCCTGAGAATGTTCTGGCCTTCTTGGATCTGGGGTTTGGGGGTCACCTCTCCTCAGAGCCATCTCCTTCCACCCTCAAAGATTTGTTCAACATAGTGGCTAAGGTCTCCTGGGCTGTGTCTCCAGAGCAGACCTTGGGCCTTGTGTCACCAGCTGGGACTGTAAGTCCCCCTTTCTCCTCTCCAGCTTAGTGCTAGGAGGGACAGCCCAGTGCACGCCCCCCTCTACTCCCTGGGATTCCCACCCTGGAGGGTGGGGTCCTGAGGTGAGGTTGACGCAGTTGGGGGAAAGCTTGGCAGGCAGGCCAGCAGCAGAGCTGGTGCTCCAGGGGGAGGGCGGCTCAGACAGTGGTTAGCTTCGGAGTGGAGCTTAGCAGAGGGAAGGGGGAAAAGGAGGGGGGTCTCCTTCTCAAGGGGCCCTTTCATGTTGAAATCAGCCAGCGTGAATGCTGGCAGCCCAGGAGCCCAGCCGGGGGAAATGTGAGAGCCCCCTTATCTCCCCTCTTGTCACAGCACCGTCTGCGGTTCCCAGCCGGCCAGCGAGGATGCATTAGGAGAAGTGTTGGTGGGGGTGGGAGTGTTTCCCTAGAGACCTTGGGCTGGGCCCACTCTGTTAGGGCGGGGGAAGTGGGGCTGGGGAAAGCAGGTTCCAGACCTTCCTGGTGCTAGAGATTGGGGTGGACTGGAGTACCCTGAATCTTGGAGCAAGGAGAGGCTGCAGACTCGACAGGAATAGGAAAAAAAGCCTCCAGTCTCATCTCCATACAGCACCCTGTCACACACCCTGGGTGTACAGACCCTGCCCACACACCTGCTCAAACAAGGTCTCACTTCCTCTGGGAAGAGCCCTCGAGTCATTGCACTGCTTCTCCACTTGGACTCAGTTCACATTTCACATTTCTGGGCAGAAACTCTGGGACATTTGACCAGGGTGGCTGTGGCCCCACCTTCCCTGGGACACTCTCGGCCCAGGAGTGACCCCTGCTGTCCACACGACCTGGGAGAACAAGGCCTGAACATACCAGCTTCCCAGGTCGTTTGCACTGGATGGCCCAGCCTCTTTGCACCCCTACAATCTTGTGTTTCGCCAAGATGGATGGTGAGTTCTTTGTGAATCATGCTGTAGGAGAGATGGGTGAACCCAACATCTGGATCATGGGGGCATCATTAGCCTCCACCACTGGAGCTTTCAGCAGCCAATGTTTTCCCAGACAACATTTGCCTGGGAGCATTTCCTGTCCCCTCACATGCTCCCACTGCTTAGGATGTCATACCTCCTCCCCATAATCCTGCCTGACCAGAGCTGAAGTTATCCCAGCAGCATTTACTGCCTGCGAGAGGAAAGGACAAAGAAGCCAGGGGTCCTGTGAAGGTGTGGGTACATGGAAAGCAGAACAAGGCAAGGGCAAGAATGTGAGGGGCCTCAGAGACAGCCTCATGCAGTGAGAGGAAGGAAGCTACAGGCCTCTGTGTTCTGCCTCTGGTTCTGCCAGCGCCTGCTGCGTGACTTTGGGCTAGTCTCTTTCTCCCCAAATGTCAAATGGGAAGAATCTCTACTGAACATGGATGCCCTACCCTATTGCCTTCATTTTCTGCACATATGCATCCCTATCAGAGATGCTCTGTTGCCTCCACTAGAACAACATCTCCACCAAGTCAGGGGGCCTTGTCTCCATCATAACTGGACCCTGAACTCCACAACAGAGACAAAGTAGTCTCTGGGGCCTGCTCAGCTATGTGCACCCTCATCCATTTGTTGCAAGTGAAATTCTAGGTTCCACCCAGAGAGAAAGGAGGTGGCAGAGACCTCACAGAGGAGAGTTTTCTCCTGGACCTGCATAACAGCAGACCATGGAGTGGGCCCAGGGTGACAAAGGCTACCCAGGAAAGAGGACACAGGTCTGAGATGGCTGCCAGGGCACAAGACCCATTTCAGGCTGCTTCATATTAACATGGGGAGAGGTCCTGAAGTGCAGGGACTAAGATTTATTCCTCTAGGCATCCTCAGAGCCAATCTCAGGACACAGCAGGGCAAAGGGTCTCAGACAGTGTTTGTTGGATGAAGAAAATTAATCGCTCACCACTTTGCATGTGACTTGGTGCTAGCTTGGTGTTGACTCTGGACCACCCTGACACCTTCCTAACAGGAAGGCTGCATGTTATGCATCACCCATGCCATCCTCACAATAATGAGGTAGGTGCTAAATTATTATCCCCATTCTACAAAAGAGGAGACAGAGACTCAGACAGGTTTAGTGACCTGCCCTATGTCACACAGCCAGGAAATTACAATGCCAGGATTTGAGCCCAGGGCTGTGCTCTCCTCTTCACCTTGCTGACTTCTATAAAAGGTGCTCAGGGTTCAAATTGAACTGCTCTAACACAGTCCAGCATTTCTACAAATTTTTTCTACCTTATTGCATCCTTACTCCAAGCCTCTGTGGTAAGGAAGACAAGCATCATTATTCCATTTCATAGACCAGAGAGGGCCCTGTAGTCACTCAGCCAATGAACGGCCTCAATGAGACCTGGGCCCAAGTCAACCTCATGGTAGACCTTACCCTTTGCCTTTGACCAGGCTGGAGTCTAAGCTCTTGGACCCCACTTGCTGGCCCAAAGCTCTCACCCTCCCACCCTGCATTCAGTTACCCTAATGTAATGAACACCGCAGGGACCCAGTCCTGAGCAGAGCTGGCTGTTTTTGCCCTGTCTATGAAGCCCTTTCAGAGGCTCCTGTTGGGCCTTCAGTGAGGAGGCTGGTGACAGTGGGAGGATAGGCAGGCTGCCACAGGATGGACAGAGAAGGCAAGCTTTGGGGCCCCAGAGAGTATCTAAAAAGTTTTCTGACCAAAGGCTATCTCTTGACTTTTGCTCAGAAGCAAGCTTCATGTGCACCCTCAGTAAATATTCATTGAGTTGAATATTTACTGAGTGTCCACACTATGCCTGGCGTTTCATCAAATGCTTTCTTAAAGAAGTAGTTGTTTCTCATCAAGCACTCACTTTATGGAAAGCAGTGACTATGCACAATTTATTTGAATCTTCACTCATAATCTCTCATGAGAGAGAGATTATGAACATCATTCCCATTCTGCATGAATATCCCCCCTATTCTTCAGATGGGAAAAGTGAGGGTCAGAGATGCTAAGCCACATGCCTAAGGTTTCCCAGGCAGAACGTGGCAGGCTGGAAATAGAATTCAGGCCTGCCAGACTAAAAATGCTATGTTTTCAATTCTCATGCCATCTCTCAGAAGGGGAGTGGCCTGCTTGGGAAGTGAGAATGAGAAGGAGAGCCCCGGCAAGGGCCCAGCTCACTCTCTGGATGTGCAGGGGCCTTGGGGAGATGGTGGCGGTTCCCTTCAGCACCCATTCCAGGCTCTTTAAGCGTGAGAGCCCTGAGTTTGGTTGGGGTGGGGCTTGCTGGGCAGAGTAATCCCCATCTGAGTGCACAGCATGGTTCTGCTCCCTCTACCGAGCTGATGGGCCCCAGGCAGATGGATGGCACACAAAATGCTTACAGGGAACAAAAAGGGCAGGATTAGAGAGGAGGGACTTTTAGAGAAATTCTGGGTAGAAAATAACTAGGCATGCTTTCAAAGAAAAGAATAAAGTCTTTGGCTTTGTGAATCAGGAGTAACTTGGAGGATGGAAGCGCCTTGCTCAGCAGAATGCCGGCAGGCAACGGGAGCTGGGCCTCTGCTCTTTGTCATGCAGCTTTCAGACATGATCTCTTTGCCTTTTTCCTCTCCCTGCCATCTTTTCTTCCTTGAAGGGATGGGACTTAGTATCCCACTTCACAGAGAATGAAACTAAGGCTTTTAAAGTGGGACCTGAGAGAGCCAAAGGCACGTAGTTAGGAAGCAGGCAGATCTGGGCTGTGAACATATGTCAAAATGGTTTGGGAGAGCATGCTCCAAAATGCCCCAAAGAAGGAGAGGGATAAAAGCCCCAATTTGTGGCAGCAGAAAGATCCTTTGAGCCCACATCTACGTGCCTGGACTACTCTAGCTCAGCCTCTGGAATCCCCTGGGCCACAGTAGTTTCTTCCCAGAAGTGCTAGGACTGGAAGGGAGGTAGGGGACATCAGGGCCAAACACCTGTCTCTAGACCTCTTATGCTTAGGTTTCCCTCTGCAACATCCGTGGTGGGTGGGGTTTCACTAGACAGAGACAGGAAACAGCATTCCACTCCAAGTACACAGTGTGAGCCAAGGTATGGGGTCTGGAAAGGCCGTGGCAGATGCAGGGCAGGTGAAACTTGTGTAGCCAGAGCAAGACTATGGAGAGTGATGGCAGGAAAGGTGGGAAGATGGCTGAGTCTCCAGCAGAAAACATCTCCAAAATCCCCTAGTCCCAATCCTCCCCAAGGCTGGAATCCCCTGTACAAAGCCCTGGGCCACACAGTAAATGTCCACTCCACTTTCTCCTAGGTCACTTAGCAGGATTTCCTGCAGGAAGCCAGAAGGGTCTTTACAGCCATCTAGCCTGGTGTCTTCATTTGCAGCTGGAGAAACTGAGGTCCAGAAAGGGAAATTGACACATGCAAGGGCACACAGCCAGTCAGAGGTAACCCTGGAGCAGGCTTTTCATGGACACTCAGTAAGTATCCATTGGATGGAAGCTTGCTTCTACCCAATAGCCCAGACAGAATGTGGTTAGAGAACCCTATAGAAATGCTGTCTCCCTCTTTCCTCCAGTTCCTAGAGTACCTCCTCAACACTTAGAACAGCACCTAAGGAAGGCACAGAGCAGGAGCTCAGTAAGCATTTGTTAAATGAGTAAAAGACTGGGTCAGCAAATGCTGGGGACTTGAGGGTGGCCACAAGGGCACTCAGCCCAGAAAGTGCGTGGGAGCTGAAATCCAGCCCATGCTACATTTGCCAGGCCATGTGTCCTGGTGAAGGGCTGCAGATGCCCTTTTGGCTAATTTGTACTAAGATTGTATAGGCTGGTGACTGTGCTAGGGACGTTGGATGGAGGTAAAGAGTTAGTCTCCTTAGTAGCCTGCTCTGTTTCCTCCAAACAGATGTACCTTTGTCCATGGCCCACCCACCCCACTTCCCAACTAAACCCAAACAGGTACATGCCTCAGCCCTCCTGCTGCCCAGCTATCAGTTAATGTAGGCTACCACATCCCACTGCTGACTTGTACTAAGTTTCTGGTCAGCTAACTCCAACTCCTTTCCCCACTCACTTACTCATGGCACACCAGTCTCTGCGGAAGCTTTTTCCCTATGCAGTCATGCACCCCTGAATTGTGTGTGCTTAGTAGCTACTGCATTACTGGAACCTTAAACAGTGAGGGGGTGGACTTTTTACAGATGGGGAAATGGAGGCTTAGAGAGGTTAAGTAACTTGGCCAAGGTCACCCAGCAACGACATCCCAATGTGGATTTGAACTGATATCTGTCAACTCTGACACTGAGATTTTGCCCATCGCTCCCCTGCAGGGCTCTTCTTCCAGGTGCCTGATGGCAGACCCTGCCCATCCTCTCTGATACAATGTATCTCTGTCAGGTCGACATCAGAATATCTGGCCATGTGCTATAGATGCCAACTGTGTAACTGCACGCAGGAGTTCCCACCTGGCTTCTTTCTAGGGGACAGATGGACTTTAGTCCCACCCACTGACCCTGCCACTTAGAGCTATGGCAGGACCTCTGAGAGCTGCTCTCCAGTCTGTTTACCCTCCAACCCGCTCAGGTTGAGGGCAGAGGCTGAGAAGTATGCTCAGGACCCAGGGTCTGAGTGTATGAATTCCTCTCTCCAATCCAGGAAAGGCTTAACTCGGGGGTAGGGTAGGGGGCACCTGCAAATTCTACCCCTCCACACAGTGACTAGCAGCTCTAGTTCTGTCCTACACTTGGCTTGGAGAGGCAGATGGGCAGATTGAAAGAAGGTCTGCTGGTGCCCTATTTCTGGAAGACCCCAGAGCCATGTTGTGCTGAGGCTGCCTGCCTGGGGGCCTGGTCTGACAGTGACACTGCCTGGTTGAGGGGGCAAGAAAGAGGCTACTTCACAGAAAATGGTACCACACATGGCAGCATGCAGCTCATCTGTGGCAGGGCAGGCCAGAGAATGCTGAAGGAAGCTGCAATTAGTGTGGAGTCTCAACTGTTCAGTCTTGGGGAAGGAAGAATCCTTCCATAGTGAAGGACAAAGATGGAGAGAGAAAGACCATGGAAGATAAAGAGACAGAACAAAGACAATGCGAACCAATGAATGAGCAAGGAAGATGATGGGAGTCAAGATAGGCCCAGCTCTGTCACCAACTTGCAGTGGGCCCTATGAACAGTCACTCCCTCTTTTCAGGACTATAAGTCCCATTTGTCAGGCTGTGGGGGACAGGGGTAAGACTGGTCTAGGTACCTTCCAAGGGCCCACCAGCATCATGATAGAGGAATTGACCTTCCCAGGCTGGCTCTGGCAGTAGGCATTTCTGAAACTCACAGTAATGAAAATGAGCAAAAACCAAATTTTGGAAATTCCAAGTGTGTCTGTGGTAGGAGATGAGGGGGACAGAGTTGCAGAACTGTGTGTCTATGACTCAAAGCCTCTTGAGGGCAAGATCACATATTCTCAGATGCAGGACTGCTCCCCCACTACCCCAGCTGCCCACCCAGCATGACCTCCATGGGGCCCCAGTCTCTGACCCTGCCACCACCATCTCTGTTGCTGCAGCCACAGCCCACTTCCTAATGACTTTCCTGGGAAAATGGGGGATGAAACCACAGCCAAAAGACCCTTGCTAACTTGCCCAAGGATACCCAGAAATCTTTGTGCTGATCCTGATGTCATCACCACAAATGGGGAGAGGAGACGGAAGGAAAGGGCAAAGTGCTTGCCCCTTCCCAAACATCATCCCCCTTAATCTCAGAGCCACCCTTCAGGGCAGGAATTAGGGTGCCTGAAACCAGTGCTTAGAGGGGCACCTTTGCTAGCTAAAGTCTGGTAGCTGGTAGAGCTCAGATCCAGAATTCAGATGCTAGGTTTGGGTCACTGCCTGAGGGTCTCATCATGGCTGAAGCAGGAGATCTCCCTGACTTTTGGGCCTTGTCACTCTAACTGGCAGTTTCATCACCCCACAAAGGCCTGGCCCTGAGTCAGGGGTTCTGGCTGCAACCTGAACAGCTTATGGGACTGAGCTGGAAAGAAGGAGATGTTGCCCAGGGAAAACTTGGGGGAAATTGTGGGGTGATCTGCAATGAGAGTTATGCATCCCTGCGTCTGTTCCTCCTCCCCTGACCCTAATAGGGGTGGCTGGCACTGTCCCAGCCCTGATCTCAGGTAGGCTGAGTGACCCTGCTGGGCCCCAGAGCCTTGCCTCTGGATCTTCAATTTTATCCACTGAAGGGAGAGTGGAGTTGCTGCTCATCTCCCAGGAGCTGCTAACCAGGTCCAGGTACAGAGCAGAGCAGGTCTCACACACACAGAGTTAGAGGTAGAAAGGCTGTAAGAGGCAGGAGGACAGACCCAGCAGAGAGACAAAGAGAAAACTGGAGGCAAAGTGAAGACAGATCAGATCCAGGGCAACAGCGAGAACCAGAGAGCAACAGAGAGACACAGAGGCAAAAAAAAAAAAAAAAGCATAGAAAAAGGCAGAGACAGAGAGAGACTGAAGAGAGACACAGAATCAGAAAGACAGTGAGAGAGGAAGAGATAGGCCAAGAGCCTAGAGGCAGAAAGACAGAGAAATGGAAACAAAAACAATGATAGGGACTGAGGGAAACTGGGACAGAGACATAGAGAAAATCAAACTAAGTCAGAGGCCCAGAAGGGTGAAGAGAAATGGCAGGGAGCCTTGAGGAAGCAGTGATGGGGGCCTGAGCTGTCCCAGCCAGTACCCTGTACCCTGTATCCTGTACCCTGTACCCTGTACCCTGTCCAGGCAGGGTAGCCAGGATGGCAGGCTCACATCCCACATCCCTTTTCCCTCTTCCCTACCCCAGCATTTTCCATTCTGGGCCCACAAGAAAAACAATACTATTTGTTTGGCAAACTGGAGAGAAGGGGTCTTGGACCACCTCAGGCCTCCCTGGGCCCTCCTAAGGGCAGAGCTAATTCACAGTTGGAAGGGAGGACCCCAGAGCCCAGTTTTGGCCCTTCCCCTTTGTCCTCGAGTTCCTGTTTCCCCAGTGTCTCAACAACATAGCATGTCAGGTCCACTAGCCACACTGAAAAGCCACAGGGAAATAGGCCCAAGGCCATCGTGGTGCCCACCAGGGACTCACAGTATGCTCCATATGCAGTTGGTCACCCTTCCCCCCATCTCCTCCTGGATTTATTTGTATACCCACCTCCCTCACCCTCTGTTCTGTCTTCACTCCTGAAAAGTGCTCCATCCTGACATGCCACCTCCTTCCGGCCACCACCTGTCTATCAGTCCCAAATTCCAATCTCTCCCTCCCAGCCAAGTAGGCCCCCGGAAGCCAGGCTGCTGGCCAAGATTTCAAAGGTTCCATGGCTGCCACCTACCTAAGCCCAGGAAGAGAATCCTAGGGCCCTCAGGAATACTTGTCCCTGCTAGGCAAGCCCTGCCTGATCAAGCTGGTCTGGGTGAGATGGAGCTCTCTGTTGCAGGCCTGGATCAAGCAAGAGCCAGCATGAGGATGCCTCCCTCCCAGCCATCACACTTCCCCTGTTTCAACTCCAATCCTTGGAGCCCTCATGGTCTGCATCTTTTCCTCTAGGCCCTGCAAGGAATGGCAATGCTCACTCAGCCTTTAGCTGTAGGCCAGTCCTCTGTCAGCTGTCTAAGTTGATGAGACCCTGTAGGGCTTAAGGATTGGAGGTTTCAGGCTCCAGGCTAAAGAGTGTGTGTGTGTGCACATGCATGTGTGTGCAAGTGTATGTATGCACATGGGTGTGTACATAATCTGAGCCCTAGCAGTAATACACTCCCAGAGAGCCATGACCTTTCCACTGGGGCCAGGAAAGAAAGTGACAGGCTCTGCTCTCAGAGGGCCTGGGGATGGATGATACTTGACCGGGTGAGGTGGAGCAGATACTTCAGACACAGAAGCAAGAATTCTCTATCTCAGCCAGGATGTCTCTTTGCCTGGGAGTTGTAGGGTGAGAGAGGTCTGAAGCCTCTTTATTCATTGCCTGGGGGGCAGACAGAGCAGGACATTCTTGGTGGCATGGGAAAGGGGGCATGTGCCTCTCTTCTCTCCACCTCATGCTCTCTGCCCTGCAGAAGCTGGTGTGGTGACCCTCTCTGAAGGTTGTGTTACTCAAGGGGAATGGAAGGGATACAGGTCCTAGAGGGTGTGGAGGGGCCTGGCAGTGATCCATGCCAACCTCTCCTCATGTTTCTGGACCTCCCAGTCCATAGCCAGGCCCTTAGCTGGCATCCTTTCCCCAATTTGAGCTGTTACCTAGGCACCAAAGGAGGCCCCAGGTATTCTGGTCATCAAGCCTAAGGAAAAACAATATTCCCATGCTCTCTACCCATTTCATAACTTGGAATATTGAGTCCCGTCAGTAGGAATGGCTGAGTCAGATCTCCTTTGGTAGAACCAGGGACCCCAGAGGTCCCAAGTGACCAAAACCTGTTGCCAAATAACACCAAAGTCTGTTCCTAAATAAGTATTGCCACCAGTGGAGATGACCCTCCAGTGCCACCTCATGACTCACTGGGCCTGGATATCCAAAGGACTGCACTTTGTCTTTGTAGTCTGTTTGCCCACAGGGGTGCCCAGGCGGCACCTACCACACAGACCATCCACTTGATTTCTTTCAGAGAGGCAGCATGATATTGAAAAAAGAACATTCAACTTTGTCATCCCTGGGTTTAACTTAAGATCTGTCATCTCCTAGCTGTGTAGCATTAAACTTCTCTGAGCCTCCACTGTCTCATCAACTGAAATGAGGATAATCTCCACTGCCTGCCTGACTTACCTACCTCACGAGCCCCAAGTCAAAGGGTGGTCATTCACTTGAAAAGATTTATCAAGCCCTGGCTGTGGCTCATTTTGTTGGAGCATTGTCTCTTACATACACTAAAAGGCTTGCAGGTTTAATCCTCAGTTAGATATATCTAGGTTGTAGGTTGGATTTCCAATCAGGGCACATATGGGAGGCAGCCAATTGATGTTTCATCTTCTCTCTCTCTCTCTCTCTCTCTCTCTCTCTCTCTCTCTCTCTCTCTCCCCCCCCCCTTCTTTCTTCCTCTCTCTAAAAAACCAATAAACATATCCTTGGGTAAGGATTAAAATTTTTGTTTTAAAGGTTGATCAAGTACTTACCATGGGCCAGACACTGTTCTGGGGCCTTGGGGTGCTGCTGCTGTGAACAAAGGAGACAAAGTCTCAGCCTTTGAAGCACATTCTTTCTAGAAGCTGGCAGTCAATAAACAACAAATAGCTCCTATACCATCAAGCAGTGATGAGTCCTGTGAAGATAAAGTCAGATGAGGAGGCAGGCAGTGAGAGCATTGGGCTCCTGGCTCAGTCAGCTCATCTTCCTGTCCTCCAGAGTCCATGTGGCTCCTTGCTTGTGAGTGGTCCAACTGGGCAGGCAGAGCAGGACACTGGTCTGAGAACCCAGTGGCTTGGCCTATTTCTATGTTGCCGTCCTGGCCCCAATTCAGCTCAGATCCCCAGTCTCTGTTGCTTCTCTGGCTCCAGTTCACAAACTGGGGAGAAAGCTGTTTCTGCTTTCACTCCTGCCAATTTACTCAGTCAAATCCTGGGGGTCAGCCTGGGCAACCCCTCAGGCCTGGAACCCCTTATGTACTTCTATGTCCCCACCTCTGTCTCTTACTCTAGGTCTTATTGGAACTGCGGCTGTCCTCCACCCATGAGCTACAAGGCAGCAGCTCAAAAGCAGCTCGGGCTTCACTGAAGTGGTACTAATGCCATCTTCTGTGACCTGCCCTGAGAGGACGGAGGAATGAAATCAGTTTAGATTCCCAGACCCCCTCCAGAGGTCAGCCCCTCCCGCCAGCCTGCATGCCAGGGTGTAAGGACACTGTAGCTTGTAGAGGATGGAGTAACCACAGGGGAGCAGAAAGACAGTGGGAGTGTCATCAGGCTGGGGGAAGGTTGAGGTGGCAGAGCAGAGGGGTTTCTCCATGAGGTCCTGTACCTCTCGGGGCCTCGTCTTGGCACATGTTTGATGGCTGGGGGCTTAGTAGTAGCTCTTATTACCCCTTCTAAATGTATTTACTTTTGCTTTTATGTTTTGATAACTTAACATTGGTACTAGTGCACATTTAAAATTATTGAGAATTTTTTATTGTAAAAATTAATCAAGCTCATTATAAGAAACTTAGGAGATACAGAAAGTATTAGGAAGACAAATATACATTACCCATCACCCAGTGTCCAGATAGAATCCATTCACAGTTTAGTTTATTCCCTGCCATCATTTTTGTTTTTCTATGTAGAACCCTCTGTAGCTCTACTAATACCTACACACACACACTTTAATATACTTGAGACCATGGATAATCACAATAGCTAAGGATTATTGTATGCCTAGTCTCTGCCAGGTCTTGTTCTCTATACTCTGCCTGCATTCACAGGATTTTTCTTCCCAATAATCATTAAAGGTAGATACTATTATTAACCCCATTTTCCTTCTGAGGAAACTGGGGTAAAGGGAGGTTGAATATTCAACCTCAGCAAGTTGAATGTAGTAAGTTGCAGAGATTGAAAATTAACCCAGATAGTCTTGACTTCCAGAATCTATGTGTTTAATAATGATACTATATGGTTTTAACATTTTTAAATTACAAAATATAATATATGTATAAAAGAGTATATGCAATATTCATGCCCAATTTAAGGGAGAGGAGTAAAGTGAGTATGTGCAATATTACCATCCAGCTTATGAAAGAGAACATCACTGTTCATGCCTTTTTCACAAGATATCAGGCACATGTCCCCACATCACCCCCAACTCTTGGATAATATGGTTCTTTAGGCAGTAATGAGGCTTCCTCCTCCTTGGCCTCCAAAATCCCTGAGAGCTTTGCCTGCCAACAATTCATAGGAAACCACAGGGGTACCCATTTCTCTGCCCCTTCTGGGGCAGGTCTCAGGACACATGGTGGCTGGCTGCCTGGGATTGGTAGACACCGGGCAGTCCAGCAGGTGCCTGCTTGTCCTGGCATCAAGTTCTGTCTCAGCCCTGCAGGCCTGCTTTTTCTCTGATGTCCATCAGTCTGTCCTAAGGGAAGTGTAGGGGAAAAGGAGGAGGTGTAAGCTCACTGAACCCCTAAGGTGGGATCTGGGGCCCGGACCTGAGGCCTGTAAAGTGCTGGGAGAGCACAGGCCAGCTTTCCTTTCCAACTCAGCTCTAGAGCCCAATGTGGTGGGTGGGGACTATCTCATTCAAACCTGAGAGGTAGGCACGAAGCACTCTCTCCTTTTTGTTTTTTCCTTCAACATGTTTTTGGATACCTACTACATGCCAAGCACAGTACTGTGTTCTGGAGACACAGAGGCAGAGGAGACGACACAATTTCTGCTTTCATGGAAGGTTTAATCTAGTGGGGGGACAGACGTTCAATGACTAGTATCAAAATAATGATTTAATTATGGTTGACATGAGGACTTTAAAAAGGTGTATGACTGCTAAGAGGGTATACAAGGTCTGCCCACAAAGTATTCAGTCATGTACTATGAAAAGTAGAGACATTTACTGAAGAAGATACAAGATACAGGAAACATTGTACATAGGACAATGACACCTCAGTCCCCTTCAAAGTAGGCACCTTGGGACCTCACACAGTTCTCCCAGTCGCCATCAGCTGCCCCATTGTATTTTTCTGAATCTCACTGATGCTCTGAAATCTCTTCCCTTTCAAAGATCATTTTCATTTTTGGGAAAGCCAGAAGTCACAGGGAACCAAATCTGGGCTGTAGGGGGGCTGAGTCACCTGGGTGATTTGATCTTTTGCCAAACAACTCTGTATGAGACACGATGCATGAGCAGGCATGTTGTCATGATGAAGCTGCCAATCACCAGTTGCCCATACCTGTGGCCTTCTGAATCATCCACATAGTTTATGTGGAGGAATGTTCAAGCTTAACACAAGATTTGGTGCAGATTCATTGCTCTACTCACTCAGTCACTTTGAATGCGACAGCCACACAGTACACGTGCTCATTCAATGGCATCTACCACCTGCACTGACTAGTACAGTAAAGTCATCATTGTTCACACATGCGCATTCCAGTCCACTCCTAAGCTGTCAGGTTATATTGATGTTGCATAAACCATTCTGGTCATACTAACAATGACTGGACTTTTTCCAGACTGACCTTCATATGACAGGTTCTGACCTAGCCTGGGGGTCAGGCCTGGATAGGCAGAGCCCTTAAGAACTTCGCCAACTTCCTCTCCTGTAGATGGTGAGGGGTGGGGATAGGAAGGGCAGTCAGGGCTCCTATCCAGTTAAAGTCACTTTACAGAGCCAGAATCTGCTGACCAGTGGCCTTCGGCCTGGAGCCAAGTGAATTGGTTAAATTTTCCCTCTTCTTCTTTCTCCTAAAGTCACTCCTGGGGCGAAGCTTGGCCCTACTCCCTTGCTGACTACAACAACTAGCAGATACTCAATGAGCATGCTGTGCAACCACCCAGGCAAGAGCTGCTCCAGTTGAACATCACCTTGTTAATTATATTTGCCCACACAAGGCTCTCCTGTTGGTCCCATCTATGGGCCTTGAGCCTCACTGTCAGCTTCTGTCCTTCCTGGGAGCCTCTCCTCCACATTCTGTATGCACATAAGTGCCCAGGCCCTGGAGAGAAGAAACTAACCTTCCCTCTGTTCCAGCAGACACTGGGGAAAGAGAGGCTGGAGGGTCAGGTGTGCAGGACCAAGCATGACTCACTTTTGGGGCTCCAGATGGCAGAATGAGGCATCTCCCTCCTCTTGTCCATCCATCTATCTTGCATGGAAAGTGCTGAAGCAACAGTATAGTGGTTGAGAACACAGAATCCTGTGCCAGGTAGCGAGGGTTTGAATCCTAGCTGTGACACTTACTAGTAGTGTAGCCTTGGGCAAGTTACTTGGTCTAGGCCTTAATGTCCCATCTATAAAATGGGGTGACAATACTAGTAGCTATGTCATTGGCTTCTCATAAAGACTAAATGGACAAATATTTGCAAAGTGCTTAGAATAGCACTCACCCTAAATAGTGGAAATAAAGATGAGCTCTTTGTAGCTTTGCTGTTCCAAGAGGCTGGTCAGAGGCAAGTGTTGCTCTGCACCCTGCCTTGGACATCTCACGCGAACGTATTGCCCAGAGTGTGGAGGCTGAGAATAGTTTTATTTCTTTGTTCTATAAGAGATTCATAGAACCTACAGCTGTTGCAGCTGGAAAAAACCCTCAGAGACCATCCAAGTCAGCTGTTCCTCACTCCCTAATGAATGAGAAACTAAGGGACAGGAAGGAGGCAGAGAGAGTGACAAAGAAGGGGCTGTGACCTCGGTCTTTTAGTCACAGCTTCAGCCTAGGTTGGTGGCTAAGCATTCACTCTTGGATTCAAATCTGGGCTTTGGCACTTAATGGCATATAATGGCTCTGTGACCTCAAGCAAGGTCCTTACCCCATGGGAGCCTTGGTTTCCTGGTCTGTAAAGTGGTAATGATCATATGTGCCTCATAGTGTTGCTGAGAGGAAGAACTGGAATAATGCACGTACAATGCTCAACACAGGAGTTGACACAGAGTCATTCCTACATCAAAGGTCTTTCACTGCATCAGGCTGCTGGTGCCAGTGCCCAGGTGGCACTCACTGAGCAGGCTAGGCCAACCCCCAGACTTACCAGCCAACTCTGTGCCCATTTGGCTGGCCTATTCTTTCCCTCTAGTCTCGGGCCCTCTGTGCCTGCTGTGAAGGCAGCCTGACTGGCTGAAAATGGCAATGACTTGTCAGGAGTTTGGCCTACAGACAAGGAGATGCCAGGTGGTGGTGTGAAGATATCACTCAATCTCCCTGCCTAAGGGGGACAGCACGGTGTTCTCTGTGTACTTCGTTAGGCTGAGCCCAGTGGGGGACCCATCTCCCTTGGAGATTGTTTCTGGGATCCCTCTGAGCCAGTGTTTTTCCCTTCAGATGCTGGCTCACAGGCTAGGTGGGATCGGAGCTGTCTGACGAAAGGACTGGCATGAAATGCCTGCTCCAGCTGTTCTCTGGCCTGGCTGCACATCAGAATCCTTGTGTGGAGAGCTTTGAGAATGCCCATGCCTAGGCTTCATCCCCCAGACTCTGTTTTATTGATTGGTCCTGGGTTCTGGGCATAGCCATTGAGTTGAAACTCCAAGTGATTCTAATGAGAGCACCAGCACCAGACACTGTGTAAGGTACTGCAGGGGATTCTGAGATGCTTGGGCTGAGGTTCCTGGCCTCCAGAGACAGCTAGGCTACTGCAGAGATAGGACAAGTAAGGAAACAGCAACAAGGCAGTGGGGTGTGCCCTCTGAAAGGGATATAAAAGTCTGCCCCAGACTGCTTCACAAAGGATGTAGCATTTGAAATTGAATCATCCATACACCAACATTCAGGGACTATTTTTTGAGCACCTACTATGTATCACTGACAGTTACAGATATTGGAGATATGGCAGTGACCAAGAGAAAGTCTATGTCTTCCTGAAGCTTTCATTCGAGTAAAGATGTCCAGTGAAGGATCCATGACAATTTGACGGGCATGGAAGCAGGTGAAAGATATTCCCGGGAGATGGAACATCATGAGCAGACAAGCGGGAAAGAAGAGAGTTTATTTTAACGATGGATGTTGATGTAGACAGAGCCTTGGCATCAAATGCAAAAGTGGCAAAAGATGAGAAATAAGATCTGGGTAGAACTCAGAGGATGGGATGGGGTATTTGTGTAACAGTGGAAAATTGTAACAGTGGGGAATTCTAACCCACCCCACCATTCTTTTGATATTGAGTTTCTAAGTGTGGACTCTGACTGATATGTAGCTTGTAGATGAACAGCATGTTTCTATAAATCCCAGGAACTAGATTCAAAAGATACAGAGCCTGACCTTTAGGCATCCCAGCTCTGGGAGATTTGCTGACCTTCAAGTATGGAGCCAAGATGACGTGAATCCAGGATGATGTAAATCCAGGATGACTAAACCAGGATAACACACACCAGACCATCACTTGCCTTATCAGAATGGACTGTGCTAGTCTGCACAGAGAGAACTTTGCAATCCCCTCCCTTGATCTCTTTGTTCCGTTCCCCTCCCCCTTCTTTAAAAACCTCTGCCTCCACTGAGAGGGGGAGATGGGCTTTGTGACATAAGTCCCCCATCTTCCAGGTGGCCTGAAAAGAAACCACTGCCCTTTACATCAGCACCTGCTTCTGAAGTATTGGCTTTTGTAGTGTCAAGCAGCCCGACCTGTGTTTGGTTACACTTAGAAGCCCTATGAAAGAGTAGGAATTACTCCTGAAGACAACAGGAAGCCATGTCAAGGTTGGGAGCAGAGGAGTGACTTTCTCAGATTTATGTTCTGGGGGCATTTTGGAACAAGCTTGGTCACTGGCCCATCCTAGGTGGTTCTTTCTCCTGATTCTATCTCAGTCAAGGTCCTAAAATATTGATTCCACCTTGAGGGAGGACTAACAGGAGGCAAGGGTTAGAGGCAAGGAGCAGTGGGCATAGTGGCCACCTTTTGGGAGCGCTGTTCCAAGCATTGTACAGATAAGTACTTATTTAATCCCCACCACACCCCCTTGGGTAGGCATGATTCTTATCCCCACTTTATAGATGGTGAACCTAAGGCTTGAAGAAGTGAATCCATTTCCCACGATGACATAGCTGGCAAGTCACAGAACCAGGATTTGATCCCAGACAGTTTACACTTATAAGTGGTATGCTATACTAAATACCTGTTAACTTCAGAACTCACAGTCTCGAGGGGGTGCCATAGAGGCATTGTCATAATGCCTGTGCTTCTAAGAGGGCAAGAGGCATTTAACCTCATTTTGACCTTGGAGTTCTTCATGTTGCGGGGAAAGACTCCCACTGGTGTAAGGCTGTCCCTGACCTGTTGGTAATTGCAGGCTTTGATCACCCTGTTGGTCTTGCACAGCTCCTTATTCTGGCTGACTTCTCCTCAAATCCATTTGGGGAAATGTGGAGAAATGCAAGAAAGTCATATGGTCTTTCCATACCAAGCACAGCTCCTATCCCAAAGGAGAGTATTTAATAGATAACTGGAAGCTGGATGAGTGAATGAATGAATGAATGAATGATACATTGAGCTAAACCCCTGCAGCAGCTCCTTGGAAGCAGTAGAGCATAGTGGCTAGGCATGAGATTTTGTGTCACCAAGGTCTCAGTTCAAATCTTGGCTTGACCAATAACCAGCTGGGTAACCAACGTAGGCTTCTTCTCCCTCCCAGTGCTCTTTGAAATGTTGAGATAAGAAAATCAAAGCTAGGACAGTCCCTGGCAGACAGTGAGTGCTTAATAACTGGTAGCTCTTGTTGAACTTTTGGGAAGCCCCTCTGAAAACCTAATAAACACTCTGGACTGTCACCCCAGAGTAACCCAGCAAGCTGCACAATTTTCCATGTAAGATTAGGCGTTTAGGGAACCTTTAAAGACTAGACCCAACATTTAAGAGTCTGGCTGCACATGCCCTCACAGGAATAATATTGGGGGTAGGGTGATCTTTGATTCCCCCTCCACTTACACCTCCCCAGGATCTTCATGTTGGGAAGACAAGTTTAAGGAAGATTCAGAGAAATTTGGAACAAGAGACACGATCCCTCAGGATCCCTCATCATCTTGAGCCAGTCTGGCTCTTCCACCCTCTCCCTCTCCTTCCCAAGGCCAGTGACTGGGTGGGTGAGGCTAGAGAAGCTACTAGATTTAAGCTAGTTTGGACTGGGGGTTGGAAGAGGGAAGCAAGAGTTAGGAGAAAGCAAGAAACACCAGTTATTGAGTGGGCCACTTAGCCAGGCACAGGCTGGCACCTCCAAAGCCATCTTCTCCTTTACCTGGTACATAAGACTGCAGGTATTGGTGGAAACATTAGTGTCACTTGCAGATGAGAAAGCAGGCTCAGAGAGGGGAAAATGATCCCCTCAATCTGGAAGTGGCTGAATCAAGAATGGAACTCCAGCTTGTCTCACTCCAATGCCTTTATTTTCTCCTCCCCACTATCTTGCCTCAAGGAAAGTCATGGCTCCCAGGCTATCTGAGCTCACCTTTGCCCTGCTGGTGGGCATGTGTGAGTGAGGGGCCTCAGACCCAGGCCTGAGCACCCACCTCCTGCCCCATTCAGCTCTCAGGAAAGATGAGTTGGGAGCAGCAGCCACCCATCCGGAGGGGGCGGTGAAGCCACAGCTGAGTTTATTAAGAGCAAAAGATGACTCCAGCTGCACAGGAAACTAAGTAACCCTGATTATGTGTTTATTCTTTCCCTTCCCTGCCTCCTCCTCCTACCCTCCCACCTCCTTCTCCTCTTTCTTCCTGCCTCCTCCCTGTCTGCCTTCCCACCTTCTATCTTCTGTCAAATGTGCCTACTGAGAGCTGCCCTCCACCCTCACCTCCTCTTTCTCCTGTGTTACCCCTAGCCCAGCCAGCTTGCTGTAGATTGCTCTCATCCCCCACCTCTGAAGGCAGAGGGCTGCTCAAGCAGCAGACTAGGTGGCCTGAGTCCCCTCTTTCTGGTAGGGAGCCACCAGCTAGAGGTGGTAGCCTTAGAGATCAGCTTATCCAATTCTACTCTCTGTTTTTTTTTAAATATTTAATTATTTTTAGACAGAGAGGAAAGAAGGAAGAAAGAGAGGGAAAGAAACATCAATGTGTCATTGCCTCTCATATGCCCCCTACTGGGGATGGAGCCCACAACCCAGGCATGTGACCTGACTGAGAATCCAACCAGTGACCCTTTGGTTCACAGGCCAGCACTTAATCCACTGAGCCACATGAACCAGGGCCTACTCTCTCTTTTTTATAAGTAGGGGAACTGAGGTCTGGAGAGGGGACAGGACTGTTGGTCAGTTATAACAAAGCTGAAGTAGAATCCCAGATGCCCAAAGCATGATTCCAAGGACCATCAGTGACATGAGGCACTAGGGACTTGGAACCCTTGGGGCCATGCCTCCACCAATAAAATTCAGGATGAATTGACACCCAGCCAGCTCCCTCTATAGGTCTATAACCCTAGAGCTACAGGCTCTTTGAGACCATAGGACCCACTAAAGTCATCTAACCCAATCCCTTGTGACTCAGAAAGGTAAACAGAGGAACAGCACCAGGAAGCTCTTTCACCCTGAGCCACAGAGCCCTGTGGCAAACCTGGAGACACTCCAATGGGGATAAGCAATAGGAGGAAAAAAGGTTCATGCTGGACATTACTACCTGCCAGCAGGCTTTGTGGGCTAACAGAAATGGGTGAACAAAAGTGGTAAGGACATCTCCTTTCCCAAAGCTCTCAGAAAGGGGAGAGCCCTGCCAAGGCTCCTCAAGATCTTGGTCATTCAGAGGCAGCTTATCTGTGGCATGTGGGTGGGATGCCTCCTTTGGGGAGGAGCCTGAGGATGGAAGTGGCAGGAGAAGGCCTTTGCTCAGCTGGAATAAAGTCTCCATTAACCCAACCTGACACATCAGTATTAGCTTTTCCTACGCTAAATTACACAAGGATAAACTTGGGGCTGGGAGAGAAACCACACTGATTAGTGTCAGCTCCAGACCCACTGCACCATGACCGGGGTGGGGGCAGGCATTTGTGACGTGGTTTTTGCCATTCTTATTTCTTCCTTGGACTTTTTATCCCCCTGCCTTTCTGTGGAGTGTCAGGAACAGAAAGTGGACTTGGCACACTATCTACTGGGCCAACATAAAACATTTGCAAGCTTGAAATGGGGGTGGCAAGAGTAGGGAGGTTTCCTTAATGCCCTGGAACTGGGTGACTAAAGAAGTAGGGAAAAGAGAAACCATCATTCAGGACGTTAGTGTGGAATAAAATTAAATCGCAACTTTAATAAAACTGACTGGATCTCACTTTATTGCCATAGTCCATTTCTAGCTACTGGTCACTGGGCCCTGGGGCTTCTGAAAGGCCACATGCCAAGGGCAGAGGGAGTGATGGGAGACTGAAAGCCACAGCTGGGGTTTTGCAGTAAGAATGGGGGCAGGGGACCAGCCTCACCAAGCACTGCATGTGGGCCAGGACTTTGCCAGGCACATTGCTCTGCTTCTCTCATCGAAACCCCACAACACCAATCTGCAGTTGGGGTTATTAGTCCCATTTTGCAGATGAGGAAACTGCAGCTGACAGAGGTTGAACAACATGCCAAGGGCCACACAGCTAAGCCCAGCTTGAACCCAGGTCTCTTGGACCTGCTTCCTCAGGCTTCTGCCACAGTCCATGGCATCTGACAAGTATCTTTGGAAGGGAAGTGATGAGAAACAAGAAGCAATGGAGAAATCCCTTTCTTTTCATGGATCACTAATTTAGTTCTGGCCTTGCCTGACCCGAATGATACAGGTACTCGGGCCCCACCCCATCCGCTCATTTCCTGATCCATCTCAGTCCCCTAGGAAACACACTCTTCCTTATGATGGATGTGGGGGCAGATGAGAGCAGACCTCAGTCTCTCCTTAACCCTTGGCCCAGGAAGGAACAAACTTCTGATTCGGACACAGGAGCAAGTTCAAAGTGCAGGCACAGCCTAGTGGTTCAGACAGCCTAGTTCAGAAATTAATTAGAGCTTAACAACGCATTACTGGTGAGACGTTAGACAAGTCATTGAATTCCCCTTTTCATTCATTTCCCATCATCTAAAATTGGGATGATTACAGCACCTACACTATAGGATAGTTATGAGGACTACATGGGTTAATAATTGCAAAGTACTTAGAACAGGGTCTGGCTCAGGGGAAGTGCTGTGTAGATATTAGTGCTCATATTACTCAGTGTCAAAAGGAACTACTGCATTACCACCAATGACAAATAGGAACTGCCCAATAGGAAGCTCCAGAAACCTGTTGTAATTATTCAACAAGGATTGGAATTGCCCAGGAGCAGGGCTTGGGGTGCCCACTCTAATGATTCAATAGGGCAATTGTTTCAGGCAGTTCTTGCAAAGCTCTACTTTACCAATCACTGAGAACAGTTGGGAGTTATCAGGTTGAACAATATGAAATTGCCAATGCTTGACCAATTTGACCTAGAAAATTGGCAATTTCATTTGGTTTAACCCAATAGCAGAGTTCATTTTGGGAGGGGCAAGGGCTGGCTCAGTTCACACCCATTTCTTACCTCCTCAGCTGAGGGAGGTTGCTAAGCATATTTGACCCATTTCTATAAAGAGTAAATATTTTCTAGTAGATGCTTCTCAAGTGCCTGAAGACTTTACTTCCTTGAGAGTTGCAACATTCCTCCTGGAACCAATTTTACACTATTAGAGTCCTTGATATGTAAAGCCAAGAGGGATTTTAGGAAAAAATGTTTTATTTTTGGATGTCTGAGGATGAATGGTGAGTAATCAAGGATATTGATGGCATTCTGGAGGTGCTGAAAGGCAGGGGTCACTAGAGATGGTGTCTGCAACCCTGGGACACTGCCAAGCCTTGTGGAAACTGAATAGAAGTTTAGGTGGCAGGGTCCCTGCCAACTCTGCTTCTTGATGGCCTCCCAGATTTGTGAAGAATGGCTCAGGGAAGAAACATTGTGCATGTGTGGCATGTGTCCTCCTCTTTCATCTACCTTGCAGCTCTTTCTAGTGGTGTTGATGGTGTGCTACAGTCCCTCCAAATCTCTGTTTCTCCTCTCTAAGCCCCATGAAGTCAGGGACCACATTTGTCTTGTCATCATTGAATCCTTACCACTTACCACATTGCTGGGTGCAAAGTAAGCCCTCAGTAAATGTTTTCTGAATGAATTAATTAGCAAACAAATGAAGCAAGTGGATTCTACCTTGCCTAGCAATCATAGTTTCCAGGGGGAAACAATGAGGACTTATAAAAATCCTTTCCAAGAACTCGAACTGCTTGAGGAACAAATGTCTGGGTTGTCATGGGTGTTGTCAGGGATTGTGGTCAGGGTTCTCAAAGCCATTGGAGCCTGAGGTCTCAAAAGTGATAAAAGCTGCAGAAGAAGAGGAGGCCAACAGAGCAGGACATGGCCACTTTCAGTTAAAAAAAAAAAAAGGTTAGTATGGGCCAATAGCTCCACTGAGGGGTGACAAAAAAATAGGGTTTATCTGCAGCAAGATTTAGATGAGACCTTCCATGCACTGTGGGGACATGAGGCAGAGTGCATATGTCCTTCCCTGAACATCTTTAAAACCAGAAAGTCTCCACTCTTATCCCATCACCCCCAACCACTCACAGGCAGTGAGGCCTTGGGCTCATTACTTCTACTCTCTGGGCCTCAGTTTCCCCATCTATAGCTGTAGCAGGGACAGTGGTAGACCCCATGGTCTCTACAGCTCCTTTCAGGTTTTAAAGTCTGGAATTCTGTCTGGGGGCTAGGCCATGCTGGCATAACTTCAGAAGGATGCGGACAGCGATAAAAGTGGTGGGATCTCTGGAGATGGAGAATCCTGCAGGGAAGCCCCTCCCTCTGCCCTCCACCTCCTGCCCTTTCCACTGCTGCAACCACAACCTCCCCTGTTCTCCCTGGTTTCTCCTCCCCAAACCCCCGCAGCTCTGTCTGGAGGCCCCATTCTCTGACCAGCTTTGTTTGCTTTTAATAAAGTTAATCACACTCCTAATTTGTATGTAATGAAAAGATAAAAGGGATACATGGGGGCGAACCTTCCACTGCAGTAGAAGCAGTCCAGTTCCAGGGCTGCCAATCGCCTCCCACCTCCGATCACACCACTGTCTTGCCTGATCAAGAGTTGAGCAGGGGTCGCTCTCTGGACCCAGCCTGGCCCTGTTGTTTCTGCAGCTCCCCCAGAGAAGCCTCCTGGGGACTACTTGTTCTGCCCTCCTTCTTGCCTGTAGTAGAGGGTCAAGATTCCATGCCCCCCAGTCCTGAAATCACCCCAGAGCCCACCTTTGTGGTCTTCTCCATCCTCCCCAAGCCAGCCAGCTCCTTAAGTGCAAGGGTTGGCTCGTGGGTCAGCACCCATCAAGCAGCAGCAACACTCAGTTCATTGTTCTTGACCATGTGCCCACCTAATCTCTGGGAATGCCTTGGATTCCTTAATGAGAAAGAAGGGAATATACTTAAGGAGGATGATTTGATCTTATTCAACTCTGGGTCTACACTTCAGCCATCACTCACTCCCTGACACGCCTATGTTGTTACAGGCCCCATTCAACTGGCTGGCCATCTCAAGCCCTGGTTCTCATCCCAGGCTTGCCACCAGGATGTAACCTTGAGACCACTCCTTTCATTTCTTTGGGCCTCTTCCCTGTGAGTGGTGGATGGAGAGACGGTTCATAAGAGGAGTGGTGCCTACATCCCAGCATGCTGGAAAAGCTTGGGGAAGAACAGAGTTCCTGGTCCCTAGGATGGATTCCTCCTGCACCCACCCATCCCAGAGGAGGCTCCCATGGAAATTTTCCCATGCAGCAGTGGTTTGGGACGATGATGTTCAGTGGCAAATGGGGCAGGAACCCTAGCCTCCCCATAAGAGCTGCTTAGTGAAACAATTTACTGAGGACTGTGTCAGGGGTTAGAGGCAGAAGGAGTCCCCTCCATCTCCAGAGGCCTGTGTCCCAAGCCCTTGATTGTCCACAGCAGAGAGACAGAGGTGAGACTGGTGGGGCTTGGGGATGGCCTAATGCACTGGGAAGAAGTGAGGCTGCAGAGCAAGCAGCCCTTCCTCTGCCCTCCCAGGGCCAGGTCAGGCGGGGCGCAGGCTGGGCTCCAGACTCAGATGGGGGTATGGAGAGAGCAGCCCCACTGGAGGGGGGTCCCAGCATGGCACGCCTGAGCAGCAATCTGGAAGCTATTGGGCTCGTGCGTTTCTGCGATCCAACGCGAATGCCATGCCCAGTTCATTTCCTCTAAGGAAACACAACCTCAGGGGATAATTAGAGCTTCTTTGCGTACACAATCCCATATTGTTTATCCAACACAAATTAAAAAACGTGGGCCCTGAGAACATGGAGCGAGAGATAAAGGAGACCTCCTCCTCCCCCCACTGCTCCTTCTCCTTCCCAGCTGGATCTCATTACCCTGCCAGGCCAGGCCAAGCCCTAGCCCCAGCGACACCCCCACCCTGCTGGCTCCTGCTCCTCATACAGCCCTTATGCGCCCCCAGACCCAGTCTGTCAAACTCAGGGTCTGGGATCCTTCTTAGCCTTCCCTCAAGTCTATCTCCCTATTGTCCTGTTGTGAAAGCTGGTTCTAGGGCAAGCTTCTCTGGCCAAAGAGTGTTTGACAAAGAGTAACCATTTGTCCATGTGTCCCTTCAAGAATCCTCCCACTGAGGAACGTGGGAAATGCCATGCCACAAACACTACTCAGCACCCAGGAGCAGAGGCAAAGCCCATGCCTTGCAGGGTTCTGGGAAGGAAGGGCTGGCTGTCTAGACCCTGGCCTTGGCCCCAGGTCCCTTCCACTGCCCAGATGCACCCTACCCAGACAACAGGGAGCCCAGTCAGCCTGGTCTGGGGGCCCCTCCACAAAGCCCAGCCCCTCTTTCCCCAGGCCTCAGCCCAACAAAGGAGGATTCTCAGCCGGGGCGGTTCAGGGCGGGAGGAAGGAGGGCTGTGGGTGGAAAATAGCTTCAGAACCCAAGGTTGGCCATCTCCATGAAAGCCCTATTATTGCTCGGGTTGCTAAACGTCTTGCTCAGCATGGCCAATTCAGCTCCCCTCACTTCCCTGTCTCCCCCTAGGAATAGCTCCACATTCCAATGCTGCACAGCCAGCCTTTCTCAACATGGGAGGCAGACGGGAGGCAGAGTGGGCAGAGTGGGCAGGGAGGGGCTGAGAAGGGAAGGCCACAGAGGGAGAACTCACCTTCCCCAAGCCTTGCTGGTTACAGAGTAAAGATGGCTCCATGGAAGCCAGAGCATCATCAACTCTGACCTTCTGGTTTCACTTGTATCACAGCCTGCTTCCCAGGAGGGCCTTGTTCCATAAAGGGCTGCCTGGCTTCCCTAGGGTGTGGGAAGGCGGCCCTCTATCCACTATCTGCTAAAGAGTATGGCTTCTCTGTCTCCCAGGACCCTGGGCTGACAAAGACAGACCCCACTGCTCTGTGCCCTGACTCCTCACACCTCAATCATGGAGAATGCAAGTATGGAAGGATGAACCAACTCCCTTCTGGGGCCAGGCCCTCCCACCCTCCTGTGGGCACAGAACAGGGAGCTGGCTGGTTGGACAAGAAGGGAGTTTGACTTGAGGTAAAATTCTCTCTGGTTGAAGTGAAGAGGAAGTTGTGTGAGCTGAGAACACATACCCCGTCTGGTCTGTCCTTTCAGCTCTCCTGGTAGTTTTTTTTTTTTTCCTTTTGGTTTGTCTCTGAGCTGGAAAGAACATGTGCTTGGCAGATTTTTTATTAACTCTGTAGCTCTCTCTCTCTCTCTCCCGCTCGCTAGCTCCCTCTCTCTCTCTCTCTCCCTCTCTCCTTTTCGCTTGCTTGACAGAATTTAGATTAGACAAAACATGAGCTCATTTCTGCCTGAGAAAAAAAGATCAGCACCCCTCCTCCCCTCCCCCACCTTCTCCTCCTCTTCCTAGCCTTACCCACCTCTGCTCAGTGGAAAGGAGCAGGCCTATAGAGACAACCTCTCTAAGTATGATGCCCCCATACTGTACCAGCAACGAGCTTTGGAGGATACACAGTCCCACAGCCTTACAGTCACAGGTCCTCTGCCCAGAGTCTGGGTGACAAGAGGGGAATACCTGGGGTCCTGAGGGGTGAATAAGAAAGGTTCACCCTTCTGGGATTGGCAAGGCCCCTGGCAGCATCTGCATCTAGCAACAGGGTACCAGACCCTAATCCTACCTTGACCTCCCCCTCCCTCACTTTCCTCATTCCCCATCACCAGGCCACCTAGCCAGTTCCTTACCTTTGAACACTTGCTGGGTCCTCTCCCAAACCACTGACCAAATCGCTGAAGCCCCTCATTTCTCCTTCCACAGATATGGGCATATGGTCTGGCAGCCTGGGAGGCCCATCTGAGGTAGAAATCCCAGCTTTATCATTTGCTTGCTGGGCTTTAGTCTACCCATTCCTCAGTGAACCTCAGCTTCTTATGTGTGAGGCAGGGATAGTAAGATCTGCATTATAACTGTCTTGAGGTTTAAAAGACATTTAAATCAATGTTGAGCTCCTGAAATTGATGAAAACAAGTAGCTGAATCTCTACATTGTCAATGTGCAAGTTGCCCCCTTCCTCCCCCACTTCCTCCTTCTTTTCTTCTCTCTGTCTCTCTCTCTCTGTCTCATTCTTTCTCATTCTCTGCCCACCCTCTCTCTCCCAAAAGTATACAGGGGTAGAAGGACAGCAGGAAAGATTGTGTTCGGATATAAGAAAGAACTTCCCAGGACTGAAGTGGTTATCATGCCAAGAAATGCCCACTGGAATCTGTAGATTCACCTTCCAGCATATTACAGAGGAAGCAGGAAGACAGCTGGCACCCTGTCCTGGAGGGTTGGGAGCAGTGGAATGACCCTTGACTGTGGCAGGGAAGAGCCCCAGGTCTGCTTACACGCCTTTCAGACTTCCAGTTCCTCATCTATACAATGGAAGGAAGGATCCCTTCCTCTCAAAGCTGTTCTGAGGTATCTTCATGAGCTTCTGTGGGCTGCCCAGATGAGTCTCCCTTGTCATTCCACAGCATGGGGGAGGATGGCAAGTGGGAGACTCTGGGGCTGCTCTATAAGCTGAGGCTGCTGGGTGCTTAGGGACCCTTGAGGTCATCCTGTCAGGCAACAGTCCAGCCCAGTTGGAGATGCCACAGCCCAGATTCCAGGACTGGTGGACACCTTTGAGTTAGTGAACCCCCTACCCTTTACAGCCACACCTCCCAAATATCTTCCAGCCTGCCCACCCACCCTCAAGCTGTCCCTTAGCCAAACAGGGCAGTATTACTCCTCTAATCTGCTGTTATAAATAAATCCCTCTCTTCCCTTAAACATTTTCATCACCTCCCTCCAAACCCATTCCAATCCATCTACTTCTGCTGCACCTTCTCCCACTATCATCCCCTTCTCATCCTCTGGCTGCAGCTGGGCCCCCATGCAGCCTGAAGGGGCTGTGGCATTTTTGTCCCAGGTGAAAGTGTGAGCCCTAGTGCTCAGTGAGACTGGCACCTTGACATGTGGTACCTTGGAGACAGCCGAGGGAAGCAGAAGCACGTGGGGCCTGGAATTCTAGTGCTGCTGCTGCGTACTCTCTCAGTAGCCCTAGGAAAGCCCCACACTTTTCTCAGCCTCATTCTCCTCCATCTGTAAAAGAGTGTCTGACAGGGCCCCGGTGAGAAAGCAAGTGCTCTGCCAAGGGCTGGGCACATTTAATTCACTCTCTTCGCTCCTGAGGAGGGCAGCTTTCTGGAGCCAGCTGTCCCCTAGGCCTTGTCAGCTGTTCTCACCTGGAACCTGCCCCCACCGCCCTGGAGCTCCCTGGTGGCCAGGCACAGGGCCCCATAGCTCACCTGGGCCACAAACAAGCCCAAACCCCCAAACTAAACTGCTGTCAGCTTTTCAGGGGAATGATAGTCTGCTCCTGCAACAGGAAGAAAGGAAGTGAGACTTGAGACAGTATACCAGCAGAGAAGAAAGTGGCCCTGAGTAATATGTGGTGGGGCTAAAAACTTCTCTTCACTTCATTTCCTAGATTCTGTCCAGAGAAGTCAGCCCCTCTGTTGGCCCATCTGTGCCTCAGAGTGGGTAAGACAGGGTTTGTGCCTCAGAGTGGATACGGCAGGGTTGAGGGGATACCCTCTTTAAAACACCTGCTTTGATAGGTCCCGCAATCTTCTTTTAAAAAAATTATTTTATTTATAATGGCATTGACCTCCTAATGGCATGTGTGCCTGCTAAGCACAGTACAGCTTTGAGTTTTGCTTTGTTTTGTTGTTGTTGTTGTTGTTTTGTAATTTTTAGAGAGAGGAGAAGGGAGGGAGAAAGAGAGGGAGAGAAACATCAACATGAGAGAGAAACATCAATCACATCAATTGGTTGCCTCTCACATGCCCCCATCCAGGGCCCAAACCTGCAACCCAGGCATGTACCCTGACTGGGAATAAAATTGTCGACCTTTTGCTTTGTGGGATGACACTCAACCAACTGAGCCATGCCAGTCAGGGCGGCCTTGGAATTTTCTTAACAGCCCTGTGAGACCTACTGAGATTACCTCTTTTTTTGCCAAATGGGGAAACTGAGGGTCACAGAAGCTGAAAAAAATGTACCTAACTGAGTGCCTATGTCATGTGCAGCACCTGTGAATAGAGGCACAGTGAACAGAGCCGACATGCTTCTCACCTGCATGAAGCCTGATGGACAGACAGTGGCAGAAGCAAATTTTGAACCCTGGTCTGTCTGATGCCAGTGCCTGCACTTATAACCAAGACACTAAGATGCTTCATGTTTCAGACAGAGAACATATAAACCACTCTAGTTGTATGACAAAAGAGGAGGCTGACAGTGACTAAAAGGCTTCTCAGCACCAGTCCCAGCCCTGTAGGAGATGATGATCTAGAAGAGCAGAAAATCTTTTTGCCACATGGCAAGGGCAGGGATGGGGCTGCTGGGTACAATGGGTGTTGGCAAGGATTAATGACTGGAACTTTTAAGCTGGCTCTTGAAGGATACCTAGGAGTTGACCAAGCCAACAAGGGAAGAAATGGCATCCTAAAGAGAAGGACACATCTTGTGTAAGTACCAGAAGTAGCGCCAGCAGACCCAGGCATGTGGGGCCCCCAGCTTATCCCCCACCCCCTCAGGCAGACAGCAGTTTGAAGAGCCTAGGTTGCTATCTCTGTTCTGCTCTTTCCAAGATGTGTGGCCTTAGAAAATGACCTAACTTCTCTGAGCCTCAATCCCTTGATCTGAGTGCTAGGTACCAAGTTAGCGTGGAACGCTAAGTAGCTACTGATGTTGTTATTGTTATCATTATCCTCACTAAAACTCTCATCTTGAAATGGACTGGACTGCAAGGTGCCTCACACCAAACTGTCCCTGCCCCATCCCTGCCCAGTTCTGCTTCCCCTTTTCCCCAGTTTTCCTATTTGCTATTATGCACCCCACCTCCAGCTCCTGCTCCTTCCCTGACCCCTACCCACTGTCATCCACTTTCTGTAACAGACTGGCTTGGCTCTGGATAAAGTCCAAAAGGTAGGGACCTAATGGGCTCCTGGCAGATTTTAGGGCAAGTAGCACCCTTCTTGTCTTTCCACACCATTTTGAGTCTGAGGATGAGGAGAAGGGGAGTAATTTGGGAAAATAAAGATAAAGCAGGAAAATTTTCTTTCTGTCTCAGTCTGGGTGGCTTCAGGTGTACAGACTGCATGATTGGGACTGAGGTCTGTCTCCATCTGCTGTGTCTACCTCAGAAGCAGGACGTAGGGGAGGGAGAGTTACCTAGAATGAAAGGGTGGGTGCAGGAATCACCCCATGATCACTCCCCACCCTAGACCTCTCCCATTGACACTCAAAGACAGTGCCTCCTAACCAGCATGGGGTTAACCTTCCCTGAGCTCTCTATCCTGCTGAGGCCTGGCCTTCCCCAGGCTTCTCCCCAGGCCAGGGAGACTGGGAGGGGATTGTGAGGAAGGTTGTTTGGGGGGTGAGGGGCAGAAGTCCAGCCTGGTTCTGATTTCCCTGACTGGGGCTGAGAACCAGAGCCTGGTCTGTCTTCAATCCTCCCCTCCTTCCCCCGTGCAACACTTCTCTGCTTTCGGGAGCGGCCCATAACCGCAAACACATTTGCTAATGCAGCTAGCCTGCCCGCCCCGGGACAGCTGGCTGGGCCCTGTGCCTGGGGCCAGGCCAGGCAAAGGGCAGGGGGCCTGGCTGGGAAAGGGGCCTGAAGCTCCTCCTCCTCTACTAAGCTGCCTGCATAGCCTTGATCACTGCCTCTCTGGTTCCATCACTCCTCTCCACTGTGACTCCTTCAAGGGCTGAGATGGGTGTCAAAGAAACTAAGGCCACAAGAGGGAAGGCTACATGGCTGGATGCATGCTGTTCAGCCCAAGGAGAGGCAGCTAGACATGCTCTTAGGCCAAGAGATTACCTTACCTTGCTGGACTAAGAGGTTTCTGGGCCTGAGCCCTCTCACAGTCTCTCCCTCAGATGAGCCACCTATAAGAATGGAAAATCTAGGGCCCAGGGGAACCTGGGAATTTATGGGTTTCCCAGGAAGGCAAGAGCAGAAGGAAGCTGGGACTTCTCTGCCACTATGGAACTTGGATAATCACTTCACTTCTCTGAGTCTGAGTTTCTCCAACCTGTCCTATCTCACAGGCTTATGATATGGGAATGATTAGGCAAGTGTCTCATAAACTGTAAAATGCTGTGTCCATGAGAATGATTGTTCTGCCAGACCACATGCTCCGTGAGGGCAGGAACCATCCCTGAGCTCCCTCTGTATACCCTGACCCCAGCCCTGAGGGCCATTCTGGGTGGATGGCTAAAGAGACTGGCCTGGAGACTGAAAAACACAAGTCAGTCCTATGTCCTGTGTAAGCTCAAGTTCCTACAGCCTCTGAGAACCAAGACTGAGTCCTGTGGTCCCTAAAGTTCAGCATTGGAGCTATGACTAGAGCCTACCTCCAACCAGCTGTCAATCACAAGGCTCCAGCCTCACTCAACTGCCCCCATCCTCCCTCCCCCCTCCTTCTCCTTTCACACACAAGGCAAGCCGCTCAGCTTCCCCCTGCCAAGACACCCCCGCCCAGACCCAGAGCCCCTCTGCAAAGACAAGGCCCTTTCTCTGCCACGTTCCTGGAGGCTTTTCCACTTAACAGGGCCTTGAAATCCATTTGCCGCAGACTGTGAACTTCCTCTTCATGCTCCTGCCTGCTGGCCCTCTTCTAGGCTGACCCCCCTACCCCCATCCCCACCCTGGCGTCCGCCAGCCCATGGCCCAGCAGCTGTCACACTAATCTCCCCCTCCCCAGGCCTCTGAGGCCAAGCAGGGGGCACCTGGAGGAGGTACTAGGGGCCCAAGAAGCAGCAACAGCCTGGACTAAGACTTGGAGCTGAGAGCTTGCTCCCTAGGAGTGTCCTAAGCTCCAGACGAGACACAAAAGCCTCCTTCCCCTTCTCCCAGCCCACTAGAAAAAAAGCCCACCTCCTTCAAGACTCTGGAGCCATTAGGGTATTCCTTCCCAGATAAAGCCTTCATTCCCCATGACCCTTGCTTCTATTGCTGGTGGACATACAGGACATTAGCCTAGTAAACTGTCAGACATAGCTGGGAATGTAGGCAGTCAGGCTTCTAGTTCCACCTCAGCCAGAATTCATGACCTGGGGCCAATCTGGTCCCTCCTTGGTCGTCTGATTTCCTCCCCAACCCACCCAGGGCTAATCTCTTCTCATTGCCTGAATGAAACTGCCCTCTGCTTCCCCCAGGGTGGTCAGTTTCAGGTCCCTGTGCCCTTCCTCTTGGAGTCCAAAAAGGCTTTCATGTACTGCCACAAACTGAATTCCCAACTCAACAAGTACCTGTGAAGCTACAGAAATAGCAAGCAGGTACCATCTCCAGAGCACCTACCACAGTCAGGTATTTCACACCTTCTACCTCATTGTGATGTTAATATCTCCATGTTGCAGGGTGAGGAAACTGAGGCTCATAAGGGAAAAGTGACTGGTCCCAAGGCTGGGAAATGGTGAAGTTCTGACTTGAACCTGGGTATCTGGACCCTTCCATCTGTATTCTCTCCTTGTCTGCCTCTCCATGCTTGCACCTGCACACCTACATACCCTGCAATAGGAGGACCCATTAACCCATACTGGTTTCGCAGTACCTATTTGAGGAGCTTCAGATTGTAGTCAGGCTTTCCAAATGGTGAGATCTGTGTTCACACACGTGCAGCTTGTGACCCATTCTGATCTGAGGGCCCATCTCAGCTCTTTTCCCCTAAAATTATACTGTTCTAAAGCTAAAACCAGAGTGAAGAGAAACATGGCCCGAGGTCAGAGCACTTGGAAGGAAGGACTGCTTGTGGACCTCAAGTCACCTGGTAGCCACCTTGTTTAAATACTCACAAGTCTTTTGGCCAGCAATCATCTTGGCCTTTTTACAGATTGGGAAACTAAGGCACAGAGAGGGGAAGTAAATTGCCAGGGACCACACGTGAGAAGGTGGCACAGTATTTTTTCCACCCCAACTCATCCACCTCAGTCTAGCCTATCCCCAGTGGGGAAAAGGTGGCAGCTGCAGGAGAATGGAGGGCTCAGGCAAGAGTGACACAGCACAGAGGACCTGCATGGCAGGGATAGAGCTACAGTCCTCTCAGATGAAGTTTGCTCTCACCCTTGCAGCCTGGAGCTCACTCTTGCGCTGGCTCTGAGCTTTGCCTGTCTCTCTCCCATCTGTCTTTCTCATCCTTCCCCACTCTGGTTCTCAACAATGAATCTGTATATAACCTGGACTGAATTACCACCCATTACTCAACCTGCCTCATTCTAATTTCTAGCATTAATGCAAACGATGGAGGGGAAACAGGCTGCCATCAGCCACCTGTTGCTCTCGCCTTGCACCAATTTCCCAGTGCTGTACCACCCCAAGCCTCTCTCTGCGTGTGGATGGGCTCACATGCCATTTATACATGCACTTTACAAAACAAAACAGGTTCTCTACCCACATGGGAAACCCTCCACACAACTCAATTAAATGAAGACATGTATGTGCATATTTGTTCTTTCATTGAACATGTATGTGGTACCAAGGATATGCCAAGCACTTCTTCAGGGCACTAGAGGTACAGTGGTGGACAACCAAAAGTCCCTGTATTCATGGGCCTTAGAGTCTAGCAACAGGAAAGGTGGACAATAACCAAGTAAAGCATGCATTAACAACACAGTCCCAGACTGGGGCAGGAGCTATGAAAACAATAAGCCAAACTTGTGTAATTGTGATGTGGGTTGAGTAGTCAGGAGAAGACTCTATGAGGAGGCAGTGCTTGGACTGAGACCTGATTGCAAGAAGGACTCAGCCTTGTGAAGAGCTGGGTGAAGGTTGAGGGACAAGGAACAGAAAGCATAAAGGTGCTAAAGTCAAATTGAAGGTGATGGAGAAAAGTGCTATAAGCTGAAGTTTGGGAGATAGAAAGGGATAAAGTCATGTAAGGCCTTATAGGTCATGGTAAGGACTTTGAGTTTTACCCTAAGTGTGGTGAGAAACCATTAGAGGATTTTAGGCATGTTTAAGGACATGTCTGAATGGTGTTTTTGAATGGTGACTCTGACTGCTACCAGGAGAGTGTATTGTTGAGGAACAAGGGTAGAAGATCTAGTCCAGATGAGAGATGATGGTAGCCTAGGCTAAGCTGGTGGCCACAGACAGAACTTCATATCGGGAAGAGCTTGTCATCTCCAGCCTAGACTTCAGTGGAGATGACAAGCTCTTCTCGATCACCATAAATGGGTGGTTCCTCTCTATCTCCATTTGGACATCTAGGTGGACATCTCAAATATGTCTACAAAAGGATCCTTGATATCCCACCAATCCAGGCTGTTAGTTGTATAAGCATGGGGTTCAGGATTGGAGACACAAACCTAGGGGAGTCATAGGCATATAGATGGCATTGAAACTCATAGGGCTCCATGAAGCCATCTACTGAGAAAGTGCAGGTAGAGAAGAAGAGAATACCAAGCACTGTGCTCCAACACTTGCTAGAGGAGCTTGCATAGAGCCAGAGAGGGAGCAATCAATGAAATGAGATGAAAGCCAGCAAGCATGGGAGTGTGGCTCTAGGAGAGAGAGGTAGCAGCAGCAGATGCTCTGAGAGGTCCAGAGAGGCAAGGCAGATCGCTAGGTTTAGCAATGTGAGGTCATTGGTGACCCTGAGAAGAGCAATTTCAGCACAGATGGAAATCGATGAGGGTAGCATGAGAGGTGAGAATGGGCTGTGAGGAAGCTGTAACATTGAGTGTAAAAATCCTTTTGGGAGGTTTTGTGGTAAAGAAAAGCAGAAGAGATGGGGTGGAAGCAGGGTCAATAGATTGGAGGCCTAAGAGAGGACAGAGCATTGTTGGAGTCAGGGTGCTAGAGAGAATAAGAAGGAAGAATAAGGGGTGGGGTTAAGGGGTAGGTTGATTGAAATCAAGATTTTGAAAGTGATGCAGTTAATAGGATGGCAAGATTAAGGGAATGGTCATGACAGTGGAAGACTGAGATGTCATGGAGCTTCAGGCTGTTAGATGTGAGGTACTCCAGGAACAGGGAAGCCAGGTGGTGGGTGTGTCACTTTTGTTCATGAAGAAATTATCAAGAACATTGCCAGAATTAGGAAGTGGCAAGGAGGCAGTCAGCCACCTACTGACACCTCAGCAAATAGAGGGCACCTGCAAAGAAGGTCAAAAGATGACACACTCAAGGAGGAATAGGGAATGAGGCAGTCTTGGAAGGAGCCATTGTTTTGGGAAAAGGAAGAAAAACAAATTGTCTGGAAGAAGCCACTGGAAACCAGGAAGATATCCTCTCTATCACCCTGCCTAGAGGTATGTGGGAGAAAAATAGAGGCCCCACTTGAGGAAGCTGTGTCTTCATAGCATAAGAATGAAGGAAATGATGCTAAGAGACTGAGGGTATGGGGAGGGAAAGAGTTGCTGATGGTACCAGAAAGCAGTGTAAGGATTTCAGGAGCTTGGAAAAAATGTAAGGTGAGGCCCAAGTCTAGGCAACGTAAAGAGCAATTTAAGGATTAGAGTTGGAAGGATGGTGGAAGGTCAAGGAGGTTTGGGCTTCGGTGGTGATTAAGGTAAATGGGACATGTGTCATACTGGGATAGATTGGGGTTTCTTACAGAAAGTGTGACCACCAGTTCAAGCCAGGAAACTGGGGGAGCCTGAGTGACTGACTTCTGCTGCTGGCTGGAGGCGCGGAGGGCAAAGAACTAGGATCTTTGAGGCATCCAAGGAGCTCTGTAGGCCTCCCACCTAACCTGCAGGGGGCAGTGTCTGTGCTAAGGGAGAAGAGGTGAAACCCAAGACAAGCAATGTGTATGGAACCAGGTGCCCATGACTACATACTATCAGGTACACACATACATGCATGTACACAGAGACTAGCCCCCACACAAAGCATGAGCATGTGAACAAAATGCTACATATATGCAAACATGACATGTGCAGGCATGCACACTTTGACATGCATACACCGTGCATACAAATAATGTGCACAGGCCAAACACACCACACATGCTCATATTTCGCCATACCATCGTGTATACACTGACACGTGTGTGCATGTATGTGCATGCACACACGCACACACACACCAGAGACTGGGCTTTCTTAAGTCTTGCCAAGCCACAGACAGCAGAAAATCAAGCTGAAGTTGAACAATCCAATCCAGAAAAGGGGGAGGAGATGAAGGGCGTGAGAATGAGGTGTATGTTGGGGGAGTCAAGCAGGGGGGAGCAAGGGAGCCAAGTGCTGAAGAAAAAAATCGAGACCATTTGAAGAAGGGAAAGCTCAGACAGAGCAGGAATGCAGGCTGTAATTAGAATCGCTTCAACCGTCTCTAGATTTGAGAAGGATAGGCAAACTGGTTGCACGTGCAGCATGGTGATCCCTAGCCTAGATAATGTCGGGTAAGCATCTGAGCATGTGCATGGGCATGCATGCATGCCTGGGAGCCAACAAGGGCTGCAGAAAATGCACTTGACCACACAGCATTGGGCCCTGGGCAAGCTGACGTAGGGTGTTCCCCTACTTGCCCCTGCAGCCACCTGCCTTCAGGCTGGACCCCTCACCCAGTTCAGGGCACCCCTGCACACATACACACATGAGGCCCAGAGGGGTTAGGACTTGCCACACAGCTAGCCAAGTTGAGCCTAATGGGTGACTGTGGTGAAGACACTGGATAAAGAGACAGAATGACTGAGTTCAAGTCCCAAGTCAGCCACTGACTGACTGCCTGTGATCAGGGCTACATTCTCTCTTTCTTAGGACCTCTGGAGCCTTAAGGAAGATCTTGGGGTTCTTCCAATCTGGCCCTTAGCAGTCCCCCAGAACTGTTGGTTCAGAGCAGCTGGAAGCAGGCCAGGGAAAGAGATTTGTGGGGTGCCTATAACAAGAAGAGTTGGACTGGGAGGGAGGTAAATGTCTCTGGCTCCCCTGGCTCCAGGCAGAGGTTGCATTGAGGGAAAACCTTCACCCACTGGCCTGGCAAGATGCCAAGGACACGCTGGACTGGAGCAGGCCCCAGAGTGGAGGCCCAGGCGGCTGCAAACATAATCCCTCATATTCCCTGTGGCCTTCCCCTTCCCTTCTTGTCACCTCCCACCTCCAGGCTTGATGGGAGGGCCTTGGGGGCAGCTGTTGTCGTCACTAAAAATAGCTCAGCCAGCTTTGGGTGTGAAGGAGCCCCTCTTAGTTGTGTGGTCCCAAAGGCCTGGCAGGTGGCAGTTGGTGTCTGCAGCCCCTCCAAGCCTGAGAGATCAGGTTCTCCTATTCAAGTGTGAGCTCCAGGTGCAGCCCACATCTCAGGATCCCCACGCACTTCCCTCTTTGTTCCCCAGAACCCCACGCACTCCTCTTTACAGGTTCAGACAGTGGGTGCCTTGGGTCCTCGTGCTCAGAGAATAATAATAATAATGGCAATAATGTTAGTAATAGTTAACATGTATCATACATTTATTATATGTCAGGTCCTCTTCAAAGGGCTTTGCATGTCTAACTCATTTCTTCTCAGCACAGCTCTTTCAGATAGGCACTATTATCTCCATTGTGCAGGTGAACAAACGAGGCAGCAGTGGCTTAAGTAAATTACTCAGTTACACAGCTAGTAAGTGGTAGAATGGTGATGTTTTGTATTCTTTTAATTGCAGATTCCTTCAGGGAGAGAAACATTCTGATAACACTAAGAGTAAGAGTCAATATTTACTCATCTTCTTGTGCACTGGGCCTCCCTAACTTCTTCAAAGCTGGCTCTATATAGCCTCAAAGCTATAGAGATAGAGGATGGGTAGGTCCTTGGTTTGCCCCTCACTGGCTGTGTGGCTCTGAGTGAGTGCCTTCTCCTTTCTGAGCCTGTATGTCCCCCTCTGTGAGACAGAGGTAATGGTGACAGCTGGCTCTCCTGGAAGGCGGGAGAGCTGTCAGAGACAATCTGTGAAAAAGGACTTGACTCCCGTGGAGGAATGCACATTGCCCTCAGGCCCCCTTCTTAAAGACCCCTGGGGGCTGCTTAGTCTCAGTCTCTCCAGAGGCTGGATAAAGACGCCTTGGGTCCTGCATCCGAGCCATTCTCTCCACAAGGCCCAGTCAGTGCAGTACCCCCCTGGGCCTCCAAGCTTTCCAGGGGCTATGAAACCATGCAAGCCCCAAGAAAATTTATTGGCTCTAAAATATGAAAAGAAAACAGCAGAATTGGAATTAATAAATGTTCTATTATGTGTCTACAAAACATAATATAATATTGACCTCATTAATTGTTAAATTTAGCATTCCTAAAAAATTCATTACATTTGAAAACAATTTGTTGGTTAGGTTTCCTCACTTTGCAAGAATTCCCAAGTATGCACAGTGATTACCGAGAAATCATAGCCAATTGGGAATGAAATGAGTTACTCATAGGCAAATTATTTCAAAAGCGGAATTATAAAAATCCTTTGAAAATTTTATAGCAAAAATTACATTTAATATGGGATGTGGGTGCATTTTCACATATTTGATATGCTGTGGGGTAAAGCCACTAAAAGGGTGAGTGCCTAGGGCCTGAGAAGGTCTGGGAAGGGCCCTGGCCAAGAGTGGAAGGGGAGTGAGGGCCCTGCGAGGGAATGAATAAAGGCGCCTCTGTGACAAGAGCAATTTGGGGGAGAGAGTCTATGGGCCATGGTGGGCGCCCACTGCTCTGGTTGTTCCCCTCATCTCAAACAAAACAAAGCAAAACAAAAAAACTCCTGGGCCACATGCATGTAGGTGCTGGCAGAATGGCCCTAGTGGAGTAGCCCTTTCATGTACTGCCCTCGGCTCTTATCAAAGGCCCTTTCAAGAAACAGGCATGCCTGTGTGCCTTTCATAATCAAAAAGAGAAATAAACATTATCTGACGAAAAGCGAGAAGAAAACAGCCATGTGTAAACGGTGTCCATTGGGTTGTCAAGCCGTTGCCCAGGACATTGTCCACTGGGCTGCTTGGTTCCCCCGGGCAAGGGCCCACACTACACATTGCTCTCCCAGTTTAGCACCAACATCAACTCAGGGTCCCTGGAGGGCCTGTTGGTTTCCTTCTTTCTGATACCAGCAGCAGCAGAGAGCTCTGCTTCTGGTGGGCTCACCACGGGGAGCCACACATCATAGGCAGGGAGTGGGAGGCACACAGGCCACCACTTACATCTACGTGACCTGAGGCAGGTCCCTTCCCACTGAGCCCTCTGTGCAACATGGCATAAGTCACAGGGTTAGTGTAAGGACACATTGAGATAATGAATGTCAAGTGGAAGAATAGGCCTCCGAGCAGTTAAGAACTCAGGACTGAGAGTGGGTTTGCTCTCAACTGCTGAGATTGAATGACTCAGACCCCTACCCCAGGATGCCTGCCTGCCTGCCTGCTCTGCATGATCTCTGACACCTGGGCTCTGTGCTGAACACATGCCAGCAACCTGACGAGGTCAAGCCTCTCCCTTGTCAAATCTGCATGCCCAGGAATCACTGAGGAGCTCAGGGGCTGCTAGCAGAAACTCCACCATGACCCCCAGCTCTCCAGAAGCTAAGATGACTCAGCCTCCCCTGCTCTAGATGTTGTTCCTTCTCTAGCTACCTACCTGGCCTGGTTTCTGCCCGCTCTTTCTCACTTCTTTCCTGCAGAAACCCAGTGAGGATAGTTTTGCTAAGCACTCTCTGTCCTATTTATTGCTGTAGCCAGTGCAGGAGTGAACAAGCAAGAGGCTGGTGGCATCATGCCAGCTCATCAATGGCAGACCAACACTTGATCTGAGCCACCATCTGCAGCTGGGCCATCCCCTCTCCAGGCCAAACACCTTGCTGTCAGCTCAGAAGCTTCGCCCACTCTTTTGAATGTCCCCATCCTCTTTCCCACAGGCCCCTGCCTCCTTCTGCCCTCTCTGCTTTGTGCCCTTGCCATGCTTTGTATGTGGCTCCATTGCAGTTCTCAGTGGCTCTCGGTGTCTTGGACCAGCATTTCTTGGTACTGGAGCCTGTAGCACTTAGACGGCAAAGGCAGATGCTGTCTGGTTTTACCTCTGAGTCTCTGTGGCTCTGTACTGGGCTTGGCACCGGTGTATCAGCTGAACAAGAGGGTACTCGGCACAGGTAGAGGGATCAGGGGGAGAAGTAAGAGAGTTTCTTCCTCTAGGATTGGTCCTTCCAGCTCTGGCCACTGGGACTCGGAAGATTTGGGCTCAAGTCCTTGACCATTTTTACAATAGCTGTATGACCTTCCCTTTCTCATGAGCCCCACTTTTATCATCAGAAAAATGAGGTTTTTGCTCCCTTCTCTGCCTCCTGGAAAGGGCTGTCGTAGAGATTAAATGAGGGAACAGTTGGGAAAGTCCATGAGAACTTGGGAGCTGCTGGACCAGTGCCTGAGGCCCTGTACTCTACCCGTTCTGGGAGTTCCTCTGTGTTCATCTACATGATGAAACTGTAAAGCCTTGCAGACGTGCAGAGAGGCCAACTGCACCCACTAACACCCTGCCTGCTAGACCAGTCAGTTGTGAAGGAAACAAGTTCGCTTCTTATCACATGATGACTCACATTTGCACCGTGTGGTCCAGCTCACAGAATTTGGAGGACTTTCTAGGCCCTCTCATTCCTTTAATTCCTGCTCCCACCCTACCTGCCAGTCACCCTGAGCCCCACTGGACAGTTAAGAATATGATTAATCATAACAGCAGCTAGTACTTTTTAAGGGCTTACCATAGCTCTCAGTGTTATGCATTTATTAACTTGCTTAATTCTCTTGACACAAACAGGTACCATTATTTTCCTCATTTTTACAGATGTAAAAACTGAAAGTCAAAGAGGTGAAGTCACTTGCCCAAGATCTCAGAACTAGTACACAGCAAAGGTGTGGCTTGACCTAGGTAGTCCAGCTCTCTAGACTCTGCAAGTTGAACCACTTTCTAACTACCTATTAGAGCAGACACTGAGACACTGACAGAGAAAGTAACTGACCTGAAGTCATATATGCACTGAGTTAGTGGCATTGCCTGGATCCTCTAACTCAGATCATTAGCACCTTCTATAACCTGGACTTTTCCATTAAACAGTGTTATGGTGTATAAATGAACCCTTAGCACACTGTCTATAAGGAAGTATGGGGGGGCTATGTGAAGGAAGTCAATGTTAGGTATTTCTTATGTTTACAGTTCAACAAACACTTATCCTTGCCCTCATGGAGACACTCATTGGAATATTCCACTACAAGAGCAGAGGTAATCCAGGAACTAACAATGGTTCTTCAAACAAAGGAAAAAGCCCTTTATCTTGCCACTTGGGCTGGCCCTGGGACATTGCAAAGAGCTGGAGAGGTGGGAGTGAGTGGAGGGGCATTGAAAACAGAGGAACTGCTTGAGGGGGTTGGGGAAGCATTGCCATGGGAAAAGGCCTGGTGTGTTCTGGGAACAGTTAGGAGTCCAAAGTCACTGTAAGACTTCATGGAAGAGAAGCAGGGCCAAATAACTTAAATATCAAGCTAAGGAATTGTGACTTGATTTTTGCAGGTGACAGGCAATGCATTCCCTGTGACAGAGACAAGTCACAACCATGGAGTCATTCAAGGATAGACGGAGAGTCATGGTATGTCGCAGTTAGAAAGGATACCTAAAGCTCAAGAGGAGCCAATGACTTGGGCAAGATCACCCAGTGAGTTTGTATGTCTCAGGCCTTAATTTAGGTCTCACAGGACCTTTAGGGATTTGTATAAATAGGGAGGTGGGAGGAAGGACCCCAAGAGCAGGATCCCAGGGAAAAGAGAGGAAAGGAGCCTGACTTTCAGCAGCCCCATGTCCTAGCCCCAGGCTGTTAGGTGTGGCTTTGAATACGGGGCTCCTATGGGGGCAGCCACTCCCACAGAATCCTAGGCCAAGCCATGGGTCTCTTTCCCCTCAGTGGAAAGCCCACAGGGAAGCATTTGTCAGGGGAGTGGAGGGGCTGGCTGGGCAAGCGTCCTGTGTTGAGAGAAACCAGGCCTAACTCAGAGAGGGCAGTCATCCCCGGCTTGCTGGGAAGCCAATTAGAGCTGGGACAGGGTGGGGTATTGAAGGCCTCTGCCCTGGTCCTCCACCTCCACCTGGCAATCATTAGGTTAGCTCAGAGGATCCCTGTTAAGAGAGCTAGACTTCTGGGATGGATCAAGGTAAAGGAGAGGCTGGCAGAGAGGACCCCTGTGCCCAGACCTCACACCGAGGGCCCCACATGGCTGCCAACTCCCTTGGGCATGTCAAAAGACATTTCAAAGACATGGCCAGACCCTTATCAAGCCACATGTGTCCTTTCTCCCCATGTGGTAGGCCATATGTCCAACTCTCTTGGGGAAGTATAGAGCTATGAGCTTGAGGGGAGGGGCTGCTTCTTAGAGCAATGGGCTGATTAATCAAACAAAAATCTGCTAGGAAAGTGCTAACCTCTAGGGCTGGGAATATGAGATACAGGAATCCTGGGGTGAGGGGGGCATTTGCAGGTGCTGAGACCATACCTCTTTTTCCCCCAGCCTCCACACTCAACTGCCAGTTTCCCAAAGCCTCAGTGTCCTCATCTGTAAAATGGACATAATGCTTTTCTCACAGGGCTGTTGTGAAGCTGAAACAAAAGACTGAATATAAAACTCTCAGCACAGTTCCAAGGACAAAGTAAGTACCCAGTTCGTGCTGGGCCAGCCGACTCCCTTTTTGTCTCTGCAGAGGGGTCACAGCAAAATGGGAAAATCCACTAACCCATGATACTCCTACAGAGTAGAATTTAGAGGTCCCATATCATCTGTCTCCCACCTCCTCCATCCTCGTCATGCAGCAGTGGAGGTCCAGAGAGATTAAGTGACTTTTCCAAGAGCACACAGCCCATCAGTAGCCTGCATCATAAAACCGGAATACTGCTTGTCCTCCAGCCCTGGCTCAATCTAGCAGCAATGCCCTGTGATTTTCAGCACCCCTACTGCTCAACAGGATGCAACCATGAAAATGCCAAAGGTGTCCCAGCAAGTCTGAGGCTGCAGATGACAGATCCTCTGATTTTGCTCCACTCTGCAGGAGAGAGAGAGAAAGAGAGAGAGAGAGAGAAGGGGAGAGAGAGAGAGAGAGAGAGAGAGACTTTATTGGACTACCATATCACATTGCAAGCTCCTATCTCATTTGCTGTTCACTAGTCCCTGACCCCCCTTCCCTGGCTCTTTCACAGCCGGATCTGCATGGTTTGCATTATTCTCCTTCCCGCCCACCCCCTCCCCGGATATCTTGGTTCCATATTTTCCACACTGAGGCTCGGTTTACTCCTGGCTGGGATCCGGGTCTGCACCTGGGTTCTACAAGAAAGCTCTGTGGGCGGGGGCAGAGGGTGAGTGCACTGGGTGGCAGAATGCCACTGCTCATCCTGCCTCTCTCTCTGCTGAGGGAACAGGGCACCACAACATTGTTCCTACCCTCTGCCTTTCACCATTGCCCCTGAGACAGCAGCAATTCTCCAAGTGAATGCCACAGATGCCTGCTCCTGCATCACTTGATGCTGGTTGGAAGTGAAGATTCCCGGGCCCCACCCAGACCGACTGAATCAGAATCTCTGGGGCGCAACCCAGGAATCTACATTATGACTCGTGTTTCATTCATAAATATCCTGCCTGATTCTTTGCCTTTAATTCTTCACTGGTGAGTGGCTCATTTTGATAACTGCCCTTGGTTACTCCTATGCCAAGTGCATTTAACAAATGCTCACTGACTGCCCCCAACAGTTTTTTGGTTTCCCTCCTAGCTCCCTGGCTCTTCTGTTTCCTTTGCTGGCTCCTCTGTCTCTTCAATTTCTTGGATAGTGGAAAGCTCAAGCTTAGTCTTTTCTCCTATTTTTCCCCACCACCCAGTCTCCCTGCATGAGCTCATCTTCTCTCAACTCCAGCTCCTATCTGTGCACTGATAGTCTCCACCCCAGGCTTCCAACCCAGCCCTCTCCCCCGAGCACAGCCCCATCCCAGTTTGAATATCCTGCAGGCCCTTCAAAATCAACAGGACGCATACTGAGCTCATCTTCTTCACACACCCAGTTAACTTTCTGAAGCACACATCTGATTACATCACTCAAAAGCCTTCTGGGAACTCTTCTTGGCCTATAAGTGCACGCTATGTAGCCACAACACAGAGCCAGGTCCCTAGTTACCTCTCTAGCCTGCTCTCTCTCCCCACTCCTCTCCTCAGCCCCTTACTCCTGGCTGCCCTCCTGCAGATCGGTTGAATGACTTACAGTTCTAAAAATGCACCAGGTGCCCCTCACCTCTGGCCCCTGCATGTATTACTCCCACTTCTTGGGATAGAGAGGAATGGTGAGGGGGGTGCAGAGGGAACACCTGCTTTCAAACACTGGTCTGGGAGGATGCTGCTGTGATTCTTAGTGTCCTTAGCAAGCCCATGGGGACTCAAGGTGCAATTACATTCCCCTAGCATTGTTCCCCTAGCAATGGCATTGTTGGAACACTCTTCTCCTCTAGCCTCACCAAGCCTAAGCCTACTATTTTTCTGGCACTTCCTCCTCTAGGAGCCTCTCCTTACCCTGCCAGTCTGGATTATTAATAGGATAACGATCATAGATAAGCCTCTAAGAATAGAGCCTGGCTCGTAATAGGCTCTCAATATATATTCATTAAGGATGATTGAGTGAATGTGTTTCTCTAACTTTCCTCTGTCGATGTATAATGATCAACAATGTCATGTTTGTCTCCCACCCAAAGTATAAGCTCCCCAAAGGTGGGGGCAGCATCTTCTCTACCTGTGCATCTCCAGCATCCAATGAACACCAGTAGATACTCAACAAATGTTTGATGAGTAAGTTTATGGAAGCCCCTCCATGCGCTGGCACTGCACTGGGTCCTGGGGAGGGGAGCAAAGATTAGGAAGTGGCATTGTGGTTCTTGCTGCAGAGACCCTGGGAACATCACCTGGTGTGCTAAGGCTAGAAGAATGGGCAAATCTTTTGCTCTTTGGAGTGCAGTGAGGAGGAGGGGTGGTAGATTTTTACCAGAGCTTTGTTGGATGTGGTCATCTTCAAGTCTTTCTCTTTCATTATAAAAATTAAGACATTATGGTCTATTAAAGTGAGTGCTGCTCATTCAGCATCTTGATTAATCAAGATAACCATCCTAACAATAAATCTTATCACCCTTGATTGACCAACGACCAAGGGAAGGCTCAAAGGAGATAGCAATGTGGCCCAGGTCATTCACGTAGTGAGTAGCAAAACTGCAACTTGGTCTCAGATGTCCCTAACCTCAGAATGCAAATGTTTAAATCACATTTTCTTGCCTCCATAACCATGCACTCTGCAGGGTGTGGCAAAGATGCTCTTTTCTAAAAACCGCCCTCATCCTGTCACCCGGAGATGTTGTTAGTTAAACATAGAAGAATCCAGGCTTTCTGCCTTGCTGCAGGTCCACAAATGAGAGGCTTACAAGTGGGAGGGGTCACTTACTAGCTGTGTGTCACTGACTTAGATGTTTTACCTCTCTGGGCCTCAGTTCCTTCAACTGTAAAATACTGATGACAATTCATAGGGTTGTTATGAAGATTAAGATATAAAGCACTTTGAATAGTGCCTAGGATATAATAAGTGCTCAATAAATATGTTCTTTTCAGGTACCTTTTTTTTTTTATCCCAAAAGGGAATGACTATATATGTAGCTTTTAATTTTATTTATCCTGTGGGACAGGATTTTGTCAGGTGAAGAATGGCAGTCTGGGAGGAGGGGGAGTGAGTACAAAAGCATGGGGTGTGGAATGAGTGATATGTGTTTGGGAAGTTCAGAGAAAACCAGTGCAGCTAGAGGTGTAATGGGAGCTGGGTCACTAGGGCATAGAAGATTCCCTTGACATGGCAGAGCTGGGAAGAAATTCCAGGCCTCCACGAGGCTTCTGTCAGAACTGCCTTGTGGTTGTACAGCAGAGTTCTCAACTCTCACCTGCTCTGGCATAACCCCCACCCAGGAAGCTGGGACAGAGACAGGCCTTACCCAGGAACCAGGGCCTGTGCTGTCCAGACAGCTGCCTGCCCAGGTCCCAGGCTCTAGGCCTGAATCCCACTCAGGCATCTGAAGCATTCTCTCCTCCTCAGAGAAGGGAAGGGGAGAGGGACTGAAGAAGCAGGGTCCTCCCAGCATCTGCAGGCACCACCTCAGGGTGAGCTTGCCTCTGAAAGCCCAGGGTGGGGACTGCAGGGTGAAAGGGCCAAGGCAGCCTGCCAGGGTGGGCTCTCCTCCTCAGCTGAGGTCTAATGGGAGTTGACAAGAGCAGCTGTGGGCCTTTGATCTGCCCTTCAGGTATATGTCCCAGTTTGGGATGGGGAAGCTGGAATGAGGAATGTTGATGGGGGCGGAGATAAGAAAGGATCAGTCCAACCAGGCAGAAAGAGCCTGAGGTCACCAGGCCAGGGTTCAGAGCAAGAAGAAAAACTGAGCTAGAAAAAGGCCTGCACAGCTCCCATATGAATGGCCACACAGCCCCTTCATTCCCCACTAAGGCCTTAAAAGCTAGAGAGGTTCTTCTGGCCTCGAACTTGGCCAGGCCCCTCTTGCATGGGTGGGGTTCAGACTGCCATGTGGTCTTCATTTCAGGTCTGCACACAGCCACTCCACCCTGCTGCACCTGGCCAGACATGAGGTGGGCTGGGCTCAGACTGGAGTGAGCCATAGCAGGTGAACTGGGGTGGGGGCCTCCTGGAACTGCCAGCCCTGAGATCAGAGGCCCAGTTTGGGCCCACTGGATATTTTTCCAGCTGGCCCCAGCCCAGGAGACACCTGCTTGGCGTGGCTCAGACAGATTCACAAGCCTTCCAAATGAATGTTCTCAGGCCCCCACATCTTCCTTGACAGTGCCCTTCCAAGTGGTCAACCAGCATTTTCTCGAAGACTTCCTGGGAAAAGACTGACCACCTCTTTAGGCAGCATATTGACGACACTTTGTCACCCAGCACTCCAGCCCCACTATGGGCTCACTCTGTCTACCTTGACTTCTGCCTCTTTAAATGACATCCCCAGACGCTGACCCAAAGAAGATTGGGTCCTGAGCCCCTTGGAAGACTGGTGAAAGGGCTGGCAAGGAGCCTGAGTGAGGTTCCTTGAGTCTCTAAGCAGACCCTGAAGGATGTGAACCCAGGTCTCCCAAAGGGGCAGCCAGATATTACCACAATAAAGACATGGAAGTGCAGGAACACAAGGAAGTTCCCCTGGCACTTAGCTCTTTGCAGGCCAGAGGACTGTTGTCATTCTTGGTCCATTTCTTGAGTGTCACTTAAGCATCAAAGTGTTAAGGCTAGCAGATCCCTTGAAGGTCTTCCCATCGCATTCCCACCTACTTTCCTGCCAAGAATTTCTCCTTGCACACCTCTAACCCCAGTACTTTTTCCTATTTTGACTGTTCTGGCTATAAAACGTGATTCCCTATTAATAGTCTGAATCCACTTCTTTGGACCTTCCCCCTTGGACCTACTCTGCTTGATAAACTCTCATAGATGGGGAGGCAACTCGGGGTGGTGGAAAAGGCACAGGGATCTATGTTCTGCCCTCATATTTTCACCTGGCCTTTGGATGGTCCTTTTCCCTCAAGGTGCGACCTGATGAGTTGTCTCCAGATCAAAGATTTTTTTTTTGTCAATTTTCTGTTCCATGATAGCTTTTCAGATTTCTAAAGATAGAGACCATGCTTCCCACCCTTCCCCAGTTTTCTCTTTTCATGGATAAACAGTTCCAGTTCCTTCAAAGAATCCTCCTAGCAAGGATGGGTGCTCCTGTCCCCTCCCCAGCTAGTTAATTCAGTGAGGAGGGAGGGGCAGAAATCCTAGGCACCCTTCTTCAATCACTCAGAAGTGTCTGCTACAAGGAAGCAGGGGAGAGGCCAGTGTTGGACTCTCATCTTCTCTGTCTCTGTCCTGTCTTCCCCTAGACCTTGCAGGTGCCCAGTTGCTCCTACTCCTAGCATCCCAAACAGCAGGACCCAAAATGGCCACTGACACATTTCCCAATACTTAGCATCCTCCTGACTCCCTCTCATCCACTTTGCCAGGGCCTGAACTTCACAGAGTAGTAAGGCACTCTCCAGGAAGCAAGCCCACTCCTAGAAGCTTTTCATAAAGCACTCTGCTCCATTAGCATGGTGGCCTTGATTACTTCTGTTTGATTTGCCTGGCTTTAGAATCTACCTGCCTTTTGGAGCCCCCTCACTTCAGAGGCCAGGCCTAAAGAACTCTGAAAGATGCTGGTTTGCTGAGAACAGGATCTGCTTCCATTTAGAAAGTAGTATGAGCTGGCCACTTCGAGCTCCCAGGGGCCACTACAGCATCAGAGGTGGGGCTGGACTCTGAAGTGATCCTGGGCCAAAGCCTGAGGCCTGGTCCACAACCTCAGAGCCCTGGGACCCTGGCAAGTCCTCCAGGAGATGACAGCATCAGTGGGAGCTTGCAAGTGACTGAGGCACACCAGCCTCCTCCCAGCAGCCCCTTTCCTTATCCTCTTCAGACTGCTGAGGAACTCGAATGTTGGCCTCTCCCTGGGGTAGTCACCTGCTTCCTCCCCACCTGAGCTCTAGGTTGCAGAGGAGGTGGAGGAGTGTGGGGAGGAGCCTGGAGAGAACAAGCTAACCTTGGCCTAGAAGAATGTGCAGAACAGACAAACCGACAGAGCCCCTTTCCTAGCCAAGGGCCCAGTGATAAGGAAAGGGGAGGGGGCAGCTGGAGGCCAGCAGTGGGAGGGACAGAAGGAGAGTGCAGAGAATGTGCTGTGTCAGCCTTGTGCTCTGCGCTGAACTAACAACTCCCTCCCTTATCCTCCCCTCCCCCTCCTCCCTCCCCCTCCCTCCCTTCCTTCTTCCTTTCCTTCCCATTCTAGGTCTCCATTGCCCTTTCTTTCTTTGTTTCTTTCTCTATTTGTCTCTGACTCTTTCTGCCAGCCTCTGCTCGCTCTCTGCCTGCCTCTCTCTGAGCTGTGTGTGTATGTGTTGCCCTCTCTCTACTTGTCTTCCTGTGCCTTACTGTCTTTTGGTTTGCCTTTCCTTTCTCTAAGCTCTGTCCATCTCTCTGTGTCCCTGAGTGTATCTTCCTCCATCTCCTGTCTTTTTCCATGCTGCTCTTTCTTTCTCTCTATTTCTCTCTCTGTCTCTCTCCCCACCTATCTCTACCTTTCTCGGTCTCTGTCTTGCCCCCATCCCCTGACACCTCTCACTTTCTCCCCACTGTGTGGCTCCCAAGAGGCTTTCAGCAGCTGCCAGTGTAAACCCCATGCCCCACCCCACACTGGCCAGCTGTGTTCCTGAGAGGGGCCATGCCCAGCATAGAGAAGGAGGGAGACAGGGAAGGAGGAGGGCTCCAGGTAAGGTTTGCCCAGGGAAGACTGGGGAAGGAAAGAAGCAACCTTTTGTAGCATCTTTGATGAACCAGATATGCTACCAAGTGTTTTAACAAAAGTCCTTTCTTTATCCTGTGATGGAAAAATTCTTGTATCCCCACTTCCTGGATGAGGATGAGAGCACTTCATCAGAGAGTCTCAGAGAGGGAAGTAACTTCTCAAAGATTACAGTGTGTCAGTGGCAGAGATGCTGGGATTTGAACCCAGAACTTTCTGCCTCCATTGCCTACAGGGAAAGGGCCTGCTCTTTGGCTACCCTGAGGCCACCCTCTCCAAGTCCTAGCCTGCCTCTACCTTACCATTCTCTTTCTCTGAGTTGATGAGATGAAGCTCTCCTAGTAAAGGACTAATTTGAAAACCTCCTGGAAAGCAGGGCTACTAAGGTTTGAGGTATCACAGTGAAACTACCCTGACCTGGCCCTCAGGAGAGAAACCCCCAGGACCCCTTGGGGAGACCTGATTGAGAAGATGACATTTGTTGGTAACAGTCCTTCAAGCTGGAAGGATCCTTGTATATGTCCTAGTCTAGCCCCTCTCATCGCACAGATGGGGACACTGCAGCTCAGAGAAGCGGGGTAGACTCAGGCCACCTCAAGATATGCCCTCAGGGGAACTGGGACAACATTTGAAAGGGAAATCGTCAAAGGCTGGTTTGGTTTGTATAAATAACATGGAAATTCTATGCTAGACAATTCACCCCAACCAAGCTATGTGCAGCCCAACTTTGGGCCAGGCACTTGGGGAAAAGCCTGGGGCAAGTCCTTGTTGCCAGGCCTTCTCATTTGTGGGGCTCACTGCAGATGGAGTCAGACTCACCCCAGGGCTCCATGGTCTGCAGCCTTGGGCTTACCTGCTCCTTCCCTTGTGGGGGAGGCAGGCACAAGCCCAGGCTGGCAGCACAGCTGGGAGGGAAGAGCACTCTCTACTGAGACAGAGACCAAGAAAGGCAGACAGAGAAGAATGAGCAAGAAAGAGAGGGCTAGAGAGAAATGGAGGCAAAGGAGGAGCGGCAGAAAACATAAGCAGGTTAGCAAGTCATGGGACTGCGGTGGGCCAGGGAGAAGTTGCTGAAGGACTGCAACTTCATTCTGTCCTTCTCAGGCCAGAGCAACACCAATACCATTCACTGTACCACCTCCGCCACCCCCAAACACCTGTCCATACACCATCTCATTTTGCTCCTCACAACAACAGGCCTGGGACATTGACAGGGCTGCAATTATTGTTGCACATTTGCCAGAAGGGGAAACTGAGATCCAGCAAAGCCATTTGTCCAAATTCTGATGCAGTGAGTGAGCAGTCGACCCAAAGCCTTGAGCACACTTCAAGTGGCTTTTGCCGCTTTGCCCTTGCTCTGTTCAGGGAGACAGTGGCATGGGGTTGCCCTGAAGAATTCTCAAGTGAAAAACAGGCAAGGTAGAGAAGTGGGGAGCCAGATTTGCTAGAGGGCATTTAGAGGGAGAGAGAAAATGATTAAGGGAGAAGAGGGATTGGCTGTGAGGGGAAGATGAAAGGAGCCAGCAGACGGGGCTTGGCTCAGGGATGAGTCAGGCCAACAGCCTCCTGAGATAGAGATCTACAAATATCTCTGAGGTGTCAACAGCCAAGTAGGCCTTAAGGAGGAGGAGCAGAAACACAGCTGGGGCAGAAAGAGGAGGAGAGGGGCGGGAAATGGAGAGTCATGGCCAGTTAGTGTGGAGACATCCACCTTGGGAACCATGCTGAAAGAGGCAGGCTGGGCCCGAGAACAGGGCTCTAGAGGGCTGCTCTGGAGAGCTGCAAGGGACTTTAGTAGGAGCCCCCTTCTGTGGGAGTGCTGATCTCCCATCCTAAACCCTCCCATGGAATAGGCAGGACGCTGCTCATTTTCTGCACCCCACCCGGCCATGTCAGAATAGGTCCTGTACCAACTTGGGGCCCTTCCATCTCTAATAGGGCTGACTCTAGGAACACACACTGCATATTCCCAGGGGTGGGCCTGATAGTCCTTCTGCCTCAGGGTTGCTCAGCTGCCTAAGGGTAGGTATTGCCAGGAGCAGGAGTTCACATTCCCAGGCCCGGACTGCCAGAAAAGGGCATAGCCCCCTTTCCTCAACTTGGAGAAAAAGCCACACAGAGGTACCACTCACAGATGGCAGGAGCCATTGCTTGGGCCCCACACTCCCATACCTTTCTGGGCTCTGCCCAGTGACCCGAGGAGAGGGCCTAGGGCACCAACCTTGCCTTGGGCAAATGTGGCAACTAAAGCTCAGAGAGGGAAATGATGCTCTTTAGTTTGATAAAATGTTTCCTGGAGAAAATAGAGGAAATAGGAGTGAAGCCTCTCTTCCTGAAGGGTTAGAAATACCATTCCACCCCACCAACCCACGTGTCTGCAAACCTCTCACACACAAGCACATACTCACATATATATGCAGGCATCTCTGCTTCGCTCCCCCTGGCTTAAAATGGGGGAACTTGGGCAAGGCTCAGAAGGGCCCAGAAAGGCCTGGTGTGTCTCTTTCCAGGTGGTAGCTTACTGCTGCTATTGCTCTGTAAGCTTAGAGTGTATGATCCCATTTCACAGATAAAGAGACTGAGGTTTAACATTATGAACTGACTCACTAGTGCCCTCAGAGCTACAAAGCACTAGAGAGGGGTTTCAGACTCTGTGTGCAGACCCTACAGTCTTTGTGGCCCCCTGCGGGGGTGAGATTCTGCAGCTTCCTCTATCCTTCCCTCTTTGCTTTGGTTATACACTCAGCATCTCAGAAAGTTATGCCCTGGGCCTCCTCTGAAGCCTCACCATCTGGGGAACTGAAGCCAGACCAGGTGCAGTGACAATGGGGAGATGCCCTATTTCCCTTGTTCCTGAGGGTGGGACAGCAACACCTACTGTCTGCCCCTCTTGGCTCGCTGCTGGGAGGGAGGTGTGGGGACAGCTGGGCAGCCAATTCAGAGTAGCCATGCTTGGCCTTCCCACATGTAGCCTGGAATCCCCACACTGGAGACCCCCTGGCATAGCCCGCACTGGGTACCAAGTGGCCACGAGGCCCTTCAGAGAAAGCAGAAGGATGGGAGGGTAGGGGTCAGGCATAGTGGGAATCAGTCACCTGTTACACTAATAACTCCTGTGTGCACAGCACTTCTCAGTCCTCAAAGTTCTTCCAGAGACCTGCCATACAGGCCTCACATCTGGGAATGAAGGAGAGAAGAGGGATTACTCTCCCTGTTTTCCACATGAAAAAATGAGGGCTGGACAGGAGAAGTGATTTGTTCAAGGTCACACAGGTAGACAATAGAACAGTGCTTTGAGGGTTATTTTTATTGCAACTCCTAGTAAAAGAAACTTATATACATATGCATGTGTGTATAAAACTAGATATATACAAAATGGAAACAAGATTTGTGAAACAGTACTAATCCTTACTACATGAGATGTACTTGATTTCATTTTTTAAACATCCTCGTCTAGATTCACAGGACTGATGACATGACTTGCTAATACATTGTAATCTGCAATTTGAGAGAGGCTTCTCTGGTCGCACACTTGCTTCTCCTACCTCCAAAGCCAGAGAGGGCTCTTGGGTTGTGCTCTCCTGCATTGGTCTGAAAGAGAGAAGAGGGGACAAGGTGGGCTTTGTCAAGCAAGGAGACGTGATAACACTGGAAGTTTGGACTGGGGCGCTATGCCCTACAGGACCAGAGGGAGGCCTCCTTGTTAGGGTTCCCTGCTCCTCTTCCAATTAAAGGTAAGAAACAGAGAGACCTCAAAATTCCAGCCCCTGGAGGTACAGAGCCCAGGATGCTAACACCAAGACATGATGGGATATGGCCATGACAGAGGGCAGGAGATCTGCTAGAAGTGGGGTTGGAATCACCCTGTGAGAGGTGAGGATACTCCAGCATGTGCGCGCATGCATGTACCCACACACACCAGAAACCTTCCACTGTGGCCCCTAGCCTCCTGACACTAGAAGGGGAATGGCTGCCCCATCCTTGGTGGCCCTTGGTAATCATAGGCCTAGCAGAGTGAGGGCTGAGGCCAGTGGCTGCTCTAGACTTAATCCTGGCCCAGAAGGACATGACTGGGCAGGGGGAGGTTCTGAGTGTTCTCAGAGGAAGTAAGCAGTCCACTCATGGCTGGCTCCCATCAGAAAAGAGGGCTGGGCACAGGCATGAACCCTGGACCCCAGGCACACAGAGTTCAGAGAAGCTAGGGAAAAGATTGAAGGTGAAGGATTGGGGAGGATGATCTCATGGTCCACCACCCTCAAAAGAAGAATGGTTCAAAGGATCAGGAAGGATGGGAGCACCAGAATATGAGACTCAAATGTTAGAGCTAGGGGAGTTATTGAAAGTAAAAGAAATACGAGCGGGTTTTCCAAAGAAACTCACAAATGGAAAAGCCATACACAAAGGCTACAAAGTGGGACAGAGAACCAAGCTATGGAAGAATGGTGTCATGGAGGCAGTAAGGCCAGCAAACAGGCCCCAGTAGCAAGAACTGTCTTACAGCTTTACTTGGAGGCCAGAAGATCCAAGGGAAGGGCATGGATTACACACACAACCTAGCTCCCAAAAGCAGTTGTGACCTGGAGGAAAGAGCAACAGCAGCAGCAGCAAGTGGACACTGAAGCCCAAAAGAGGCTAAGAGATGGAGATATGGGTGACATACTAGTTAAGAACTTGGGTTTTGGAGTCAGACTTCCCTGGCTCAAAGACCCAGCTTGGAGACACACTAGTGTGATTTGGCAAGTCATTTAATCTTGCTGCACCTGTTAGTTCATATCTTAAGTGAAGGTGATCATGGTACTTACCTCATAGCAGACATTGAGATTCCATGATAATGTATATAAAATACTTAACACAATCCCTGGCATATAATAAGAGCTTAATAAATGCAACTATTACAATTATCAGTCACTGTTCCTGCTACATAACTCAAGCAAGGTTCTTCTACTGGCCTAGAAAGTCTTTCCCCTGATTGCCCACCTATTCAAATTCTGCCCACACTTTAAGGGCTGGCTTCAAAATGACCTGTTCCATAGAGCCATTCTGATTGCCTCTCAGCTGCCCATCAGCTCTTTTTCCTCCAAAACTCTCAACATTGTATCTGTCCCTCTTTTCTGGAACTTGCCACCATCTACCTTTTATAGGACTACTGGCATATCTAACTTTTTGACTAGATGGACAGCTTCCTGAGTAGAAAAATCATAGCTCACTCAGCCCAGGCTCACCAGAATGGCCAGCCCATGGATGTGGAATGCATTGTTGTCATTTAAAAATAGCTTCATCTCCAAGTCCAGGGTACAGAAAGCAATTACAGATAGGAGGTCAGAACCATCATCATGACTAAGAACCCATGGAGACTAGATTTACAAGTGTAGCATTGATGTTCCAAAACGGGGGAAAGGTAGACTTTGGTGATATCCAGCCACTTAGCTCAGTCTGGAATCTTGACAAAACTCTGAAAAGATCTGTGAAATTGCTGGTTGGTGGGAAACCTCCAAATAAATTCAGGAGATGAGAACATGCCAGAGCCAGCTTGGCCTCACTTTATTTTGTGACTGAGTTGGTCCCTGGAATTCAGCAAAGTTCTGATAAAGACTCTGGCACTGTCCTTGTGAATAAGATGGAGAACTGTGGGCTAGAGAAGGTCAGGTGAATAGTGGAATTTAAAGAGCCTTGACTGATGTCAACCAGGAAGAAATTCTTTAGAATACTGCCACAGGGCCCTGGGCCTTGATCCCATCCTGAGCATCGAGGTTATCAGTGATCTGGAAGAGAATGCAGATGACCTGGTCACTACCAGATTTCCCAAGACCCTGAGCTGTGAGGCTGACCTAATGTGTCAAATTGGAAAACAAAAACAAACAAACAAAAATGTCGATAGATTGGAACCAAGGGCAAGACCAGCCAGATAAAATTGAACAGGGATAAATGTAAAGTCTTGCTTTGAGATTCAAAGCCCCGATTGCATAAATACAGGCTGGAGAGACAGGGCTTAACAACTGTATGTGTGAAAAAGACCGAGGGCTTTGAATTTGACCACAAGCTTCACAGAAGCCAACAGTGTGACATGGTGACTAAAAAAGCTAATGAAATCGCAAGCTGTATGAATAGAAATACAGTTCCCAGATGCAGGGAGGTAATAGCTCCACTGTCCAAACTATCTGGAATATGGGGCCTGATTGTGGGGCCCACATTTGCCAAGGCACATTGAAAAACAGCCAAGGCAGGTCATCCAGGCAGGGGAACTGCAACATGGAGAAAGAATTGGAGAAACTGAGGCTGTTTACCCTGTCCATTGGAGCTCCTGAACCTTGGCCTAAAACAGCAACATTCTGTAGAGATTCATTCCCATTGGGTGCTCACTTGGTGATAGGCTCTGTGCAGAGGGCTTATGGACATGGAACCCTCACAACGACCCTGAGGGAGTCACTCTCCTCAGAGAAGTGAACTCAGAGAAGTGGACTAACTTCCAGAAGATCACACATCTACAAAGTAGCAGAGACAACACACAGCCCAAATCTGCTTGGTTCCAAGGATCATGCTTTTGTCCAAAAAGCTGAAGGCCAACATGAGGAAGAGGGAACAAGGGTGGTCTATATGGTCCAAGAGGCATATCTGGCATCTGTGGGTGGAAAATACTGGAAATTGTGATTTCAACTCAATGCATACATGATGTTTGTGGGTTTTTGCTTTGTTTTGTTCTGTTTTGCTTTAACTTTTTATTATGGAAAATCTCAGATATATGCAAAAGTAGACAGAATCATTTTTGTGAGCCCCCATGTATTTTCCCACAACCCAGCTTCAACAATTATCAACTCTTGGTTAATCTTGGTTTACCCCCATCCCCACCCACTCCTCAACCAAGGATTATTTTGAGTCAGATTCCAAACATCTCCTCAGTATGTAAACAGATGGTGATTTTAATAGTCAGCCCTGTCCTGAGATAGAACTGGCATCCAGGAAAGAGAAAGAAGGACTTCATTGTCACCAGAAGGGTAAAAGTATCCCTGAAGTCCTGCTCCATTCACATAAAATGAAGAATAGCCATAGCCAGCTCCCCCTTCTTTTGGACATAATTGGATTGATGGAGGCAGCTCAAGGAGCACAAGCTGGTGCTGCCATTTGGGCAAAGGAATTTACTAAGGTGTGCTGGACTTGCAAAGCTTCCCCCAGGGGCACAATCCAGGGAGTCCCTTACCCTCTCCAGCCTGGAGCTGGCACTGCCCTATGCCCAGAGTCTGCTCAGGATGAAAGGGGAATATATGTCCCTAACCCCAACACATTCTCTCTCTCTCTCTCTCTCTCTCTCTCTCTCTCTCTCTCTCTCTCTCTCTCTCTCTCTCTCTCACACACACACACACCCTATTAGAGTCTTTGGAAGGCATGTCCTAGGCTGTCTCTCACACCTTGCCCCGGAGCCTGGCATGAGTCAACTCCTCGCTGTGGACATGTGGGCACAGGTCTTCATAGGAGCCTGCCGTGGGAGCAAGAAACTTCAAGGCTTCAGGGGCCGCCAACCCCCAAGCCCAGCCTATACTTCCAGCAGGTGGTTCCTCTGGGCCCTACCCACCTGCTTCCAAGGCCCTTCTTTACCAGCAGCCCCTTCCTCCACATTCAGCAGAGCCTCCAGCTACACCAGGCTCAGATCAACCAGGAAAACAGCACTTGACCCAATCAAGGCCCATAAGTTCCTCAACTGTGGCAGGCCTATGACCTTCACCTGAATAGCCCCTCCCAAACATGTCAATAGTGCAGCAGGTATACATGTTTGTTTTGATGGATCCCACATGCACTCGGGATGTCTATGTTAGTCAGTCTTTGACTAGAGGCCAGGGTTTGGCTCCTAGTATTCTCTCTGAATGAAGAGTAATGGCAATTAGCCTTTTGAATAAGTAAATGTATTTCCAGAGAAGGTGGATGAGGTAACAGTGAGTAGAAATTATATGACTGGCAATATTGGTGGCTGTTGGTGATAACAGTGGTGGTATAAATGTTAATCTTGAGACAGGTAAGGACAGTGATGTCGGATTGTATTAAACTGGTAATGATGGTGATGGAAGTGGCAATGGTGACAGTGAGGGTAGAAGAAATCATGTTGGTGGAGGTTATAGTAGTGGCAATAGCTGAAGGTCTGGGGTCCAGGCATCTGTCTTTGGTGATATGGAAAATGTTCCCCATAGCAATTCACATAGCCAAGGCCCTTTCTGTGAGCTCACAGCCCACCCTGAGAGCAGCTTCGTGGCCAGGAGCTGACCTGAACATTCAGGTTCCGAAGGTTTGTCATGGTAATATCTGTTGAGTTAGGTGTCACTGGAGACAAGATTATGACCGTGAATGTGACTTCTCTGGGGGCCTCTAGGCACAGGATTCTGGGCCAGGCCAGAGAGTGGGTTCAAATGCAGACTGGTTTCAGGGAAAAGAGATGCTCTCTATCCCCTTTTTTCCAATCTTTTCTGTCACCAGGTGTGACCTCACAGAGATGCATTCAGGCAGAGCACTGCACCAGACTCTGGATTTGTCTTGCATCCAAAAGCCCTGTGAAGTGATTGGGGAACAAGTGGCTGGATCACCACTGGAGGCCACAAAGTTCTTTTCTGTCCCCAGGAAGAGAGACCCCATCTTTCTGGGCTAGAAGCCTAGCTGCAAGCCAGAGAGTTTGGCCTCTGAATCCCCAGGAGGCTGAGGCTCATTGATCTGGTAGCCTGAGGCCCCTAGGTGGAGAGAAAGTGGCCCAGGAGTCCATGAGGAGAGATTCACCCCTGCTTTGGCTACCCCAGCATCAGTGATAACAACCTGGTCTTTGTGGGAAGGGCCAGCCCCACTCCTGTGCTGCAGTGAGGAAAGTAGGCTTTTTGAAGTCAGACAGATCTAGGTTGGAGTCCAAGCTCAACCACTTCCTATGATGGACCCTTGCTCAAGTCCCTTCACTTTGCTGCACCCTAGTTTCCTCATCTGGAAAATGGGCTAATAATCCAGAGTTTACAGAGAATTCTATGACATTTCCACACTGTACCTGTTACCACTATCAGCCCACAGTGGATGTTTCATGACTAGTAGTAGTTCCCTTTCCTCCTTGAACCTCATTTAGACTACAGCCTTTCCAAATACCTTACCCACTCTACACCCAAACACCCCTGAATAGCAGGCTGGGTGGCCAAGAGCCTTGAGTTGCCACCACTTGACCCAGTTCACTGGGAAAACTCCAGGTTGGGCACTGGTCAATAGGTAGTTCTCCTAGAATGCCAAAGAGTAATGCTTTCTTTGTGCCCGGTGGAAAGGAAAGTGACTCTTCCCCAATGCCTTGGGCAAATGTGGCAGAACTGGCCAAGGAAAGGACACTGCGCTTTCTTCCTGCTCTGTGATTCTCTGGCACTTATTCCCCAAACTCCTCCATCTGGTGCAGAGCATATGTTATCTGGTGACGTCTCTTGCATTGTTGTTAGGAAACACTGTATTATTTAACTCGTGCATATCTCTGTGCATGTGTGTGGGTGTATGCTGTCCTTTCAACTAGACTACGAGACTCCCAAGAGCAGGGGACATCCTTCATCTCTTCTATTCCCTTTTAGCACAGGGCTGGGCATCTGGAATGCTTCAGTCCTGCCAGGTTCTTGCTTCTGTGGTTGGGCAGCTGCTGAGTGTCCTTCCAAAAAGTGTGAAGATTGAAAACCCCTTCTAAGCTCTGGGGTGAAGGGCCTTTGTGGCTCTTCTGAGACTGTTGTCCTGCCTCTTTCTTTCTCTGGGAAAATTTGTACAGGTCTCTGACCTGCAAGCTCTCGGTCTCTTGGGTTCGTCTCTGTGCCAGTGTCTCTGGGAGTGAATGTCTTCCAGCCTCTGGGAAATGAGGGCGGGGCCAATGCAAACATCACAGCTGAATAGAATCTTTGTGGCCTAATGATTTTGGAAACCGATTTGCACGGCAGGCTTATTATTCAGAGGATGGGAACCAGCTGTTCTCCTCTCACTGACAGCAGGATAAGAAGGAGCGGACAAGAAGTGCAGTTGCAGGGACTGTGGTTTCTGACCTAGAGGGCCAAGTGATACAGAAACCTGAGGCCCTAGATTTAGGAGGCAGCATCCTCTCTAGAAAGCTCTAAGAGCAGATCATCTTTTACTCCAATTCCATCTGGATGAAGAATTCTTCTCTTTGGGATCAGGGTGGATATTATGACCCTGAGAGGCTCAAGAAACAAGGAGGCACAGGACAAGCACCAGTAGGTAAGACAGAGATAGGAAGCTGGAAGGAAGAGGTTGTGTGAAGTCCTGGGATAGACATCTGGGCTTCCTTGGGCAAGGAGCTCCCTTGAGAGATTGTGTGGCCACAAGAGGACCAGTCCTCATTGAAGACCAACTGGGTCATGTGCTTTTATATCTATTAATCTCCTTCATCCCTCAAGGTGAGACTTTGAGGCAAAGTGGTTATTGTGACCATTTTCCTGATGAGGAACCTGAGGCTCATTCAGAATGGTGAAGCAATTTGTTCAAAGTCCCACACAGAAAAGCAAATGGCGTAATCAGGATTTGAGCCTTGGTCTGGCTCCAAAGTTAGTGCTCTTTCCACTGTCCCATAGCCCTCAGTGTCCAAGGACTACAGTGACAAGCTGGGCCACTGCTGCTGGTGGAGTTGGGAGAGAAGAAGAGCATGACACTGATCCACTGGTGAGGAGCAAGGCTGTGCATTAGGACAGGCCTCCACAGGTGAAGCTCCCCAGGCCCCCAGCATCCTTAGCCTTTGATGTCCCAGTCTGAGTGCCAGGGCTGGCAGGGGGTAGTGTCCACACTGGAGCCCTTTCTGGTTCCAAAAAGAGCAGATATCAGGCACCCAAGTTGAGAAATCACTGAAAATGGGCCTGGATTCATTGAAGGTGTAGTTCCACCAGGGCATCTGGGACTCTGCCAGTGCAGGTAGTGCCTTCTGAGGTGCAAAGAGGCTAGTCCCCACCCTCACAGAGCTATTGAGAAGTCAAAATCAGAAAAGTGTATATGAGTGCCAAGGATGATACTGTGCACCTGGAAACCCAGTAAGTGTTAGAATCTACTTGGTCAAATGAAGGACAATGTAGTGAGGAGGTCTAGGCTCTTTGGGGTAGCAGGAGAAAGGGGGGAGCTGGAAATCTACAAGGCCTGGGTCCTGGCCACTCCAGAGCCCACTTCTTCCTGAAGAGGGCCTCCCTTCCTTCCATAAGCTGCCCCAGTGGGCTCAGCTCTTTTTCTATGCATCAGGCACCCCAGCTGCTCTGTCTCTGCCCACCAGGGAAGAATGTGTCTCCTTCCTTCTACCTCTGCAACAAATCAGCAGGCTCTTTTGTGTGTTAAGGACTTTATGACTACTCTGGACAGAGGAACAAGTTGGTGGGGGGAGGGATGGTCATCAGAATAACAACCATGGAGAAGCCTCAAAGGGTCAAAAGAACAGAGTTCCAGTTGCCCTTGGCATTCATTGAAATGGAAATAGCCAGTGTGGTCATTCTCAGAGGCCTTTCCCAGACTACTTTTCTTCCATGGTCCCCTGGACATTGCTTGTAACTTCATTCCCTCCCTCTTTTATGCTTGAGTCTGGGGCTCTTGCATTCTCCAGCAAGGTGCCCTCATGCTCAGCTTCCACGCCCATCCCTCCTCATCATCAATAGGCCCCAGCGATAGCAGAGACCCTCTTAGGGCAAAATAGTAGGCATCCAAATTCCAACATTCATGTTCACCCAGACTTAAGTGGGTCATTTACATGAAACCTGGAATGAAAGGGCTAGGAGGGAGTTTAGGGATCAACTAGGTCATCCCTTCCCCTGTCCTGACCCTCTTCGGAAATAGAGAAGAAAACTGTGGCCCAGAGAAGGGAAAAGGAGATCCCCACTGTTATACAGTGAGCAAGAGGCCGTGCTATAACCAGAGGCCAGGACTCAAAGGACTCTCACACTCACTGCTTTTGATCAGACTGTCCAACTCTGAGGGCTGATGGTCAAGTCCCCAAGAGCCTCAGAGGGTGGAGCAGAGCCAGATTCTGACAAATGTATGAAGGGGGTTTCAGAGGAGGTTTTCCCCTAGCTAAGAGCCATGTTAGGCAGTCCCTTGAGGCCCAGGGGAAGGAAATCCAATCTTTTGCTAGCCTACTGTGTGCAAAAGGCTCCCCCATGGGCTTATTTCATCCCCATGATCAATCTACCCAAGAGAAAGGCAGCATTATTGTCTTCATTTTGCAGATGAGCTAAGTAAGTATCAGAAATCTGAAAGGATACATATATGGACAGGTCACATAGCTAGGAAGTAATGCTCTGGACTCATAGTCTGTGCCCTAGTACCTACATCTTGCTGCCCCAGAGGGCTCTTCAGAGCTCATCTCAGCCATGTGCCAGCTCCAGCCCATGTTCTTTCCCCCTCCACTTCCAACCCACCTTCAATTCACCTGGCGTGACCTGGGCAGGGATGGCTGGGTGAGGGAGCCACAGAGAAGTGCTCCTGAGAACAGCTAAGTCCTAACTCAATCTCCTCTAAGTACCCTGAGAAGCTGGGCAGCAGCTCTCAGCATACTACTGAACAGATAGCATGTGTGTGTGACAGTGTGTGCAAGTCTCATCTCTGTATGGCTGTGTGTGTGTGTGTGTGTGTGTGTGTGTGTGTGTAATAGCTGGGTAATGTCTAGGTCAATTTGCAGTTGTGCATGAGGCTCTCTGCATGTGTGAGTCTGCAAAGTTGGAGCTCCATTTGTCTGGGTCAACACAGACATCTGGATCTGCATATGATTGTATGCATGTGTCTGTCCACATGTGTCACTGTGCTATGGGTATGTATTTCTTTCTGTATATAATCTGTCCTGGGTACACCTACAACGTGTGTGTGCCTGATTCTAAACAGGTCTGGCAATCTCTGTGGTGTTTGGGTGTAGGAGTGGAGCTGATGCCAATATCCATGCCTGTTGACACTATGATTTGTGTGGGTGCCCAGGTGTGCAGAATACTGTATGTGTGATTTAGACAAGTTGCCATGTCTATAGCAGCATGACTGCCAGGACCTCTTTGTGGAGCTGGAGGAAAGTCTACACACACATGTTTAGGTCGGGGCTCTGTGTGACTGCATGTGTGTATTGTGCACACGAGTGAGTATGTCTGCACATGCGTCTATGGCTGAGGGCTCCCAGTACACATGGAGCACCACGCGAAGTCAGGGCTGATGTCAATCCCCACCAGTGAGTCTCAGCATTCCCTAGCACCTCCCAGCTTCCAAGAGCCATCCCCCACCCTGAGGAATCAGAACCCATCGGGTGTGAGCATCCCTATTACACCCTGCCAAGTGCACTAATTCCCCTGGGGAAGTCATTACCAACAACCATACACAGTCGGAGTTGCTTAATCACTCTTAAGAAATTTCTTTATAATCTGAGTAAATTACTTTAATTACTTGCAACTACCAATTAGTGTTTGAAGGTTTCCCTTCCAGAGAAACAAGCCTCCTGCTCTGGACTTCCAGTCCCCTCCTTCTCTGGGGTGAGGGCTGCTCACCTGGCCGCCCCTTCTACTAGGCGCCAGACTGCCTCCTCCTCTGCCCACAGGGCCTGGCCACTGTGGCCCAGCCTCTGGCTTGGCTTCAGTGGGGCTCAGTTTCTCACTGGTGCACGAGGAGGAGGAGGCTAGAGCACCAACTGACCACAGCACAGCGTCTCCCAGTCCAGTCCCATGGAGTCTGGCTCCAGGCTTGGCTGCCAAAGGCCAGAACTTTTCCTCTCTGGACCTCCTTCCTTTTCACCCCTCCCCTGCCCCAGGCAGGATAAATGGTTGTTGTCTTTGAGCTTCTTGTGCAGAAGGGGCACAGTGGGTGCAGGTACCTGAGGGCCAAGCAGTCCTTGCAGTCAGCTTCTGTTGAACCTCCAGAAGAGAACCTACACAGCTTCCCCGCCCTGCCCAGGGAGGCCCTGGAAACTCCCAGAGAAAAAGCAGCATGGTGTAAGAGAAGGTGGGGGAATACTGACTTTGGTTGGAGTGCCTACTTCCTTCACCTCAGCTGCAAGAGCTTGGGCAAGTCACTTCCCTATGCTAAGCCTCTGTCTCCTTGTGTGTAAAATATGGAAGATGAGGCTGACTTCACACTTGAATGTGAAGATTAAACCCCTCCCTGCATTGCACTGGGGGCGAGGGCAGCGATACACACTACATCCTACATGCTAATTCCCAATGTGCTAGGGGCAGGAGACATGGAGAAACAAGACCCTGTGACTGCCTTCGGGAAACTTCTAGTTATGTAGGGGAGATAGGATGTGTGGAGAAATAACCAGAACAGAGGGAGAATGGAGGTACTTGCCCTAATAAAGGGGGATACAGAAAGTATTGAGGGTGGTCAGGAAAACAAGTGCAGGGGGTAGGCTTACTTAGAAGGCTGCTTCATGTGACACTCGCCTCACCACCAAATTCCCATTTCTCCTTCCCTGGCTTTATTTAGACTCTAGACACATGGGCAGGGGTGTCTCTCAGGTCTGGACCCTATGTGCATAGCCACATATGAGGTGAAAAGACATTTCTCAGGGCTACCCCTGCTTACTTGGGCACCTTTGTGTGTGTGCATACTTGCGTGTGTCTGTGCATACATATGCATACAAAGATAGAGACAAATGTATACAATATGTGTGTGTGCACATGTAAAACTTGGAGGAGGAGAAGAGTGGGTGAAGACAAGGAAAGAGGGGAAGATGCCAGGGAGCAAGTCTCCCACCCTCCTTTGTGCCAGCAACTTTCTTCTCAGCTCTGAGAAGCAGCCCCTGTTCACAGGGTGCAAGGGGCCCACCTCACTGCACCCTAAGGCCCATCTCTTCCACTCAGCCTGCCATATCCACCAACAAGAAGCTCCCAGATCCCCTTGATTCCTTCCAATCCAGTCACTATTTGGCACACAGTTCCCAGAGTGTTTGCTCTTCCCAAGTCTCATTAGATTGTCCCCATAGTCCTGACAAGTAGATGTTGGTAATGCCTCTCTTTTAAAGATGAGAAAACAGGCACAGAGAGATGATGTGACTTATCCAAAATAAACCGTGTTGCAAGATAAGCTCTTCAGCTCCTAGCCCTTTGGCTATATGGCATGGGGGTCCCACCAACCATTTGAGAGGTGGGGCTGGGGGGCTGAGAGGATTGAAGGGAAGGCAACATCTTTGTCTGAGATCCAGGGATCATTTGGGTCACAGCTCCACCCCCTTTCTCTAGGCTTCAGTCTCACTGGCCCTCCCCTTTCCCCCACCCCACGGAAATGAGGAAATCAGCTGCCTTCTGGTCAGGCGGTAGGGCTGTGAGGGTTAATTAACTGTTTCCCAAAAAGCTTTGAAGATGAAGGCTCCTCCAGGAGGGAGGGGGTGCAAGCCAGCTTGCAGGCAGGCAGAGCTGCCAATGAATTGGGACACCAGGTTGTTATTAAGAAAAAATCCCCAGCTTCTTGCCTCCATTCCGCCCACCCCTTTCCAGGTGCCGCCAGTGGGCTCTATACTTTGCAAGCTCTCTGCACTCCCTGCCCTACCATGCCCAGGCGTGCCTTTCAGAGGTGTGTATCCCTGGTGGAGGGGGGTTGAGTTCCAGATCTCTGGAGGGCAAATAAGGGAAGGAGAGGAGGGACCCCCAGGGCTGGAGGCAATGCAGGTTCCAGGGGCCACACAAAGGAGAGGCTGGAGGTACTATCCTGCCAGTGAGCCCCTCCCAGCTCTATGGGTGGTGGGGGGGTGGCGTGCTCAGAGAGAGGCTGCCTGCTCCTGCCTTGGCTCAATCAAGCCAGGACTCCTCAGCAGTGTGCCTATAGGTGTGCCTGATCCAGACACCCAGGAAGATGGCTCTTAATTCAGTGCCCTTCATTCTCAGAAGGCCAGAACTTGTGTTGGAGATATATTCCCAGGAGAACCAGGTGGAAAATCACATTCTTCTACCTGCAAGTCAGGTTTCCATAGTCACCTCCTTGATCTCTTATCTCCCTCCCTCTTTCCCAGTGCTGCAGGACTCTGACCCTGACCTAGAGCTTACAGTCTAATTGGAGGGGCCAGAGTTGTAAGAGAAATTGTAGCTATTTAACCTAGCATTCCTTTTCTGGGGAATCATCCTACAGAAGAACTCATTCACAGTGGTAATATGGAAAATGGTAGTGCATATCAGAGGGGCACATTGTACCCAACCTAAATGGCCATCATTAGAGGACTGGTTTGACAGACTATTCTATATTATGGGATCCAATGTGGCTGCTCAAAAGAATAAGATAGATCAATACATGTACTGGGGAGAGATGCCCCACACTTCCTGTTAAGGTTGAAGGTAAGTTGTAAAACACATGTGCATATAGAATAGAGCCCAATTTGAAAAATGAAACCACTTCACCCTGGCCAGGTGGCTCAGTTAGTTGGATTGTCATCCCATACACCAAAAAGTTGAGGGTTAAAACCCCAGTCAGGGCACATACCTAGATTTCAGGCTTGATCCCTGGTTTTGAGGTGTGTATAGGAGGCAACCGATTAATGTTTCTTTCTCTCTCATCAATAAATATATCCCTGAGTGAGAATTTTTTTAAAAAGAAATATGAAATCACTTCTATATCTCCATACACCCTTATGTATGAGTGCAGATGCATAAAACACAGTTCAGAGTTTACCTGGGACCCTGCACTGCTCTACTAGGCCTGGCCTGCAGGTAGGAGCCTGACCTTTTGTCTTTTTAGTCCACAGTAGCAGAATTACAGGGAAACAACAAGAAGTAAGCTTGCTGGTGAGTGCCATGGGCCAAGTCTGTGCTAAGACTGAATATGTGTTTTCCAAGGGTGGCTAAGGGTCTCCCCAGCAAGGAGGGCAAACACCTTTAGAAGTCATCTATCCTGACCTCTGCCTCCATGGCAGATGGCTTCCTCCCACACCTTTGGTCAAGCAGGATCTCCCCAGAGCTGAAGTGCTCTGCCTGGCATCTGAGAAAGCATAGCTCCATTACCCAGTCAGGGCCAGAAGTGTACAAGTGAGTGAGTCCTTCTTGTGCCATGGTAGGCCCTGTGAGGGGACCAGGCAGAATCAGAGGATGCAGTATCAGCCCCCAAGGTCTGGTGAACAGTGAAGAAGGGAAGGTTTGGAGTGCAAACACAGAACCCAAACTGGATCCCATTGAGCAGAAAGATAATCTATACTGAGACTCCAGAAGGGGCACTGTCAGAACTCATGGGAGCTGCATAAGCAGACTAAAGAATGCGTGAGAGCTGGGGAAGCTCTGAGCAGCCAAGAAGCAGCAGCACAGCCCTGCCAGGATGTCTTCACTGCCATACAGCCATCATGGCCAACACCCACCCCTCCACTGTGGCACTTGCTCAAAAAGGGAGCATCCTTTCAGCTGAGCCCCAGTCATATACCAGCCCCCTTGATCTCCTTTGAAGCAGTTGCCTTAGATTACCCCCTATTAAGACCACATAAAAAGGGGAGAGAGAATTTCTCAAAAAGAAATCAAGATGCCATGGGGGGATGGGCAGCCCCCAAATGACAAATGACCATGATGGGGGAAGCAAGGACCCAGGACCACAAAGCTGTTTGTGCTGAGGGCATGGGTAATGACATGGGGTCTGGGGGAGTGGCTGTTGGGCACCCCCTTGGTGCTGGCTCTGTACTGGGCTCTTCCCACATATCTTCCCTCCTGATGATTCACCTCAGCACCAAGACACGGGCATTATTACTTCCATATACAGATGAGGTCCTGGAGGCTCAGAGGCAGGGAGTGACTTCTCCAGTGTCATCACCTATACCCCAAGTGGTTGAATCTGGACTTGAACTTGGGATGCAGGCTCTGCTCTCCTCTCTGCCCCACCACCCTATGGTGAGGCAGGAGCCATGGCCACTGTCTGAGCAGCCCCTGGGGTCTGTCTTGAGAGCTCTGTATCAGCAGTACCCTCTCCAGCTCTCTCTTCTCCTTCCTTTCCTTCTCCTGCCTCCAGAACTCAATCCTCAGCAAATCTCTGAACTCAATTTAGAACAGGGGCTTGAGGCTTTTGGTGCCAGGTGGCCTTGTGGGCAGAGGCCAGAAGAGCTATAGTCATATTCCCTGGAGGCTCTCCTGCCAGCTCCCTGCAGGGCTGGCTGGGATCCTTTGGCCATGAGCAGAGCCTGGGAGGGAGAAGGGCAGGAACTCCAATTCCCATTTCTCGCCTACCTCGTAACCCACTATGCAGAGACAAGGCAAGCAAGGCAAGCCACGGGCTGTCTAGAAGGTAGGGGAGTGGAAGATGGATACAGAAGATGTTATCCCCAGGCTACCCAAGGGATAACAGGGGTTTCTTCTGGGCCAGATGGTGGGCTCCTGGGTTCTCTTATTAACTTACTCCCCCTGAGTTGACGATCCAATGCTCCATCAGCCACTTTGGTGGCACTCCTACCTCCCCCCACCCCAAACACTTGGCTTCATCATGGACTCCTGGTTTGTCACTCACAGTAGGTGAGTTGCCCCCTTAGGGAAATGAGTCCATTTTAGGGCCCCCAGGTTGGTCTTCTCAGGGTCCCAGATTTTGAAGCCTTCGCTCTAAGAGATTTAGCAGTTTTCGGTACTCAACACTTAGAAATTCTTGACCTGTTCCTCCTGGCCCATCAGCCATGTAGCAAAAGTGAGACTTTCAGCCTGGTTATAAGTTCCTTCTCATTGTTGCTTCACAGTGCTGCATGAACAATGCAAGCAGATACATGGGTGGTGGGAGTAGGACAAAAAGACCTGTTGCCTCCCAACCCTGCCCCTATGGGCTAAGTGAATTGGGGTAAGGCTGTCCCTCTCTAGTTTCTCATCACAACCCCTACATCACAGGGTTGCTACAGACTCCAATGAGTCAATGATGTGCATTCACTTTGTCACAGTAATAATTTACTGCAGGCTCACTATGTGCCAGGCACTATTCTAAGCACTTTACAAGTACCAAAGCATTTAAGGCTTACAGCAACCCTATGACCTAGGGATCTATTGTTCTTGTGATTTTACAGAGGGTTTGAGGAAGATCTAAGGCATGGAGACACTAACTTGCCCCAACTCACAGGGCAAACAAGTAGCAAAGACCAGATTTAAATCCAGGGATCCCAGCTCCAGAACCTTCAGTATCAACCACTGTGCTGTACTATAAAAGCCTGCAGAGGCCTGAGTATTATTTTTTAATAACTGCCTCTAACTAAGGCTGTCTATGACTGGAGCTCTTCAGAGAGGGGACTCTAACAAAAATTTGGCATGGAAAACCCAAGTGGCTGCTTTCTGAAGCTGGTAGAGGTCTGCAGAGGTCAGCTGCCGCCTGCCCTGAGTAGGGGCAGAGGGCCCCTTCCCCACCCACAGCCTTGGATTTGGGGGAGCATCTGGGCGGCTCCTGTCTGCTCTGGCTGCAGGGGAAGGGGGGCAGGAGAAGCGGGTGAGCTGCTAATCAGAAGCAGCGGGCCTGCCAGGGCGCAGCCCCACTGCTTGGCTAGCTCCTACGCAGCAGCCAGCGCCTGCTGAAAGGGCCCTGCTCCACCCCAAGCTACCGGCAGTGGTGCGATGATGGAGAACCCAGGAAGCCCCTCCCTAGGGCCCACTGCCCGCCACTCTGCTTTGATAGCCTGTCCGAGAGGCAAGTCCACAGTCAAGCAACTCCTCCAGCGTTGCACGCATTCTTCTTGGCCAAGAAGGAACGCGGCCAGCTAACACGATCCAGATGTGGAATAGCGCTGGGCTTGAACCCCAAATACCCCAAATACCAGCCAGGCCACTGGGAGACCTGGGGACACACAGGAGGACTGCTGGGGTGGGGGGATTCCTGGTGTTCTTGAAGCTTAGAACCCAGCCCCAAGCCTCTCTAGTCATGCTCTGGGGGCCTGGGCCCAGGCCTCTGCTCCCTCTTTCAATGCTGTACTTATTCCTGATGCTAAGCCTACTGGGTAAACCAGCTCCCTCCCCCATGGGAGCTGGAGAGCCTGGTGGGTAGTTTAAGGAAGCCCACCTCAGAGGTCATGTGCTCCTGTTCGAATCAGAGGCTCCATCCTGTGACACTGGTGTGCTTAATATCCAGCCTGAGCTGGTCTTCTTTGTGTGGGGATGGTATGGGAGGCATTTGGTCATCTAAGGGGTCACAGGACTTGAATGCCAGGTCCAGCTGCACTATGTCCCAGAGTCATGGCCTCGGGCATGCCACATGAGTTTTCTAAGTCTCAGCTACCTTATCAATAACATGGGAGCATGTGGGGGCAGTTCTACCATGTGAGAAAGCATAGACCCTGGCCCTGAAAGGTGAACTTGGCATCTGCTGGGGCAGGGGAAAAAAGGCCCACTCTCTAGAGAGGTCAAGTTGGTGCCATGGTCCCTCATTTTTACATGTTTCCTTCACCCCCAGGACCAGGCCACATTAAGCAGGAGGAAAGTGACTAGCCAGGTGTTATGTTTTGGTCCCTGCTGCTGGAGCTGGAGAGCTGGAAAGAAAATGAGGGTGAGCAAATCTGGAGCCCTCGTTGGACATGTTCCTTTAAAAGCATCACAGCAAGTCTATCAGAATGCCGTGATCCCAGACCAATAGCACCTCATGGATATATGGCAACACTGAGTGCCAGAGAAACAGGTTGTAATATAATGTGATGGCCTCTCAAAGGTCTTGTTATCCCCACAGATCTTTTCCAGCCTCCAACAAGCCCAAAGAGTCTGAAATTGTACCATGAGCACTTTATAGTAAGTGATTATTTGCCACTGACACCACAGAGTGAATTAGTTGATTAGCTGGCTGGAGGACTATGAGTGATGGGGGTTGAAGGGGTCATTTCAGAGACACATGGAACCTCCTGGAAGGAAAGATCTGAGCTGACTCAGGTGTAGAAGGAAGCAGTGCTAGGCCCCCCAAGATGCTGGGCATGAACTTAAAAGCTGACAGGGTAGAGGACTATACCTCCCAGGACAGTGGACTGAGAAACAAGAGACCCAGGTTTGAGTTCTGACATTGCCATTGACCAAGGTATATGACCACAGGCAGGTCACGCTTCTTTTCTGAGCTTCAGTGTCCTTGTATGTGTATTAGTTAGAGGCTGCCCTGGGTGGGGACAAGGCAGGTGAAGTGGCCTCTAAGTGCTATCCGAAGAGTATCATTCAAGGATTTTAATTTCTAAATGCACCTCTGAGTTAGGCCCATGCTAGGGTCTCCCTATGGTCCTGAAAAAGTGAGGAACCAAGGCTTGGGAAAAGGAATAAGAGAAATTCTGAGCCACAGGAGTGGTGAGTAGGGGGTTCCTGCTTTGTGGGAGACCCAATTCCTCATTTACACAGGCTCAGAAAGGTAGCTGAAGAAAAACGGGAGGGAAGGAGAGAGGGAGTGAGAGGGCTAGCTCCAGTCTATCCCCCTCACTGCATTCGCTTTTAAAATAAAACCCATTTATATATAAATGTTGGCCTGATGCCCAGTCTCTGTAGAAAAGCTTTTCTGTATTAAACGCTACAATGAATTAAATTAACCATAATGATTTCTTTGTGAATGGAAACCTCTCTCTCTCTCTCTCTCTCTCTCTCTCTCACTCTCTCTCTCTCCCTCCCTCCCTCTCCCTCTCCCTCTCCCCTTCCCTCCTCCTTTGTGACATGGTTTTCATCAGGTTTTCCCCTCCCTTCTCAACTCCAACACCCCTGCCCCCACCCTCCTCACCCCCACTCCTACTAGCAGTACTGCCCTCCCAGCAAGTGACCAGTTCTGTGAGCACTTCCCAAGGTTAAACCGATGCCTCTGGTGTCCAACGTGGAGCAGAAATCGGTCAGCCTCAGGAAGGGGGGCAGGGGCTCATGTGCACAAACAATGGTGAGAGTATACCCTGGGAAAGTATGTGCCCACCAGAGCTTCCACGTGAGGCTTTTCTGCCAGCAGAACAGCTCTGAGAGCCTCACTTTCTTGTCTGCAAACTGGAGTGTGTGGTATTGAGTCCAACAGACTACTGAGGGGAAACTGGAAGGGAGCACACATGTGGTGGGGGGCTATGCCCAGGAGAGGAGTAGGTGTGAATGTGGACACTAAGGGGCATGCCCAACAACACCTGTGCCCACAGGGGCACTTCAAGTATAGGTACCTGGACTCCTGCCGATTCTGGTGTGTTGAGCCATGTGCATGCACAGCAGATCACAACTGCACCTGAATCTTAATCTGCAGGAACCAATCCAGGGCTAGGCCTTGTACATGCAGAGAGAAGTCAAACATTGACTCTTCCTTTGAGGCACTCATGGATGCTGTGTGAGGAACAATCAGAAGAGGGATGATGAGTGCCAGCTGGCAGGAACCAAGGAAGGCTTCCTGAGGGTGGTAGCATTTAACCTGAGGGCTAGAAAGAAGGGTCCTGTTAACAACAATCTTTCCCATGGGCAGACCTTCACATTCACATTCAGCACTGTTCTAGGGAGTCTGTCATTTCTCCCATACATCGAGCCTATAAACTATGTATTATTACCCCTACTTTAGAGATGAGACAATGAGGGTTTCAAGTCACTGGTACTAGTTTATTCTACAGGCACCACCTGGCCCCAGCCCACCATACATTCCACCTCTGAGAGGCCCAACTGCTCCCAGCACCCACAGCCAACTTGATGACCCATCTTCAAGCAGTGGCTCATGCAGCTGCCCCCCATTTCTTCACCCCTATCTCATAAGGATAAAATCTTGGGGGAGGACATTCTTTCTGTAGCTCTGTGTCCCCACTGGTAACACGAGAGACTCTCAGAAGCCACATCTTTCAAAAACACCAGGCCATTGTGAGCCTCTGGGTTTATTCTCACAGCACTTCCTCTGCCTCCTATGCACCTATTGACCTTGCAGTTATCCCAAGTGCCTAGTGAGAATCCCATCACTCCCTCCATGTACTCTGAACAGTCTCCCAACATGACACCTAAATAAGACATTCGAATTATCGGTGAGCCTGTCTGTGTCTCTCAGCAGATGGTGAGCTCTGTAAGGGCAGGGGTGATCTCTGATGCGTTTCTGTTTCCCAGGAACACAGAGCCAGATACTGTGATGCTTGTGGAAGGAAGGGAAGGAGGCAGGGAGGCAGGGAAGGAGGGAAGGAGGGAGGGAGGGAGGGAGAGAGGGAGGGAGGGAAGGAGGGTCCTTTCCATGCAACATAGACTGAGGTTCTCATAGTGTTCATTTTACCAGAAACTATTGAGATAGACGGACATTTTATGAAAGTTGTAGGATATATCAGCATTACAAGGGTGAAGTCAAAGGCACGGGTCTGCCATTGAGTACAAGCTTGAAATAGGAGAAAAGACTGGGCTATGGCTGGGACCAGTGATGGGAAATGGATGGCTCTTGGGGCAATGAAGACTTCCTCTCATGACTGAAAACCTCTGGGAAAACCAGGTCCCCACAGCAATAGAGCACAGCATGCAGATGTTGCAGGTCCCAAAAGACCAACCCCACTAACAAAGGCACATTTCTTTCTAGGAGCTAGAAACCCCTGAAGATTAGTGGAGGGGGAGACACAAGTGCCTGGTAAGGGGTGACATCTGAAGTCACATAGAAGTGAAGGGCAAAGGTATGGAAGGAAGCCCTGCTCCTGCCCTTTTCCTTTAACTCCACCTTCCTTGCCCTTAAACTGGTGGCCACTGGCCTGGTCCTGGTGTTCTAAGTGTTGCCCCCGGCTTCTGAAAGCACTGATGTCCAGCTCAGGCAGAGGCCAGAGAGGTTAGCAAGGCCATCTCCCAGCCTCCAGCCCCTCAGAGGCCCCTCTATAGATGGTGGTGATGGGGGCCACATGGGAGGCAGAGCAAGCAGTGGGGCTGGCCCAGAAATAGTGTGGCAGGGTGCCAGCAGGCCTGCCCTGGCACAAAGATGTGAGCGGATGGCCGTTGCAACTGGTCTAATTGCTGTCTCATCCACCCTCCCAGGGGCTTGCTTATTCCAGAGCCAAGCAAAGGGAGGTTTCTGCTGTGAGATTCGAGGGAGCCCAAGGACCAGTGGAGAGCCCAGCACTTTGAAAGGCACTGACAAACCCCAGCATGCCCAGGGCAGAAACTCAAGTGGGGGATGGGGGGCAGAGTGCAAAGGAGCCCCAGGGAAGGGCCTAACATTCCCATCACATGCTCTCAGCTCCCTGTTGACCCTGTGTCTCCCTCTATCTAGCTAGTGCTTTGTATCTCCTTTTCCCAAGGTCCTCACTGGCCTGTTCCCACTTCCCCTGCCCTTGCCAAATTGGATCCCTACTCTCAGGCTCCCATTCCTACTCAGTTCTCACCCCAACCTCAGGGATCTAATTACTAAAGCATTGACTGCTTTTCTAGCCTTAACTTAGTGCACCTTTCAGCCGCATTTAATATTTTGACCACCTCCTGCTTCAGGGAAATCTCTACTCCATAATTCTATAGTCTCTACTTAAAAGTGGCTTTCTTGACTCTCTGCCTAATTCTTTGACCAGTTTTTCTCTGTCCCTCTCCTAGGCCCCTCTTCTTCACCACGCCCATTAAATGCTATGTTCCCCAAAGTGCTGCTCACAAGCCTCTCCTCCCCACAGGTGTTCTGCGGGCACGCTCAACCACTCCTGTGGCTTCCACCACCTCCTCTCACAAGTGAATCCCAGATATCTCCTCTGCCTGGACTGCTCCCCTGTGCTACAGCCAGTATAGACATTTACACTGTGGTCATGTCCAAAGACACTGTAAACTGCCCCCCCTCACCCCAAACAGGACTTATCTTTCTCCCAGGCCACACTTCCGCTAGTTTCATTTATCAAGGAGCAGCCCCACCCAGCCTCTCAAGCTAGACCTTTGCTCTTCCCTCCACCTTCCCATCTAATTAATTACCATGACCTGCCAATTTTGCCTCCTTAATATCTCTGGAATCCATCCCAAGCATTCCATCCCTACACTGTCCTAATTTAGGCCTTTGTCATCTCTCTGCCGCCAGAGTGCGTCTTCCTCTGACCAGCTTCCACACCACAGCCAGAGAGACCTTTTCTGCAGACAGATCTGAGCATGCAATTCCCCAATTAAAATCCGCCTCATTGTCTCCAGAGCAGAGTCAAAGTTCTCCAGCCTGGCACACAAGGCCCTGTGGGGCCTACCCTTGCTCACCTACTTCATCTCCTAGCCCTGGCTTGTACAGTGCTCTTTTTTTTTTTCAGAGATTTTATTTATTTACTTTTAAAGAGAGGGGAAGGGAGGGAGAAAGAGAGGGAAACATCAATATGTAACAACATCAGTTGCCTCTCATGTGCTCCTCCAACCACGGACCTGGCTCCCAACCCAGGCATGTGCCCTGACTGAGAATTGGACCAGTGACCTTTTGGTTTGCAGGACAACATCCAACCCACTGAACCATACCTACCAGGGCTACAGTGCTCTTTACGTCACACTCAATCCTCTCAGCCTCTGTTCAGTCAGCAAATTCCTATTCATATAAGCAGCCTGGTAGAGTGGTTAAGAGGGTGGGCAGCCTGGCTGCCTAGATAAACAAATCACTGGCCTTCTCTGCACCTTGCTTTCCCTACCTGTAAAATGGGGATTACAACAGCTTCTATCTCAGAAGGTTGTATTCATTGCATAAGGGAATAAATTAGATCATGCTTCTAAAGCACTTAGAACTGGGCCTGACACATATTAAGTGTTAGGCTGTTATTAGCTATTATTCCCCCTTCAAGGACCAGCTCAGACGTTACCATCCTTGTGAAGTCAGCTCCTCCTCTGAGACTAAGATAAGTGGCCCTCTTCTGGGCCCCTAGAGCCCGGGCTGACTTCCACTGTGGCACTTGAGACCATCTGCCTAACTGCTTGACCTCCCTTCCCTGCTACTTGCTGTCAAGCACTGAGGTCTATTTGTCTTTGCATTTCTATCCCTAACCCAGGACTTTTCACCTGAGCCTCTGACCAGCCTGATAGCACTAATATCATCTCCATTTTGCAAATGAAGAAATGAAGGCTCAGAGACATAAAGGGACTTTCCAGGATCACATAGCTAGAAATTGGCAGAGCATGGATGTAAACCCCGGTCTGCATGATTCCAAACCCTATGATCTTTTCTAGTTGACCTCACAGCCTTAGGGGAGGGAGTCTCAAAGCCTTGTCCTACAAGGAAAGATTAATGGAATGAGTGGTTTTTCTGCCTGGAGGAGCAACAACTCAGGGGCGAGGACAATCCCCTCCCACCCATCCGTTTGAAGCTTACTGGTGCTGGTATGTGTGTTTCAATAGTGGTGCCAGCGCATGTGTTGGACATGTGTGCAATGAGGTCATGCCAGAATGCTTGGGATGGAAACCCAGAGATGAGTCCCTTGGTTTCAGAACCCTCACTTACCTGTTTACAGTCCTCCTGACTTTACAGAATGCTTTCCCATCCCATGTGATCAATTTGACCAGCCTCACGGACCTGCGATGAGGTAGTCATGGCTCAGACAAGGAAGTGACTGACCCCAAGTTGCCCAGCTCCGGAGTGACAGAGCTGGGACTTCAATATTTCATCAACATAAAGTCTTCAACAAGCCCCATTTCCTTCCAGGTGGAGGTCAATGACAATGGGACTGTGGCTGGAAAGGATTCTAACCAATGAAATGGGTATATGAATGCTACAATTGTTTGGGACAACCCACCTAGAAGGAGGAGAAACAAAATAGAAGGTCTCTAAGATTCAGAGCTGTCATCTGCAAATGGGAATGACACCCTCAACCTCCCATGGCAGGCGTGGCCTTGAATGGGATGATACAGGCAAAACAATCAGATAAAGAAATGCCTGGAATATGGTAAGCACCCAACAGATACAAGATTGCATCTGAATTTGTGGAATGCTTGGAACAGGGACAAAGGTACTCCATAGAAGTCAGCATGTTAAGATGCAGGCAGAGCTAGGTTTTGAAATACGACCTGTGCCCTTGACCAATTGTTGGGCCTTGAGAAATGCAGGTAATCCCTGTTCCATCTTTCCCGTCTCGTTTGCATGATGGAAACCATTATGTCTGCCTTACCGAGTTGTTGTACGTGACCGTGCACTAATCATGGGAGACACAATCAGTAAAACCCTGGAACCATACCGCCTGGGTTCCAAGCCCAGTGTCTTTACTTGTCAAGCTGTGTGACACTCAACAAGTTATTTCACTTCTCTGTGCTTGGATTTCTTCCTTGCCAAGATTGGATGAGGGAGTACTGTCAAATGCTTAGAACTGCTTCTGACACAAAGGACATGCTCTAAGAGTCCGGGTGATTATTGTTATCTTCAGACAAAGGACCAAGAGGCATGAAATAGTGGCCCCCCTGCTCCAGAGGCACCACATCCCCTCCATGAACAAAGACATTAGTGGAGGCCAGTCAGAACAGATTAATGGGGTTCCTTTCATCCAGCTTCCTAAAGGCACAGAATGACCCCTCCCAGAGCTGGGGCCCTGCTTGTAGGGATTGTTGTGAACAGGCCAAACTTTAGCCAAGATGCCCCAGGCTCCCTCTGGGATTAGGCCAGAACTCTTGAGAGCCATTGCAAACAGCTTTGTTGGACTTGGAGAGCTCAGAACCATGACCTACCATCCTACTCCCTCCCTTCGGGACTAGAGGTAGGAATTAGGGAATGGATCTATCTTTCAGGCACCTATCTCTGGCTGTCATGTTATACAAGCTATAGGGACTTGGCTCACCGGGCCCAGCAGCAGCAGGGGGGCAGGCATGATTGAGGGCAGACACTAGCCACTGAGGGCAGGCAGTCCTCTCTGAAGCTCCTGTTCTGGCCCCAACGGCAACAGGCTTCCTGGAGACCCACTGCCTCTTCTCAGGCACCTGCTGCAGGCTTTTATAGCTTCTCCCAGCCACCCAGTCCCAGTTAGGCCTTTAGGGCACCCAGAGGGAAGCAGGAGACCAAGTCTTGGCCCCCTTGGGCCAGTGCTCCAGCTGGGCTCGGACGGGGCTTTCACACACAAAGCTGTAACCACAAGTAGGTGAGCCCTCCCCTTCTCTATCCTCTCCCTATTCTAGCCCAGCCCTGCCCCCACTGCCTCGTGGAGGGAAATCAGGAGAAGCCGAGGAATTGTTTGTAATTAGTGTGTTTTTAAAGGCTTTTCCGTGAGCCTTTAGCAGATTTCTCGGGGAGGGCAGCTTTTCGGGGGAGGGCAGCTTGCCAGGGAGCATTGAAATGGAAATCCTGTGTTCTAGCTGGACCCTCTTGGAAAGCAATTCTTCCCAGAGAAAAGGCCAGAAGCTCCGCCCCCTCCCCAGGTCCCCCAGGCACTGCTGTGGTCAGGAGGGGACTCAGCGACCTGGGGCTGCTTTGTGGAATTGCATTCCTGCCCGAGGGCCCCAGCTCTGCCTTGGGATCCCTCAGTTCATTCAGCCTGTACATGAAAGGCTGCTCTACAGGCCCCCAGCTCCCACTCTTCCCCCACCCCCACAAGGGCACATCCCTTCACACACATACACACCCCAGAATAGATCATGGAGGGCTTTTCCCCCTCTCCCAACACTACAGGCACTGGCCCTGAAACAAGGCCCCTCCAAAGTGACCTCCTCTGAAGTTACCCAGAGGTCACAAAACAAGCAGCAATTCTAAGAACAGAACAGTCCCTCCCACCTGAGCAGCATTTTACAGTTTGCTATGTCTTTGCACATCTGTGAGTCTAGTCATTCCTCTAGCAACCCCATGAGGAGGTACTGTCCATTATTAGCATTTCACAAGTGGGGCCGGGGGATAACTTACCCAAGGTTCCTCAGCTAGCAAAATAACAGGGTTAGGCCTAAAGCTGAGGTCTGTAGGATGCCCTCTTCCCCTCCCCACCCCAGGCTGCCTCTCCCACACGCTGGCTGACACGCAGGCAGGACTGTTCTGGTGCAATCCCGGGCCTTGTGGTCTGGGATCATTTCCTGTGGCCCGAAATACTTATTTGCAAGTTGTAAGGACTGCCCGGTTTCTGGAGGCCTCAATGAATGCTTCCAGCTGGGAATTTAACCTTCTCAGACCCAGCTGTGAATCTTGAGAGCTCTCTTGGTTCCCACCCATTTTCCTAAAACCCCTGCAGGAAATAAATCAGTTGTGTATGGGTGGGGGATGATGGAAGAACACTGGACTGTGACCCCGAAGACCTGGTTTGGGGTTGGCTCTGCCACCCACTAGCTCTGTGACCTTGGGAAAGTCCCTTCACCTCTCTGACCTCAAATCAAGACTTAGAAAGTGTATTTCCCTGCCTGGCCTCTCGTTTTCATAGGAATATGAATGAAACTGACCTCTCCTCCTGCAGCTCCTCCACAGCTCAAAGTCTTGAAATAACTATGGAGTAGCCTGTGAGGACTCCCTAGGAAGGCCATTGGGGACAATGGAAAGTATCCCTTGACCCTTCAGCACTGTACAGATGGGAAAACTAAGGTGCAGGAAAAGGGAGTGACTTGCACAAGTTTATCCATGGAAGCTATCGGTAAGGTCAGGATTCAAATCCAGCTTAGTAGTGATGGTACCAAGGGCAGTATGGGAGATTTTAACCTCCTGTAAGCTCCTACCAGTCCCTAAGCCATTCCCAATGAAATAGTAATAATAATAAACACACATTTTAAATCCTATGTAGAGTGTGAATAAAAGCATCTTCAGAAAACCATTCTGTGTTTATTTACCCATAACACCCGTACTCTGAGCAAGCAGTGTTTGCTGGCCCCCAGAGATGTCCAACCTTCCATTAGGCTGCTGGGGCCCATAAGGCTCTCCTGGGGAAAGCTGGGTGGCCCAAGCAGGCGTGGGATCCTTGCACTCTTCCCAGAAGTCTGCATTCATGAATACAAAGCATTCCTGGATACCTCCTCTCAGCGCCCAGCCCTCCTTACCGAGAGGAAGTTTCTCAGATGCAGCCCAACTCTCCTCCACCACTGCCCTTCCATTGGTTCTAGGTAGACAAAGTACAATACAAGAAAGTGTCTGTGATTTACAAAAGAGTAATGGAAGTTTCATGGCAATTTCAGAGGGAACTCTGTGTGGCTTTCCCTGGTGCATAAAGGAAGAGTTTCTGAGCCTGCCCTTGTACCAGAACATGAACCAGAGCATGTTAGAGATGCACTCGCCCTTACAGACCTCCAGTTCAACCCCCTCAGGTTCCAGATGGAGAAACTAAGGCTCGGAGAGGGGAGTGGGCCTTAGAAGCCTAACAGCAGAGTCATGACTAGAAACCTTTTGGTTTGGCCCCTGCAGCCAATTTTTTTCCACGCTCCCCTGTACCCTGCTGCCTCTTGTGTCCACATGTAGACTCACCCATGTGTGTGCTAATGCAGGCTGACGGCTGCTGGGAGGGTCACACATGGAGCCACACACCGGCCCATTCACTCTGACACATACTCCAGCTGGCTGTCCCCTGACATGCACTCCTCCATCGCCACTCACCAGCACCTACCCATCCCCCATCCCCTCCACCCTACAGCCCCTCCACCATCCTTGGCCAAGTACACAGCCAGTCCCACAGCAAATTCTGTGCCCCCCACCCTGCTGGCTGCCCCTGGGTCTCTCTGTCGATGTGACTGCCCACAGCTGTGGAAAGAGTGGGCTGGGAGGTATTCAGGGAGGGATGGAATGCTCAGTGCCATAGAGCTGTATGTGTGTGCAGTGTTCCTACAACTGTAGGCTGGATCCAGAAGGCTCCACTGGGAGGCCTGGGGCCCAGCCACACCCTTCAGAGGTGTCCAACTCACAGGCCGCAGGCCACATGTGGCTCAGGATGGCTATAAATGTGGTCCAATACAAAATTGTAAATTTACTTAAAATCTTTTTTTCCCTCATCAGTTTTTGTTAGTGTTTGTGTATTTAATGTGTGGCCCAAGACAATTCTTCTTCCAGTGTGGCCCAGAGACGCCAAAAGGTTGGATACCCCTGCTTAGATAAAGCACAGCAAAGGGAGGAATGTTTCAAGAGAAGAGGAGACAAAAGGAGACAGGGCTAAAGAGCCTGTGAAAGATAAACCGAGGAATAGAGGCCTGGAGGCCTATTCTGGCAGAGGTGGGACCTATCCTGGAAAAGTAGCCAGGCAGCCATCCAGAAAGTGTGAACTCAGGGGTCACTGGACATTAGCCTGTACTGGGGTGGGGAGGAGTGTAATGGGGGGCAGGCTCTCTAGAGCCAGGGGGAGAAGTTGCTGAGCTGAGCTGATGAGAGGCCAGGCAGTGGCCTCTGAGCACAGAGGTCTGAGGGTGGAAACTCTCTTGGGCTGGATGCGGTTGGGCACTGCCTGACACACTGTGGGTGCCAACACATGATTGCTAGACGAATGAATGAGTTAATGAATGAATGAGCTCTGTCTCCCTTTATCATCATGAAAGAGCCTGGGCCTGAGCCCACCTCACAGCCAGGGCTAGTTTGATGCGGCTGGCTGCATGAGGGAGGGTTAACAGGACTGCTGCCTGGAAAAAAGAACCTGAGCCCCTGGGCACTGCTAGCAGTACCAGGCAGCCTGGCACAGTGGCACACAGCAGGTGGGGCCCTGGCTTTTCATTTGCCTGGGCTGCAGCGCCCCTCATGGCCATCTACTCTAACCTCCCACCTTCCTCCATGTTTTAGATGGGGAAACTGAGACTGAGATTGAGGGATGAATTTTCCAAGATCCTGCAGCCCATTGGCAGCCAGAGCTCAGCTGAGAGCTTGTTTTTCACCTGGTTTGTGCAACCTGCTGTCTGCCCAACCCCCACCCACTACCACCTGTGTCTGTTGTCTCTGCAGCAACACTCTCATCCCCAAACTCAATGGCCTGTGGGCATGGGAGAGCCATGAAGAAACCTGGAAGTGTGGAGAGACAATCAAGAGCAGAGATGATGTTCTGTGGGGAAGCAGAGCAGGGATTGCCTGGTTGTGAATGGGGACAGTACATAGAGGAGGGAGATGTCTGCCACAGCCCCTCTGCACCACCCCCACCCCAACACTGCTGAGGTCAAGCTAGGCCCTCCCTGCCAAAGGTGCACAGGGCAAAGTTTGTCTTCCCCACACAGCACACTGTACACACATGCACAGAACCAGCATATATGTCCCATTGTGTGACAGAGGCAATAATTATGAAGACAGTCTTCAACCCCTGCCACCACACAGCAGGGCCTGGCATTGAAGCTAGAAGGGAAGTACTGGGTGGCTTGGGGGACAAAGGCCCTTGGATTCCATGCACCACTGATGGATATTTTTCTTGTTAACACACAATGCTGCTTGCATAACTGGAACTGGCTAGACATTGTGAGAAATGTTTAGGGCTTGAGAAAAAACAGGAGGAGGAATAAATAGCCACAAAGCCACAGGGTCCCAGGGGCTGCTCTCCTGAGGATGTTCTGCTCCTCCACCCTCCCACACTCACATGAATGGGGGTCTGGAAAGGAAGCCACAAGGGTAGAACAAGCTCTCATGTCAGCCTCCCCGACTGGGCCCAATGACTCACAGACTTTTCTCTGTGGACAGAACCACAGGGTCTCCATGGCAGTTCATCTGTTTGCCCAGCTGGCCCAGCACCACATTGCGTTCCAGGCCTGGCCTCCCACCAGGTCCAATCTCTGGGCAGGGTCCAGGCTGGGAGGACATTGGGTTGATGACTGTTGGGCCAGGGACTAAGGGATGTCTCCACACTCCCTGGTTACATAGTGAAGCCAGTTGTTTCAATTCAGCCCTGACTGTAGTCTTAGCCCTAATTCCATTCATGAAGTGATCCCCGAGGTGGGAAGCAGTGGCTTAAGGGCCTGGGGAAAATGTGGGGCAAATGATAAAAGAGAATCAATTTTATCAGATGATTTGGGAGAACTACTTTGGCCAAAAAGTAGCCAACTTCTTCATCTTCTCAGCTGGCTCCTATGCATTGTAAAATGAATAGTTATTATTTTAAACAGAGGACCAAGGGAAAAAAGACAAAGGAAAATGTGCCAGGATGCTTAACCTAAGTACACAGGAATACATCCATCTCACCATAAGGATAGGTGTGTGAGGCAAATGAGCAAAAATGACATGATGCTCCCCCTTAATGGCCCAGGGCCAAGCCACTCAGATCCAGAGCCCACCTTTCAGATGGGCACTCACTCCCTAGAGCAAACAGAATGTATAGTGAGGCCCAATGACCTCTGAGATTCTCCCATTCTAGGATTTGAGATGGGAATGGGGGGAATGGTCGGGCACATTGCATTCCCTGGGCCCCTGCCACTCAGTTATTATGCCTGTTCTGGAGGCAAGATTTCCTGGAACTTCATTTTCTTCCTGTTCACCTCTGCCCTTCTCATCCTCAGAAACTCCCCACCACCTTTTGAGAGTGAGACTTCTTGAAAAGAGCTCATTCTGGTCCCCAAGCATCCCCAGTCCAATTCTCACTCTGCCTGCTGCCTACAAAATGGGTAAGGGGGATCTGGTGACTGGCACCCCTGGATCCCTAAATGAGAAGCATGTTTGTTTATAGCCAGATGAAATCCATCCCTGCTGCCACCCCCTTCCCCCGGCCACGTCTGTGTATACGTCTTAGAAGTTCCTGCCATGGCCTCTGCACCAAGCTGGCTTATCCCAACCTTCCCACCCCTGGATCCCTGAGAGGCGGGGCTGAGGCAGCTGCCACATTCAGCGTGGCAGAGCCCCTAGCTCAGTACAAATCAGAAACACATTGGAGGCAGGCAGGCCGGCAGGAGCAGACAGGCCGGGGCTGGGGCCCATTAAGGCCGGAGCCCGGCCGCACTGTTCGCCGTCTGAGCAGAAGGTTTCAGGTCTGCCTCTTGATTGTTTGTCTCAGAGATGAGAAAGGCCGGGAAGGCAGCTGACAAGGACCATGGGGGTGGGGAGGGGTTCAGGGAGGCCCTGGCTCTCACCGGTTCTCCCCACCCTGGAACTCACGGAGTGCAGGAGAAGCAAGCTGCCTCATTTCCCTACCCCCAATCCAAATTCCAAACAGATGTGCAGTCAGATTCTTCCTCTCCTTGGTTGGGGGAAACAAAAGAAATTAAAAATAGGACCCTAGAGACACAACTTTCAAGAGAACCCTAATATAAAGAAGAGATGAAAGGGAGACACAGGAGGAACTTCCGGAGGCGCAGGTGAGGTGGGAGAGGTGGGGGCTAGCAACTCACCCCTTCCCCTAAAGACGAGTTCACAAAGATTCCTATCTCAGGTTGGGCAGTTGTTAGGGGGAGGGGGTGTGCCTGGAAGGATGATTACTCTGGGAGGTCCCACTGAGTCTCAGATGTAAAGGATTCAAAGATGTCTGCAGACATGAAGAGAATCTATGTATCTTGGTTCAGTGAGTCCTGACTTAATCAGGGCTGGCATTAGAGATCCTGGAGCCCATCCCTCACTTGGAGACAGAGACTTTGAGGCCCAGAGAGGGGAAGGCATTGCTCAGGGCAGCACAGCAGATCAGACTCTGACTAAATGGGAAACAGGAGGCCTCCCGCCCACTCCTATGCAGTGCTTCTTTCATTTTACACTGCCCCCCTTTCTTGGTGTTCTGATTGCATAGACAAGCAGACTCCCTATCCCTCTCAGTCTGTTTTGCCCAGGTTCAAACCTCGGATTTAGGCATAGTCTTTCCTGGGATCTCCATGACATCTGAAATGTTTCTTTGGATTTGCTTGGAAATCTTGGCTCCCTATGAGGAGGTTTCTACTAGTGCCCCCCAAACCCTCCCAGACCAGCCTGAAACACCCACAATTGGTTGTGGGCAGTGTGATCAAAGGTGAGCACCTAGGCTTAAGTGACCTGGCCAGTGGCCTTGTGTCTGGCAACACGGCTTCTGGCTTGCCCCTAACTAGGCCTTTCCCTGGGGCACCAAGAGCCTCATGCTCAGTCCTGTTACAGCCTCTGCCCAGCTCCTCCCTCCACGCAGATCTGCCCGCCTCCTTGCCAAGTCTTCTCTGGCTCTCATCTCCATCCATGCCCACCAGAGGCCAGGCTAAGGCTGTCTCTGAACGCCCTCTGGGCTCCTGGCAGAGCTTGGCTGGCAGGGTCTCCCAGAACACATACATGCATACACACGCACAGACACTTTGTGTGTATACTCACATCCCATTTCCAGAAGCATCTGGTGATGGTTGCTGTGCTATTTGGGCCTAGGGAGCTAGCGAAGCCCCACTCTACCATTAAGAATCCCAGCCTGGCAGGAAGTGATGGCACATTGTCCATTCAAAGCCTTGCCCTAGGGGGCTTGGAAACTTCTGACTGTGTTGGTGTCCATGCCAACACTGCCAAGGATCAATGTTAAAGAAGAGGTTTGGGGAGATAGTGGCCAAGGAGTGAGATCTCTTTCAGTGGCGGTTCTCTCTCTCTCTTTCTGTCTGTCCTTCCCTCCCCCCATCTCTTTTTTCCCCTTACAGTAAATTCCAAACAGATGGGCAAGTCTCCTCTCCCACTTCTGAAGTTGAGGGAGAATGTCAGCCATGGGGGAGACCAGAAATCACTCCTTTCCTCAGACTGGATCATCTCAGCTTCATTGGGTCTCCTGTTCCAGTGTCTCACTCCTCACTGGATTAGGCCAGACATTAAAAAGTATTTCCTCCATCCTTGTTTTGTTCCGAGTCTACTATTGACACTTGTGCTTTCCTCTCTGCAGGGCCTCAGAGACAGTAGGATGGAGGAGGAGGGAGGGGAGCAGGACACACTTTCTAGGATTCAGCAATCTGCAGAGCCAGACCCAGGCTGCAACCCCATTATCAAGGGGAAGAAGAGCTCCATTTGTGCACATGACTGAGAATATCAATGGAGTGTTGTGTCTGCCTACACAAGCTCTCTAAGCCTACAGACAAGCACAGACAGAAACGGCAGCATTTGTAGCAGTCAAGTGCTGCTTCTTGCTTTGCAGCAAGATCTGGGCCTTGTTATTTGAGCTAGAGACAGAGGGATTTATATGTCTCCATGTGATTTTTACTTGCAAAGCTGAGGTCCAGTATCCCTATGCATGGCAGGGCTGGCACAAAGCCTCTTACATCTAGGGATGGTCCCAGGAAGAGCGGTGGGCACTGAATTGGGCCAAGCTGCCTGGTTTCCTGGGCCTGAAGCCTCTTAGGCCCTCAGCTCTAGCCACAGAACTACCACCATGGGCTCTAGGATCGACTGTCAACCTCAGCTGAAGGATCCTGGCTGGGGATCAACATCATCTGCCATTAGTCTCACACCACCTTCTGCCTGTGTCTTCTACCCCAGATCCAATAGCTAACCCTAGCTATCAGCCTGAGCCCATCCTAGGACTGCAGAAAGATGCCGTAAGAGGAACACAGTCCCAGCTCGCTTCCCTCACAAGTGATGATAATAATGATACTAGCACCTTTGAATACTTAGTATGTGCCGGACAGTGTTTCAAGAGCTTTACAGATATTCTGAGACCCAGGATCTCTAGTATTACTCACACTTTACAGATTAGTAACCCAAGGCACAGAGAGGTTAAGTAACTTCTCCAAGGTCACACACCAAGTGGCAAAACTGGGATTCAGCCCACTATAGACATCAGGCCTCCAAGTATATAATCATTGCCTTCCAGGACTGCTGCCCTCTCCGTCCTTGTCCTCCCAGTCTTGCCAGGATTGCAGTTGGGCCTCCCTATCCCATACCCTGTGGCTCTGCATCCATGACCTGCCTATCAGAATCTCCATACCAGATACCACCCACCTGCCTGACTCCTGCCCAGCCTCCAACCTTGGGGTCTCTGGCCTCCCTGCCTGCCATTCTGGACCTCAACTTCTTACCATTCTCTGGAACTCTCCTCCATTACCTGCCCTGCCCTGTCTGGGCTTCTCTTTGGATCTGACAACATGGCAAGTTCTGCTGGAGATTTTGCACAGTGCTGACCAATAGGAATATAATGCAAACCACACAAAACATTTTCTAGTAGATAAGTTCAAAAACTAAAAGAAAGGGTGAAATTAATTTTAAGAACATATTTCATTCTACTCACATAATATTGTTTCCACATATAATCAATATCAAAATTATTAATGAGATCTTTTACTTTCCTTCTTTCACACTCAATCTTCCAAGACCGGTGTGTATTTTATACTTCCAGCACATCTCAGTCCCAGCACAGGCACTGCCATACTAAAGAGAACAGATCCAAGGGTGAGCATGAGGCTGGAGCAAACCTAGAAACAAACGATAACTAAGATTAAGCTGGGGGCTGAGGGGGAAAGGATAGTAACCTGGGGCTTCAGAGATTTGGTCTACTCTTGGTGCTGATGCTTAGTCACAGGCAACCTTGCATAAACCCCTCACCTTCTCTGGATATTACAATAAAGACCCTTCTGGCTTGAACACCCTAGACCCACACCCCTCCCATCTCTGCTACATGCCCGTGGTATCTAGTAATGGAAACTGAGTCCAGAAAGTGATGAGCACCCTTTCTCCAGAACGTGAAACTGTGGACTCAACTGCCTCTTCCTCATTAAGTGGAGCTGGGTACTTCATTCCTCATGACCAGGGGATGCTGGAACTTGGCCTTGAACTATCACAAACGGACTCCTAAATCTGTGCAAATCAAGTCAGGCCATCTTCCCAATAACAAGTTTGAGCAGAAGCAAGCCCAGTGGTGTCCAGAGCCATCAGTTCTCACCTTTTTAGAGAAACTGGCTGACTCGGTATGTCTCAATTTTCATTCATGCAACACCCCCCACCCCACCAACCAAAAAAGTTTAGATACAAGCTTGATTTTCTGGAGGCTAGACCATGGGATGGATAGGAATAGGTACATTGAATATACTTTTACCAACTACACTTGCCCTTGGGAATTCTGCAATCTACCACCCCCACACCCCTACTTTCTGTCCCAGCTCAGAGTCACTGGCCTAAAACAAAGCCCTACAGCCTTCAGAAGAGGGTTTTTACTAGAGTTCTGCTCCTGAGACTTGAAGAGACAAAGGAGTTTCCAAGTGATTTGGATTAGTTATAATACAACTGGAACTAGTTTGGCCTATTAAAATGATTCTTCTAAAGAAAATATAGCCTGTTTACACCCTGGCAGGGTGGCTCAGTTGATTGGTACATTGTCCTATACACCAAAAGGTTACAGATTTGATCCCTAGTCACAGCACATGTGGGAGGCAACCGTTGGATGTTTCTCTCTCACCTCTCCCTCTCTCTCTCTCTCTCCCTCTCTCTCATCTCTATCTCTCTCCCTCCCTCCCCCACCCCTTTCCTGTCACCCAAATCAATAAGCATATCCTTGTGTGAAGATTTTTCAAAAATGAGAATACAGCCTGTTTATAGTCATCATTGGAGTAAAATGACCTTCTGACCTTCTTATCACCAAGGTCACATCTATAGAATCAAAATAAGTATTCTACTTCCAGTTCATAAAATGATTTTTCTTTGGTGATTCAAGACTTTATGAGGGTGCAATGGGCCAACATATGTATCTATAGGGGCAAAACCTTATATATGGATACCAGAAAACAGAGAAGGGGACTCTTTGCTAGGACATTACCCCTGACAGCATTGTTTCAGATTTGATCTCAGCTCCTGGCTTTAGGATCTGTAGGCAAGTTTCTTCCTTTCTCTGAGCCTCTGTACCTCTACCTATAAGTTGGGACTAAGCAGAGCATGCCCTGTCCTGCCCTACTGTGCCCCAGAGCTGTTGTAAGGGAGAGCTTGATGCTATAACCAACAGGTGGGAATGGACTTGGTAGGTTTCCAGTTGTTGAGTACATGTGAGGGCTTGTTTCCCCACTCAGAGGATAACTGGGGTACAAATGTGGGAATTCTTGTGTCCTCTGGCTATCTATCTCCTGCACATTCAGTCTCAATGGGGAGGCTCAGGAAGTGTTTCATCTATTATAGTCAAGAGGTTGCTCAGACACTGGGAAGCAACTGGAGTCCAAGAGAGGTGAGAGGCATCCCTGAGTCAGAAGTGAGGTAGGAAGAGGCAAAGGAGGTAAAAATCTTGAATAGGATCTTGAACAGAATTATTAATAATATTTTTAAAGCATGTATTGTCTATGTCAGTCTATCTTTTCAGAAAACAATTGGGTAAATACTTTTAATTAAATTTATTGGGGTGACATTAGTTAATAAAATTATATAGGTTTCAGAGGTGCACTCTATAACACATCTGTATATTGAACTGTGTGTTCACCACCCCAAGTCAAGTCTCCTTCTGTCACCACTTATACCTCCTTTACCCTCTTCTACCTCCCCCATTCCCTTTCCCTCTGGTCATCATCGTACTGTTGTCTGCCTATGAGGCTTTTTTTTTGCTTAATCCCTTTACCTTTTTCACCCAGCCCTGCAACCCCCATTCCCTCTGATAGCTGTCAGTCTGTCTTCTGCATCTATGAGTCTGTTTCTATTCTATTTGTTAGTTTACTTTGTTCATATGATTCCACATATAAGTGAGATCACATGGTATTTGTCTTTCTCTGACTGGCTTATTTCATTTAACATAATGTTCTCCAGGTCTATCCATGCTGTCATGAAAGGTAAGAGTTTCTTCTTTTTTATGACCAAATAGTATTCCATTGCGCAAATATCCCATAGTTGTTTTATCCATTCATCCACTGATGGGCACTTGGGCTGCTTACAAATCATGGGTATTGTAAATAATGCTGCAATGAACATAGGGGTGCATATATTCTTTTAAATTAGTGTTTTAGGCTTCTTTGGATATATTCCCAGAATTGGAATTATTGGGTCATAAGGCAGTTCCATTTTTAATTTTTTAAGGTAAGTCATACTGTTTTCCACAGTGGCTGCACCAATCTGCATTCCCACCAACAGTGCACTAGGGTTCCCTTTTCTCCACATCCTCACCAGCACTTGTTTGTTGATTTATTAATGATGGCTATTATGACAAATGTGAGCTGATATCTCATTATGGTTTTAATTGCATTTCTCTGATGATTAGTGATGTCAAGCATCTTTTCATATGTTTATTGGCCATCTTTATGTTCTCTTTGAAAAAAATATCTATTCAGGTCTTTGTCCATTTTTTTAATTGAATTGGGGTTCTTTTTTGGTGTTGAGTTTTAAAAGTTTTTTATAAATTTTGGATATCAACCCCTTATCAGAGGTATCATTGGCTAATAGGCACTCCCATTCAATGGGTTATGTTTTCATTTTGTTGATGGTTTCTTCTGCTATGCAAAAATTTTTAGGTTTGATGTAGTCCCATTTGTTCTTTTTTTCTTTTGTTTTCCTTGCCCAAGGAGATATATCAGAAAAAATATTGCTATGAGAAATGTCCAAGATTTTGCTGCTGTTTTCTTCTAGGAGTTTTATGGTTTTGAGTCTAACATTTAAGTCTTTAATCCATTTTGAGTTTATTTTCATGTATGATGTAAGAGGGTGGTCTAGTTTTATTTTTTTGTATCTGTCCAATTTTCCCAACATCATTTATTGAATAGACTATCTTTATTCCATTGTATGTTCTTGCCTCCTTTGTGAAATATTAATTGACCACAGAGACTTGGGTTTATTTCTAGGCTCTCTGTTCTGTTCCATTGGTCTATTGTCTGTTTTTATGCCAGTACCATGCTGTTTTAATTACCATGGCCTTATAGTATAGTTTGGTATCAGGTAGTGTGATTACTACAAATTTGTTTTTCTTTCTCAAGATTGCTGTGGCTAGTCAGGGTCATTTGTGGTTCCATATAAATTTTTGAAATATTTGTTCTAGGTCTGAGAAATATACAATTGGTATCTTGATAGGAATTGCACTGAATCTATAGATTGCTTTGGGTAATAGGGACATTTCAATGATGTTAATTCTCCCTATCCATGAACAGAGTATATGTATGCTTCCACTTATTTGTATCTTTTTAAATTTCTTTAGTCTCTTATAATTTTCTGAGTACAGGTCTTTTACATTCTTGGTTAAATTTATTTCTAGATATTTTTATGGAATTGTAAATGGAATTGTTTTCTTATAGTTCATTATTGGTGTATAGAAATGCAACTGATTTCTGGATATTTATTTTGTGTTTTGCCACTTTACTTAATTTGTTTATCCATTCTAGTAGTTACTTTTGGTGGAATCTTTATGGTTGTCTATATACTGTATCATGTCATTTGCAAATAATGACAGTTTTCTTTCTTCATTTCTAATATGGATACCTGTTATTTCTTCTTATCTGATCACTGTGGCTAGGACTTCCAGTATTATGTTCAATAAGAGAGGTGAAAGTAGATATTCCTGTCTTGATCCCAATATTAAGGGAAATGCCTTTAGTTTTTGCCTATTGAGTATGATGTTAGTTGTGGGTTTGCCATATATGACCTTGATTACATTGAGGCATGTTCCTTCCATTCGCACTTTGTTGAGAGTTTTTATCCTACATGGGTGCTGGATTTTATCAAGTGCTTTCTCTGCATTTATTGGTATACTCATATAATTTTTATCCTTTGTTTTGTTTATGTGAAATAGCAGATTTATTGATTTGCAAATATTGTACTACCCTTGCATCCCAGAAATAAATCCCACTTGATCGTGGTGTATGATCTTTTTAATGTATTGCTGGATCCAGTTTGCTAACATTTTGTTGAAAATTTTAGCATCTATATACTTCAGGTGTAGTGGCCTATAGATTCAATTCTTTGTAGTGCATTTATCTGGTTTTGGAATTAGGATAATGCTGGCCTTGTGCTAACAATTAGCTTGGGAGTCTTTCCCCCTCTTGAAATTTTTGGAATAGTTTGAGAAGTATGGATGTTAGTTCTTGGAATGTTTAGTAAAATTCTCCTGTGAAGCCATCCAGTCCAGGAGTTTGGTTTATTGGGAGTTTGGTTTTTTCTTATTACTACTTCAATTTCACTAGGTGTAATTTGTCTATTCAGATTCTCTGATTCTTCCTAATTCAGTTTTGGAAGATTGTATATTTCTAGGAATTTATTGTTTCATCCAGATTGTCTGATTTGTTGCCATATAGTTGACGCAGGTATATTTTTATCTTCATTACAGGTCTGAAAAATGAGAACTATTATTATCTTCACCTTACTGCTAAGGAAGCTGAGGCTCAGAGAGGGTAAGTCATTGATCCAAAGTCACAGAGCTAGGATTTGAATCCCAGGCTGTCTGATAAGGAAGTTTTCTCTGCTGACACCATGCTGTTCCTGACCCCAGGACTGTTGGCAGAGCACATAATAATGTTAACAGTCTATGTCCTTTATGCACATCCACCCACTTAATACTCAGTCCAACCCATTGAATAGGAGAGGACACTGAGGCACAAAGAAAGTTAAGTCACTTACCTAAGACCACCCTGCTGCTAAGTGGCAGAACTGGAACATGAACCTGTCACCTCCTCCCCATGCTGCATTTTAGGCCAGGCTATGTTCCCCAGGTGATGGCCTGAAGGAGTCAAAGCCTATATAGGGTACCACCCAAGACCTCATCTCTAGGCTGAATTCAGCACTCCTTCCCCCAAAGCGTTAAACCAAGCCAAGCATAAGCAAGCTCAGCTTTACAGGCAAGGTGGGGTAGTGGAAAGAATGTGGCCTCTGGCATCAGATAAACCTGAGTTGAAATCTTGGCTTTAGAAATTACTTTGTGACCTTGAGCAACTCACTAAACTTCTCGGGATGTCAATGTCCTACAGCTAAGGACTGTTGTGAGAAGTAAATGAAATGGCTATGTAGAAACTCGAATTATATACTCTAAAGTGCTCTTGAAGGTTAGTTGTAATTGTTGTTCTATGGGGCTCAGTTCCTCTACCCAGGCTGTGCCAAAGCGGGGACCTGCAGAAGTGGGCTTTAGAAATGCTAATGCCCTGCATGAGTGACAGGCGGCGGACAATGGAGGAGGGCTCTGTGAATGGGGCAGCCAGGCCTGGGAGCGGGGCTCCCCACGTGGGAGCCGAATGGAGGAGGGGGCGCCAGGGGGAGAAGCCTTTCCCAGCAGAGGGTATCCGAGACTCGGCTAATTGGAAGGGGCTGGAGTGACAGGAGCAGGAGGGGGGAGGGGATTACCTGCTGTCGCTGCTGGGGGCGGGGCTCTTAGGAGGAGACCTGTGAGGAGCGAGGACGGGGGACAACAGGAGTCTTGGGCTTGGGGCCAGAGATCGCAGACCCACTGAGCGGGACACGCAGAGATAAAGAGTGGGGGAGCTGGGCACAAAGGCCCTGGATCTAGGCATGGAGCAGGGTGTTCTGGGTTGGGCAATTCTAGGTAAGGAAGATGTGGTAACTAGTTTCTAAACCCAGCCGGAATCCTGACCTCCTTGGGTTGACCTGAGAATCAGCCTCCTAGATGCATGTGAGAGAGACAAAGAGAGAGAGGGATGCGCTGGCAGAGGGGAGGCAGGAGCTGGGTCCTTAACCTTCTTCTTGTCCCCCTCCTCCTCCTCTCCATGCCTTCCCCCTCTTTCTGTCCCCTCAGCCCTCTCCCTTTGCCCTCCCATCCCCCTGCCCCATGAAGGCTGTTTTTGTTCCTCCTCCTGGCCTAGCCCCCGAGGTGTGCAAACAGGAAGGACCTCTCCCCGGGCAGTGAGTAAGGAGGGAAAAATGAGGTGTTGAAAAGATGACAAGTCGCCCTGTCAGAGCTCACCTTGGCAGGGAGCAGGCGGCAGGGGCCGGCGGGTGGTGGGAGGGGGTCTGCCCTGGAAGCCAGCCTACATGTGCCCTGAGCCAGGCAAGCTGATCCTCAACAAGCAGGCACTGTGTGTGCGTTTGTTTGGTTTAGAAAAGACCCCCCCCCATTCCCACCATCAAAGATCCCTTCCTTTCCTTCCCAGTAGGAAGAGTAAAGGCTGCTGGGCCAGCCGTATAGAGTATGATTGAAGGGGGTGGGCAGGAGGCCCAAACCCCTCTTTTTAGCTCCTATATCCTATAGCCTTCTGGACATCCCCCTGCATGTCTCAAAAGCACCTCAAACTCGAAATCCCAAACTGAATTCATCAATGCTTCTTTCCCACCCCTGCATTCCATCCATCCTATAGTGTTCCTATCTCAGTAAATGACCTCATCATCCAGTCACCCAAAAGCCAAAATCTTGGGAGTCATCCAAGAGTTCCTCCTATAACCAATTGGATCAGTCTCTAATCTGGTCAATTCTCTTTCTTATCTCTCTAATCTGTCTTTTCTCTCCCTCCCTATGGCCAACACCCTATTTTAGTTTCATCTATTCACTCCTTTAACAACAATTTATTAAGCACCTACCATGTGCCAGGCACAGTGCTAGCCACTGAGCTGTGGACAAATCAGATCTGGCTCATGCTCCCATGGAGTTTTATATCAGATATGGCTGAGCTCACTACAGTGGGGTGGGGCAAACTCACTCTTCCTTCCAGAGCAATAATGGATAAGAACAGTGATTCTAGGTTTGGATTCTGGTTCTACCACTTATAGCTGTGTGGCCTTGGCAAATCACTTAATCTTTCTGTGCTTGGGTTTTCTTGCAGTGAAAATGGGGGTGATTATAGCACTTATCTCATGGAGCTACTCAAAGGATTGAATATGTTTGGTATTTTAAAGTGCAAGCACAGTGTTCTATTAGCATCATTAATTTTATTATTTTAGTATGAAGTGAAGCAAGGCCTGATGAGAGACCAAGTTATAGGAGCCCAGAGGGAGGCCTGCCTGAGAGGCAATGGGTTGTATCACAAGAATCTGCTAGAAGGTACTTGCAATGGCCCCATCAATAAGTCAGTATGGGAAATCCAACAGAGTCCTGATTAGCTTGGGCAAGACATTTCCCCTTCTGAGCCTAGGTTTGTTAAGGATAGCAATTAACAAGTGTCAAAAGCTTAATAGGCATCAGCACTTTAACTGCTCCCCTCAAAGGTGGTTACTATTATTTAACTCCCATTTTACAGATGAGAAAACTGAGGCATGGAGACATTAAGGCACTTGTACAAGGTCATGGAGCAAGTGAAATGCAGTGCTGAGACCTGAAAGCAAACACCTTTGAGATTAGTGATCACAGCACCTTCCTTGTAGAGCTATTGTGAAGATTGCACAATACACTTACAGACGTGTTTGGTAGCGGACTGGCCGGCTGCCCAGGGAGAACTGTCTCCAGGCTGTGGGCTGAAGTCACAGGCTGAGCCCACAGAGGCTGGGCCAACAAGAGAAAGACGGCCTTGGGCATGTCACAGGACCTGAGCAGTGACAGAGTCTTAGGGACAGGTCAGAACCCCAGGTCAGAAACAGAGCTCAAAGTTAAGCCTGACTAGAGGCCCCAGGGACTCAAACCTCTGAGACTACATGAGATCAGAGACCATCTTGGTCACTTCTGGATTGCCCAGTGCTCCACAAAAGGAAGCCATTAATAAATATGGGAAGGAAATGTCACTTCTAGAGTGTCCCCTACATACTGCCACTGCACTAGTCCCTCACGTCCTCTTCACAGCAGTCCCATGAGGTTATCATCCCCATTTGACTGAGGAGGAAACTAAGGCCCAGAGCTAATAAGTAGTCAAGTGGCTCTTTGAACACAGAGAAGAGGAAAAAAATACTATAAAACCTCTCTCACATCTATGGCAGAGTAGGAAGGGACATTTTAGCGCTCCTCTACTGACAGCGGACCTCATCACTTCTACCTCAGACCGCCCACCTACAGCCCACTGGGAAGCTCCACCTCTGTAGTGCCCACACCAGCTCAGGAATTGGGGTCCATCAGATCTGCATGTATATGTTCTAGGCTTTGGCTGACAACCCCCCGGGGACTAGAGCCATAGAGGTCCCCACCCGGCACTGGCCTGAACCTGGCATTCTGGGACTTGTCTGCTTAGGAACAAAGAGACCAGCAGGATCTTCCGACCCCCACAGATCCAGCTGAGCTCCAGGGCAGCCACTCTCCTAGCTGGAAAGACTCTGGGCAAGCCTTGGGCTTTTCTTTCCCCAGTGCCCAGTCTGTGAGGGAGGAGTCAGTGTGGCAGCCATGTCTAATCAGGCGGGGGCCCCATGACACAGAAGCTCCTTCATCTGGGCCTGAGGAGTGGTCATGCTGGGGCTCAGGGAGGGATGAGGCGGGGTGGTGAGAGGCAGACACAGAGCCTATCCACCCAGGACAGCCCACATTCCTCAGCGGGCCTGGAGGGGTGGGCATTCTCCACAGGAAGCCGAGCTCTTCACCAAGAGGGGCTCAGCCGCCATCTGTGCACACAGACAGCGGTGAGCAAAGAACCTCAGCCGGCAGAGTCAATTGCACAGAAAAAAATAGCAAACATTTTACTTCCTCCTCCTCC